>OX388314.1:156963-756963 GCA_947579605.1 Athripsodes cinereus
CCTACCTACCTATACTCTCCTCCCTGTTATAAATTAAGTAAATATCCGAGGACCCTCTTTAATTAAATACAAATAAAACACATCCTTTGTCTAACGCAGTTACAACGTGTTCCATGTTAGTGACAGCTGTAATAGATAATCGTAATACTGTACCTGCTAATAGCTGATGTTCCATATACTGGAAACATCTCGTCGGAGTTCCTCAATAGTCGGCGGTATATCATAAATCATACAGTATTATCGGTAGGTATATATAGGGGAGGAGAGAGAGAGAAAACATGTGGAAATAGGTCGACGTTCCGGACGGGAAAAGATGAATGAGTCACCCGTGGAGGAGGTCGAGAGGGGAGGAGACGAATCTAAATAGAATAAACATCACATAACACACATTGCAGGTACACACATATATACATATACTGTATAATATAACGTTGTACTGAGCGGGTACACCACCACTATTAACACTATACGATAGATTTATAATTATATAAACAGTGTACATATACCGTATACGTAAGGAATGCTGTGTGCTTATATTATAAAATAGCACGACACAAATATGCAAATAATGTTACGATTTACTAAGAGAATTAAGCGAAAGCTAATAACATCTTAGCCAGCGGAACTAACAAAGCAAAGGTTCATCTCTTAACTGACAACATTATACAAAAGCATATAAATGAGACGAAAAAGTCACCAGCAGCAGGATTTATGTGTTCACCTTAATATTGTTAGTTGTCATGATTGTGGCATCCCGGCCCCCGCCTAGTGGTGTATCTCAGACCTCAGTGCGTATGGTCATGGTATGGTATGAGGTATGAGATGTGTTGTGCCGGTGCGATGCACGGAGGGCAGTAGGTCGGATACATTTGGGAAGGTCGTTGCGTAGCGTTCCAAATACAATAATATCTATAAGTACCTACATAATGCTCGTAACGCACCAAGTTTTACTACGTACACTGCACAATAACACTGCCAATATATTTCGAATGTCCAGTAACTTAACGAGTAGAAATGTCTTATATTCGAGAAATCTATAAAAAGTATATTTATTAAGTATATTATGCCTTAAAAACACGACACAAAAGGAGAAATATACTATAAATTATAATCACATTGTTAAAGACACACTGTCTTTGTTCCGTTCAATAGTTTAACAGTTCAAAATATTTATTTGTGGAATTGACAATAATTATAAATATTTAATCTACAGAGGGAACCGTGTATTCTTTATATTATTATCTATTTGCGTAATTTGATAATAATTATAAATATTTAATCTACAGAGGGAACCGTGTATTCTTTATATTATTATCGTGTATTCTTTATATTATTATCGATTTGCGTAATTTGAAGAGTGGCGTTGATTGTGTGTATTAGTTTACCAGTAGGTAAGTAGTTACTTTACATGAATGATATAATATTATGTAGGGTAGGTACGTGATGTTACTACAGAGCAATACAAAGTAAGTGTTTTGTAGGTACTCTGGTGGGTATATAATAATACACGAAATGTAGATATACACGATATATTAATAATTAAAAGGTACAGGTTACAAATACCTAGAGAGAGAAGGCGGGTGTGTATCGTGCTAGCGACCGATAATGAAAGAGGCCGGTTACCGGCTTACACTCGCTAATATAACCCTGCCTATCTGTCTAACATGTGGTGTTACCAACATACAAAAATACCACAGTAAGAATACACCTACCTAACCTAACATCCTTGTCATTGTTCTCTAGACTTGCATGTTTATTACATGCGGTAAAGTAGAAGCTGTTTAGTGCAACAAAAGCCTCACCGTCTCAAAGTTTATTTATTCTGAGATATAAAGGTAAGAAAATCATTAATTTTACTCTTTGATTTTTTTTTATTCTTTTAATCAATAAAATACAAAACTTTGACATAGAATAAAGACTAACAAAATATATCTACACGAAACCTTTTAAAATAATCGTGTAACTTAATAAATGTAGCTTATTATTGTTTGTTTTCTTTTTATATTACATGACAACCTTATGGGCTAATGAAATAATAAATAGTTAATTTGTATACACTTTTAAATTGGACAATGCATGGTCTCTTGTAATGATTATAATTGTTTGTATTTATTTGTATGTGTTGTCTGAAGTGTGTAACTGGTTTTGAATAAATAAAAAAAATAAAAATATCGCTCGTCAATGGTATAGGTTTACCGAAATCGATCGCGATTTAAATAATCAAAAATAGTTCTATCGTCAAGATAAGCTTTTCAGTTTATCTTGACGATAGAACTATTTTTTTTGCGTTCGTGGGTTATTTTTCAAAGTTTAGGCTGACTCAAAGTCTGACGTCTTTCAAGCGAGCCGTTAAGGAGAAAATGATTTCCGCAAACACAAACACAGCCTCTGAAACCTGAAACCCATCGCTCCTAACCCCCCCCCCTTTTCCGTTCCCTTTATGCATGTATGTTTGTATCTTTTTTCTTGCAGTCTCTCCCTTTTTATATATATGTGTGTATGTATGTATGTATGTTTGTATATATGTTCACTTTGTGAATATTTTTTTTTCCAAAATCCTTTAGATTATTGTTTTTATTTCTATCATATGTTTTTATTTTAAGTTAATACTTTTGGGTTAGTTGGAAGAGATCGCGCCTTTGCGATAAACTCGCCCTCTGTATATTGATTGTATTTAATTTGAATGTATACCTTTAATGTAACTGTTTTTTATCAATGTACAGTAAAGAATGAATAAATAAATAAAATAAATAATTTTTGTTGGACAAAATTGCTCATTTATACTTACAAATTGCTCATTTATACTTGGCAGCAGAATAAACCAGGATGCACGCTCCAAATCGGAAATTGTGAGCAGAATAAACCAGGCAAGGATTGCTTTTAACAAAAAATCTAAGATATTGGAATCCCCAAATATTGATTTAAGCGTAAGGAAGAACCTTACTAAAGCCTTTGTATGGAGCATTCTGCTTTATGGTTGCGAGACGTGGACCATCAGCAAGAGTGAAAGCGGACCGTTGGCGGCCTTTGAGATGTGGTGCTACAGACGCATGCTGAAGATCCATTGGTCGGAACACGTCGAAAACGAAGAAGTATTAACCAGGGTAGGCGAAAAAAGGTAACTCCTTCAGAGAATCAGCCAACAACGTGCTAACTGGATTGGCCACAACAGCAGGCACCCAGGACTACTCATCGCCATCGCAGAGGGTAAGACCGAGGGGACAAATGGCAGAGGCCGACCAAGAGACGCATATATGGACCAACTGAAGAGGGACATGAACTGTGGCTCATACGTAGAACTGAAAAGACTGGCTGAGAATAGGGAGGAATGGAGAAAAAAGTCAAAACTCGTTGCAGACCAATCCAATGGATTGTAACTCATTATATATATTTATATATATATACTTACATATATAAACCATGTATACTTGTAATGAAGATACATATGTTATTTTTAAATATAAAATATCATAAGTATTCATAAATATTAATCACAACTTCACTGCAAATTAACTACATTTTAAATTAAATATATCTCAACAGCCATAATCTATATGGTTGTTCACAATGTGTGAACAAACCAACTCTTTGTTTTAATTATGTTTACTCAACTGTTACACATTTGCTATAAAAAATAATCATATGAATTTTGATGAAAAAAGGAACAAACAATAAGTAGGAAACAAACTTAAATAGATCAGATCACTAGTGATTAGTGGATGAGTTATTAATTCATATTGTATTAACTGTTTAGTGTGTACATCATCATAAAGTATTTCATCGATTCTATTCTAGAGTACCTACATTCTACATTCTATATAACTGCGACACATTCCTAGACGATCGTCATACTTAAACTTAGTGCAGTGATGTCTCTCTACATATATAATATTAATATGTATGTAGTTAGATGTATAGTGTATACTGTAATATAAGTACCTATCCGCACATGCGGATACACAGATGAATGTGAGAGAATATACAGTAGGTACCTACTATTGTATGAATGTAGGTATATTAGATGGCCACATTCTCAGTTATTGTAACTTCAGGTTAATATATGCATGTAAATAAAATAATACAGTATACTGTAATAATATTATGTGACTACCATTAGCACACTATAGCACTACCATGTATGTATATGTATGTAGGTAGGTAGGCACCTACGCTTGCTTGGGACCACGTGACGTGTGGTGCATTGTTCATTCATCACAATATCAGATGATAAGTGCATATTATATTATATTATTATATATGTACACTGTATAGGTAGGTACACACACATAATTATAATATGATCATGATGGAAATCTGTCAATGGAAATAATGTATTACTATGAGGTATGTATGTAGTGTAGTACGTGTACAAATTAGGAGTTTGCTGGACATATTATTATTACAACCCTCATTATTGAGAAATACACAATATTGCAAAACACAGTATTCAGTGCAACATTATGCATATACAGTCAGTTATACAGGAACAAAGATTAAGTGCGTCCATAGTCTATCTCTATACAACTAAACATATTTATTTAATTGTTTCTCATAATACAATAGCTGTTTGAGTAGCCTCTGGCAAAGTAGAGTTTTCCCACTTTATTCCGTAAGTTTTTGAGAGTTCTGAAGAAGGCCGGTATTCGTAAAACATTACAATTAAGAGAATTTACATCTTCCACTCGGCGGTGAATTTTATCACTCTCTCTCTCTCTCTCTCTGGACGACTTATTTACAATGATAAGGAGACCAGCATGTTTATTACATGCAGTTAGTCTACTGATTATCCTATTTGGGTAATCAGTAGACTAACTGGAGTTACGAAGATGGCAGAGATAAATACATAAATAAATAATTGTCTCATTTATGAAAACACACAAAGAATATTCTTCAAACCAGTGTAAGACATTCATCAAGTAAATTTCATATAAAAGTTTGTCGCCGGATACAATCACATAAAACCTCCAACACATCGGCGATGTCTGTCTGGTAACATACTAAATCATTTTTTTTTTTAAAAAGATATATCTGGGTTTTGTTATAAACCCAAATACAACTTTATACACCTTCCACAGTAAGCTAAAAGCTTGTGTCGTGAAAGGGGAGTTTGCCGGCACCTGGGATCGAACCGCGGACCCCTTGTTCAAGAGGCCGAGACTCTACCTCCAGGCTACCGACGAACATTATTCTCTAAAGAAAGACTGCATCCCCATCAAAGGTTTTCAATAGGTAACCCTATAGGAATATTAGTGTGCGTATGGGAGTATATTTGAATTGATACAGTGGTAAGACTAACAAGTGATTTCTGTTTAGTACATAATAATATTATTATTGCTATTGGTGTATAGTTAATAGTAGGTATAGTACACGGAGTGCAGACGGAATTAATTAACCCAGATACCGGATAGGATGGCAGCCGCATCAAGTCAACACAACACAACACAATAACACGCAGTAACTACATCCATACATAATATAAATACACTCATATCACACTAGATGTACGGTGTACCCTCTCCTGTACTATTTCCCTCACACCCACCCTACGAAAATGACAAATCGTTTGATTGTTGAAGAAGCGAAAGAAGTATGTAAGGATAGATCTATATGGTGTTTTGTACTCTCTGCCTTCACCTCTTGGAATGCGGCACGATGGTATAGTATAGAACATTATAGTTGTAGTATAATAAAGTAAACACCAAACGAAGTATTAACCTCCTGAATAACACGAGATTCATTCAGATTTCTGCTACGATACATACCTACTACATGTATCTATTATATGCAGGTCAATGTATAATATTGTGTAGGTGGACATTGCAGTGCGACACGATGATATTAAGTAAAAGGCAAGTATGTACAGAAATGAGACATGAACTTTAATGTTTCTTCATTGTGCTAACTTCATTTATAATTACGAAACTCTGAAGAATTAGCAGTCCACCCTGGGAAATATTTATATGATCATCAGAAATTATGTCAGGTTTGCAAATATTTCACTCAAAAATTGCACCTATGTGAAGACTGGGAGGTCTAATTAAGGTACTTGCCAGAAAAACTACAGCTGGACAGCATCATTCCACTATTTTGCTTGGTGTGGGATGGATGGTATATTAACTTAGAAAGTAAGTTTTCGGTTAAGTTCTGCAACATTTTGGGTTAGTTGGAAGAGATCGCACCTTTGGGATAAACTCGCCCTCTGTATATTGATTGTATGATTGTCTTTGTTTTAAATGTATTTTTGTGTGAATTTTGCTTGTAATCAATGTACAGCAAAGAATGAATAAATAAAATAAATAAACATTTAGACTGAATATGAAAGATACATTTAAATGATGAATTGGATATTATGTTGGTGTCTAGTGTGATTGTAATAATATTGTATTAATGGTGGATTGGTGTTTGTCAAACTAAGTTAGTCTGTTTTTTATTTGTTTTAATTTTTAATAAAAAAAATCTGATAAACACTCTAAACGAAATGATAAGCGCTGCTCAATTTTGACCATTCAAAAAAAAATGTGTAAATATATTAAAGTTGTACAAATGTGTTTGTATTTTTAACATGTTATATATTTTTAACAAATAAACTATTTGAATTTGAAAAAAAAGGTGAACATGTATGTCGGTAATTAACTCTTCTTACGGAGCAAATGTTGATTGTTATTTTGAGAATCATTTAGCCGGAACTTGGCAGAATATTGCAACTTCTTACCACGTCAAATACAATATCCGACACAGAGTTCCCTAACTACTGTATTGTGGTCAACTATAAAAAGCAATCGTGTGTGTCATTATTATAACACATCGTAGACTCAATACTAGAACGAACTGTGGTGGTGTTATGTGTCTCCCGATGTTGGCCTTTAATGTTTGAATAATTTCTAGTGATAGTTATGTATATAGAGGCTTCCTTGAAGTGTAATCAGAGAATTTAAATATATAAGATATTAATTAGTATCCTCCTGAGTGTAATGTCATGATTTATCCAGTATAGAGATGTCTAGATATAGTAATGATTGAGCCCAACCCACGATATTATCTATGTTTTGATTTAGGAGTCAGTCCTCCTTGACCCTCGGTACATAATAAACATTATTACATAATAATTTAGAACATTGAACTTAATAATATTACCTGTTAATTAACTTAATAATTAACTAACTGTTAGCATACATTTGAAAGTACTAATAGAACTGTGACAGTACAATAACGTGAATAATATATATTATTTATTTATTTATCTGCATTAAACTGTACTGCGCTGAATCTGATCACAAGACATACAATTTTACAGAAAAATGCATTGAATTAGATATTATCAACATACAGAGGGCGAGTGGTTAATCACAGAGGCGCAATCTCTTCCAACAAACCCAAATTATCCTTTACGTACCTAATATTACACACATCCATCCATTGCCATTCATCTCCATCACGGCATCTATCACAAGTGGGGTAGCCAGCGGATCAACTTCTTGTAATAAACATGTAAGTGGTTCTTTCCGTGATGTATTCTTTATCGGAAAATATAAAGGGAAAAAATAACTACAGTACATATTATTGATTCTGCTAGAGATCTTCTAAACAATTTTACTTGAATTATACAAACTACAGTATTACCTATGCTATTGAAATTATTATCACAGATCTAGAAGAGATACGTATAATTAAATAAGAGTGTATTCCTCCAAATATGTATATTGTCAGCATCATGCATCATCTCTGTGTCAACAGTCACCACAAACCCGGATATAATGTTTCATAAGCCAGGATATTATTATATTCCTGTTCCATCTTATCTTAATTTTACTTCATCAGGTCAGATTCCAACTTCGTTATGGAGTCCCCTTTGGTTAATTCAATATTTACTGTGTCGGTGTTTAGGTAGTGGAAATCCATAATTATCCCTCAACGTCCAATATAGGTTCCTATATCTTACCAATAAACTTAACTTCACATTAGAAATACAATCATATAATTAAGGCAGGCAGGTACCTATATACACCTACATTTGATATAACATTTATAATTATAAGGTACATAATTAAATAAATAAATAAAGCTTTATTGGCATCAATATAATTATAATGTGTACATGTTTTTTGTTCCAATAAACTACCAAAAGGCGGGCTTATCGCATATGCGATTTCTTCCAGCCAACCCGAATAATTATGAGTGTGTAGTTCATAACTTGGTTTATCCACAGCAATCCATGTTATAAAATGTGGAAAATAACGAACGCAGCAACATCGGTGTTTTTTTTTACACATTCATTATTAGGTTTGTGGGGAATGCCTGATTACAAATAACTAGGTAGTGTACTACTTGTGTGACATGGCCTGGTGCTGCGCTAGCTTATTTAACATCTCCTGTCTGATCCTTATGTCTTATTATATATACCTAGTTATATAAAGGTTTTTTAGTCAATTAATCGCAGTTCCTATGATGAGTATTATTTATCTACATATTATAATGTAAATAAAGAAAGCATTTAGGTATACTTGTTGAGTATAACAATTTATTATAATTAGCAGCGGTCAGCGCAACAGCTCGCTGCTAGTATCTGACCTACCTACTACTACGGTACATACTGTATTATGTATTCGAGAGATGGACTATGCTCCGTACTATTTCCCGGTCAGCTGTGATGTTGGTTGGTTGCTTGGTTGGTAGATTACATAGCACTTGTTTATACATACAAACATACGAGATATCGATATTATGTTGACAATAACAATACATCCCTAAACACGACATAATAATAATAATAATATGTATCAATATAAGAACACCATCTTACTGATCATCACGCGAAGAAACGCGTTTACAAAACAAATTACAGTAAAATATTACAATAGTAACACCAGTAGCAGTAGCAGTAGGTATCACATCGATAACAAGATCTAGATATTTCTAATTCGCACAGTACCTACCTACACAGCTACACACCACTCACAGGTCAACGCTGTGTATTCGAATGTAATTGTATTGACATTCTGTTTTAGCATATTGTACTAGAATGATTTAAAAACACAATAGTTACAATCTACATACAATAATACCTATACTGCGTCCATCCATCTATACCATTACGACATCTCACAGAAGTGGGGTATCCAGCGGACCATTTGCTTGTAATAAATAAATAATAAACTGGATGTTATTTAACTAATAACTGAAAGACAGCGAGCATTTTGTTTAATTTCTATGAGAATACTAGCATCAAGAAAACTAAATAATATCGTATAAAATTATATATAAGATAAATCAAAAGGATCCGACGGCAAATCTTAGTAATAAACAAAGTTTCATGTAGATAGGTATGATGTTTTCTTATGTTTATAAGTGAAAGTGTGTCTATATTTGAGAAAATCACTCATCAATACACCTATATTACCTATACAACGCACTAGAATATAATATAATAAATTATTTCATGAGGAATTATAGGTAATTAACGCGCTGTCGAATACAAACACTCGCAATCCAATGGTAAAACAATGCAACATTTCCATGTACCTACATATATATAAAAGTTATGTAGGTAAGTACTTACTTATTTAAAAAAGTATCTACATAATAATATAAATACACAAGCACCCGAGGTGCAGGGTGAAGCATTAACATATCTACGAGTAACTTGAAGGAAGGTAGGTACTATATTCGGCATCTGCACTCTGCATACATACATAGTAACTATCACCCACTTTATATGATACATATTTCTGCAGCGTAACAGAGAAAACACATAAAGCAGGTGCCTATAAAGACAAACTTTCCTAATTCAATGAATTGTTATTTGTTTCACGATATATGAATAGTACCTATGCCTAATTATAGAGAATCAATTATATTGACATTGATAACAACTACATAAAATAACTATTGTTTGATATGATGTATGAATAGGAAAGTAGGTACCTACCTACATCACAAAGAGTAAAACAAGTTACATAAAAGCAATATCAGAAATTGGATTAAAAAGAAATTGTAGGCGCTTATATATTTATATATATATATATATATATACACCTATCAGTACCTACCTATATATTATGTATATGTATGTACATGTACGGAGGCACGTGTCTTATTTAATAATGAATTAGGCCAGGGCACTGGGCAGGCACTCGAATCAAATAATCGATAGAACCCTTAACAATTAAACTACTTAGTGCGGAATACGTGATATTATTATACTGAAATAATGAGAGGTGATGGTGATACATAGACATTTATATGTTATATTCATAGTGATGTAGTGAACGTGGGAATGACACGTAGCGTACCTAGTGCAGTGGTGGACATTGATTTAACTCATACAATCACTAATAAATAATATCACACACCTACATAATACAATATTATACAGGCATTTAATCTGCCCTTGTCTTGTTACTTAAGTTAATAATAATTATTATTATCTTCCCCTAACTAGAATTCTAGCAAGGTACCTACTCATATCTATATACATAGTTAGAAGAAAGTGTTCTAGGTAGGTATATTCACCGTGGAATTCTATTTTCATGTTGTAGAGGTCAGTCAGTACTGACAGTACCTAATGAATGAATGAATACATTTAGGTATGTATAGAGTAGTCATCGCACAATGTGTCACTAGACCGCAATGTAAACTTGTCCTTGACGCGCATCACTTCACATCTCACCTCACCAACAGTGGGTGGGTGGGTATCTACTCTAGACGGCATCTAGACCTCAGTAGAGTGCATTAGGAGTAAAATTATACTACTATACTATACCATCACGGCATATCCCACAAGTGGGGTAGCCAGCAGATCAGCTGCATGTAAGAAACATGCAAACTGTCCTCTTCGTGCCAATATAAAATCAAGACATTCAGGATGGGTGGCAAACCTCATCGCTGAATTTAAGATGTAAAATGTCTTATTTTTGAACACATGCCTTTTACAGAGCACTCGAAAACTTACGCAGAAGAGTGGGAGACCAATTCTTTACCGGGTGCTCCACGGGATAATAAAATTATAATATATGGTAAATACATTTGACGACCGGAGTGGCGCAGAGATCTTGTCTTTGAGTCACGAGGTTCCGGGTTCGATTTACGGTAATAAAAATTAATGAATAATATTTTTCCAAATTTATAGTTTTTCGTATATTTTGCAGCACTCGTTTGGCTATTTGTGCGAAATGTAGTGATAAAAAGTTTATAAAGACAACTCACCTATACGGGCGATTCTAGTTGAGATGCATAAATAGCATGTAGGTAGGTATATGCCACATACATACATGTTATAATCCATCTATTTCTGCACAGCTGAGTATTTATTAGGAACACAGATCCGGTATATGAATTATTAAGACACCCGCACACCCACACTATTTATATATTAAATACCTAATAATAATAATAATATTCGTTACACAAATACACGTACGTATCTTTATTTATATATCCAAATATAATTTAATTATATAGGTAAGTACCTACCTACATATTATAATTTATTATACAAATTAAACTAATTATATCGTATTTTAAACGTATAATAAATTAATATAAAACCACATTACAATATACTCGTAACTATAAAGTAGGTGAAAATATAAACATCGCTCAAAAATAAATAAACATATTTACCAATACATCCACAGACATTTATAATATACAATAGATTTCTAATATTTAGGCAAATTGTAACAATAATTATCAAATAAAATAAAATAAATATTTATTATTTTTGTTTTGTGTTACTGTTGAGTAAGACTAACGCACGACCGGTTTCGTGGACTCCGGTGCAGAGGCCTGAGTCAACACACATGAACACACATTTTCACGTTACGTTTTCGTTCCGTTAGCGTTTGAATTTCAGACGACGTTGTGAGCAAGTGTCAATTTCGTTGCTTAGATACACAATAGTTACGAAAATTGACACTTTGGCGCAACGTCCTCTGCATTTGAACGTTAACGGAACGAAACCGTATCGCTAAAATGTGTGTTTGACTCAGGCCTCTGATCTATACCTGATGATGCGACCGATGCAATCTACCTATACCTGATGATGCGATGCGTATATAGATCAGCATCTGATGATGCGAACTCGGGAGTCCACGAAACCGGTCGTGCGTTAGTCTTACTCAACAGTAACACAAAACAAAAATAATAAATATTTATTTTACATATTTTATTTGATAATTTAAAATGAAGTGTTACAAAGTTAATGCCGATACAATTAATGAAACAATAATGTTTACTTTTACTATAAATTATTATTTATCACGAGAGAGACGTCTTTCCACTTGTTTCCATTTACCTAATTATGGAATTCCACTAATGTGTGCACCGACACAATTAATATAATATTAATTAATAAATAGATTCCTAATACATTGATACTGTAGGTAGGGAGGTGAACATATTCGTACACAGGAACAGATTACAGATCAACAGATTGATACCTACTGAAACAAAATAATATTGGCAGCTAATAAGTAGGTAGGTACCTACATATATTTATTGGAAACTGCAGCAGTAAGTACCTACCTATGTAAATAAACATAAAACATTTAGGTTATTGTGTATTGAAATAGTAGACCCCAAACAATGGGCAATCAGTGTAATCAGGTGACTATACAAGTATACACTGTGCATTTAATATGTCCACACAACATCATACACGGTACAATATTTTCATTAAAGACATGAGTAGGTACATAGGTAATGGCATATACCTACATCGATTAACCTAATGTCACCTTGGTTGATCTTATCGGCTACCAATATCATTACGATTCATTTCTGCAATGATTTTCTTCAGTAGAAGAATGTATTTTAGTAAGAAAACAAACCAATATCACAATCTATAGTATGCAGTTCCCGCATACTTTTCCAGATACATTAATGAAGGAATCGACATTCTGCAATAATAAAACGATCATGTCAAGTTGATACTGGTGGTTAATTATTATTGTCGTTATCAATAAGTAGACTTCTCAAGCAGAAAGTAGGGGTGGCATCTCCATATTTGTTTATGTTACAACAGTCTTAGCAAACTGCTAATTTAATTATTATGCATTAAGCTAACTTCTCTTAGAACTTCACTTCTAACGTAGGCATGACATTATCTTCTGGAATAGCATTGGCCTACAGCTGTAATTATCCCAATAAGAGTCTTCTTATTATCATTATAATCATTTCAATTAAATAAGAAAGTTAAAATAAGATAATCAAAAAAACAATAAATCTTTAATGGATTATTATTTTCATTCGGGTGTTTTTGAATACGCTTTGTTAAAAAAAAACTACATTACAACGTGGCAGTCATCATTGCAATGTAGTTTATTTTCTAGGTATATTTAATAGGATCTAAACATTAACTTACAAATCACCTTTGAGTATACCAGACTCTATATATTTTGTGTAGCAGTGTAAAATCACACATTTGCATGAAATTACAAATTGTTTAGTACCCACTATATTGCAATAGGTGTTCTCTCAGCACTTATTAATCTACGTTTCCGCTTACTCGAGCTGCGCTACAAGAAGTCTTGGCCACGTCAGGACGACCGGTGGCAGTATCGTGTACTATATAAATATTGTATGAAAACAAACGCTTCATTATTGATCCCAGCGCAGCTTCGAGTTAGACAGACGATGTATCTATCATGTATATAGGACAGGATTACAGCTACTTTACATAATATACCTAACGTGTAAAATCGCACTATTCTGACTAATATTGACAGCTGCATCGAATGCCCGCAACAAATCAACCGTAGCGCACAGACTGTAGAACAAGTGACGCAAAGCACAGCCGTAGCACGTCATTATTACAAGTGTATTTATGTAATCATTTTTGTATCACTACAATATACTTTTTATATACATTTCGGCTTTTACTTTTACTTAAATATTTTATAATTATTACCTGAGTATCTATGTAAATAATAAAATAGTTTATATTGTGTCACGATTTGTGAAATGAAGACCTTTAAATGAAAAAAAAGGAATAAGTTGGTCCCAGAAAAGATTGGTCGATAATCATTTTAACTTCTAGAGTGTGCTTAAATTTGTTTTTAACATAGTACAGCAACCGGACACGTTTTTCCAGTGAAACATATAATCCTACGAATACCTATGCCAAAAAGGAAAAAAAGATGGACATCCTAGATAATAAAAACAATAATAATGACATTTAACCCAATCCAACCCAACCCAGAATATACTTCATAATTTAAATATAATGAAAACAAAATTGTTTTTGGTTTTACTACGATTTATTTGTTAAATAAGTTACCTGGTTTTGACCTATGAGGTCATTGTGTTTCAGTTTGACAATGACCTCATAGGTCGAAACCAGGTAACAAGGCAATGAAGTGTCTAGGCTTTATATTCAGATTAGCATCCGACCTACGGTCGACTCAGTCTTATAGGCAACTATTTGTATCCCTCGTGAGACCTCTCTTGGAATACAATACAACTATTATGGTATCCTAATTATGCCATCCACAATAATAGTGTAGAGAGGGTGCAAAGAAAATTTCTGAGACTGATAAACTACAAAAAGGGAATCCCGGTTGAGGATATAGACTATCCTGCGCTGATGGATGAGCTTGGTCTCCTCACCTTGACAAGCCGAAGGATGCTGTTTGATCTCTGCTTCATGCATAAATTACTGAATGACGCCATTGACTCTCCGGAATTGGTCGAGTTATTACAATTTAGTGTTCCTGCCAGGTTAACCAGACAAACTGTGACATTTCACGAATCTAATACTCGAAATAATTATGTTTATTATTCACCACTAATCAGAATTCACAGACTGGGGAATCTGGTAGGAGGTCATACTGATATTTTTGCTGACAGTTTCCCAAAATTTTGTTAACTATTTAAAATTACAAAACTGGCATAGGGCAATCGAGGTTTGAGTTCTGACTTTTTAATGTTTACTATTTTTAAGAATTTTTATTATTTTGACCCATATTAACTTTTTGACTATTTTGTTTGATCATTCTGACTGATAAGTTTAATTTGATGAAATGTTGAAATGCTTAATTCTGCTATATTGTGTATAATCGTTTAATTTGATTTATACTAGTAATTTATGTTTAGAATCTATTTTTTAATGATTTTTTTTATATCATCACATTCTATCACTTTTATTGAATTTCTGACTTTTATTTGAAACTTTGTGATTGAATTTTCTCTTTAATTATTTATCATCAGTAGTTTTGATGTAACTAATTTATATAATTTTAATATTTTTAATTCTTGACTTATTTCTTAATGGTACGATGTATTAATGTGAATTTGTATTGTACCTATATATATTTTTTGTAGTCTGTCTTATATTTAAACATGTAAAAGGCTTGCGCCGTATACAACTGTATAAATAAAAATAAATAAATAAATCCCACCCCTTGATTCACAACCGATTTAAGTCATTTCATCATCTCAGCTACCCTCTCCCACTCAATCATAACAACAGAAGCTACAGTGGGGCCAGTATATGAGTGCACCTGAACCCCCGCTACACGTTTACTCAACTTCCTTACGTCTCACCACCAACGATACATTTATCAGAGATTGTCAATCAGTTAATTTTTCCACTTTGAAATAGAAAATTTCCTTTGCAAAATAATCGCGAAGACGTATCACAAATTCGCGACACTGGGGAGTCAACACTTGACGTTTAGTAGGCATATTTTTATAATTTATAAACGGACACTAAAATAAACTTTCACCGTTAGATGTTGCGATCCCGAAGGCTCGATTAAAAAGAATATAAGGGATGATTTCTAATAAGTTAATTTTGGAATTCCCTGACAAAAATTAGTCATAAATCATAAAATGCATTATCTGCAGCTTTGTATTGAGATTCATTCCGTAAATCCCTTGTTTTTTTTTTTTTAATTATCCTAGACTAATAATAGAGTGTTATAATGTAGCTATTTTAACTATTCTTTGTATGTAACTGCCTACTTCCATATTATTTGATATCCTTTTTAACTAACCTACTGTACTAATACGCATACTTGAAAACTTTCATATGTAATATTTTTTTGACACCAAATATCCAAACAGGAACTCTTATATTAATGTGACAGAAACAACAAGCGAAAAGGGTGTGTGGTCCTTGGTCTACACCGTAAGGCGCGCAGTATGTATGTAGGTATACAGGTACAAGGATTAGATAATAATATAGAAAATAAAATATTCTATAACAATGCCTTTGGTTGCTGATACCTGCCTATGAATAAAAGAGACCATCATACCTGAGGTGCATTGGTATACTGGCCCGACTGTAGTATACATAATTATGATGACAGTATACTTTTTTAAAGATGTACATGTTTTTTTTTGTAATAAACCCGAATACAAATTTATAATATAATAAAAAATAATAATTACAAAACACTGTTTTACTTCCACTTAAAATAACAAATTTATATATCTTTCACAGAAAGCTGGAAGTTTGTGTAGTGAATGGGGAGTCTGCCGGCACCCGGGATTGAACCACGCGCCTCTGATGCATGAGACCAAGACTACCTCCAGGCAACCGACAAACTCACCAACTCAGATACTAATCATCATCATCATCATCGCCCTCAACGCTCCTCTCGGGAGCACAGGGCAGAAACCAGCCTCCTCCATTCAGAGCGTCTCTGTGCCAATTGCGTCACCTCTTCCCACGACATTCCTTGCGCTCTGATATCGTTGTCATAGGAACGGTGTATTGTGAAAGAGGGACGCCCGGGCCTACGGAACCCCTGCGGACGGAAGAACAGTGCTCTTTTTGGCCAACTATCATTGTACTACTAATACTTAAAATATATTTTTATGTATAGGTAGTTTGTATTGGTTACCACTGATGATGGAGCTTGCTCCGAAAGGCCTCTGTGAATAATAAACTAACCATAAGTAAAGGTAACAGTGTATTTTAATATATATTATTATTTCATATTTAAATATGTGTTGATAAATCATAATGAACCTACAACATACTGTCACTATCAAACTCTATGCTTTAGTTGTCACGACAATCGGAAGTGAGAGATATTATGAGGAGTGTAAATATTCTACATCCTCTCTCAGACAACACGTCTCTCTATCTGATATGAAGATATTGAAGATATCCCCTGATAGGAAGTATGAAGATATTCTAAATACAAAAAAAAACAATGTTGACACAACAGGCCACCCCTTTCCTTCATTTGAGTCCACCCATAGTTGCGTCTTGTTATGTAATATAATAATAAAACACATTTAGAGACATTATAAACAAGATGCGTAGCGACGAGTGGGTAGAGGGTTATTTATATTCCAAGATGTCGGGCTGCGACAGATAAGTAAATACAGAAGCTCCCGGCTTGTCACATAAACGTAATGTTATTATGTATAATATTACTTTCTTAAACAATTACTAATATTCAGTATTCACCACACAAATCTTCAAATACAAAATAGTAATACAACTTTTACAATATAGGTACCTATTTATTATAACAAAATAATAAGTTTATACAAAAAAATATACAATATATTTAGATAAAGATTCATCATTTACCACCCCCCCCCATCCATCCCACCATAACATCTCTACAAGTAGGGTAGCCGGCAGACCAAAAGTTAAGACATTCAGGAAGGGTGGCACACCTCATCACAGAACTGAAGTTGTTAAATGTGTTTAAACTCGAAAGCTTACAGAACAGGAAAGAGTGCGAGGCCTATTCTTTACCGGGGACTCTACGATACATAAATAATTATTATGCACGGATTAATACATTCTCTGAACAATCACGACAGTTATTATGGGAATGCACAATACAACAGTAATAATAATAACAGAAAAGTGTGCGAGGCCTATTCTTTACCGGGGACTCTACGATACATAAATAATTATTATGCACGGATTAATACATTCTCTGAACAATCACGACAGTTATTATGGGAATGCACAATACAACAGTAATAATAATAACAGAAAAGTGTGCGAGGCCTATTCTTTACCGGGGACTCTACGATACATCAATAATTATTATGCACGGATTAATACATTCTCTGAACAATCACGACAGTTATTATGGGAATGCACAATACAACAGTAATAATAATAACAGAAAAGTATGCGAGGCCTATTCTTTACCGGGGACTCTACGATACATAAATAATTATTATGCACGGATTAATACATTCTCTGAACAATCACGACAGTTATTATGGGAATGCACAATACAACAGTAATAATAATAACAGAAAAGTGTGCGAGGCCTATTCTTTACCGGGGACTCTACGATACATAAATAATTATTATGCACGGATTAATACATTCTCTGAACAATCACGACAGTTATTATGGGAATGCACAATACAACAGTTATAATAATAACAGGAAAGTGTGCGAGGCCTATTCTTTACCGGGGACTCTACGATACATAAATAATTAGTATGCACGGATTAATACATTCTCTGAACAATCACGACAGTTATTATGGGAATGCACAATACAACAGTAATAATAATAACAGGAAAGTGTGCGAGGCCTATTCTTTACCGGGGACTCTACGATACATAAATAATTAGTATGCACGGATTAATACATTCTCTGAACAATCACGACAGTTATTATGGGAATGATTTATAAGGAGATATAGTGATTATGTAAAGTATATTCTGCTAACTGATAATATTGAGATTTGAAAAGCAGAGGAAAAACAATTACCTACTAATAACAGTTAGTTCTTAAGTGAAGTTAATATGCATAGGTAGGTAGGTATACGTAATCAACCATTAAAATAGTGCAATGAATTTGTATCGATGAGGAATTGTAATCAACTTTGTAGTTAAAATTACGTTACCGCATTTCGGCAAACTCACGAGATCAAAGAGATTATCAAGCAGAGTTGATAAGCTTATTAAAGGCTCTGGTTTGCCGAAATCGCGATAATATAGTACCTAGTACCTACCTACATAATAACATTAGATATATCAGTGCAATAAGCAAACATAAAAATATGTGAAACGAAAGAAAATGTAAAAATTTAATATGAAAATTATTAGATAAGAGCATGCACATTGCACATTCTATTGATGCTATATATACATATTAATTTCTTAAATAATTTTAATAAGATTTATGATAATCTCGTTATTCAGTAATCAACATTTAATATTAATTCAATTGCTTTATCTTATCAAATCCATCAGGAGGTATAGCTAGTATATATAACATATAGGGACAATGTTTATTGATAATGCCTAACTGTTCTCAACTAACAACAATACAACATGTATTACATCTAATATATATTATAGAATCTTCCCAGTTAGTAGGTACATGTTGCAAATATAAGTCAAGTATCTACAGTATACAGTATATAATTATAGTACTGGTGTCTAGGAAGCAGGTACCTACCTACAGCTACGTAAATATACAGGCAGATATTATGTGCTTACTATATACATTCCTCCTGTAACATTTAGTATGTATGTATGTATATAGGTAGAATAAACGGAACTACATAATGTAGGTAGGTAGGTAGGTGCCTATGCGAGCAGCAAAGGCAACTAAGAATGCAAAGTGCAGTTAATCACTGTATGTACAACACATACAGTGTGCCTATGTGATGCGAGTACAATATGTGCACATACCACATACATGTTGCAAAGTGCACTTACATAGTTGCGTCAATGTAGACTTGTCCCTTAATATGTGTTTCTATATCTATATTGTACTGTAATGTGTGTAGGTCAAGTGCAAAGACCATCAGTCTGTACAAGCAATTAGAGAACAAACAAACACACGTCTATATAATATAATACATACATATATACAGTATACAACACCCATTTAGGTATATTATATACATACTTATTATATTATGACGTCTATGTATATACATACTACTTTAAGAAGGGGGTGATGAGGTGTTTTGTTTCCTTGGTACATCGGTTTGTTGATTTGTTTGCATATTATTATTGAATGAGTATTCAGCAATAGAGATACTAGAGAGAAATAGACATTTTCAAAGTGATTGCCTAGGCCGAGGTGAGGTGATGAAATTAGATCATAGCCAGCGATATTAATGATACAAGTGACAAGAAAGGATTATATTCAGAGTTGTTGACCTGACCTCAGACACAATATTATAAATGTTGTAATCGTACAATTATTTATATTATACACACTCTCATAATACGATATTATAATTAACGACTTATCTTATTAATCAATTCGATAGAAATATTGCAATGAAGAATTCAACTACCTACCACCTACATATTCCGGAATTCAGACGACTTACAAAAAAGTGAAAATGTCCCCCTGCATTGAGACCATTACAGCTTTTGGCCAAGGCAATCACAGCAGGAAAAAACAAACAAACTGGATGAAACACTATCTATGGAGGCTCAAATGTCAAAGATATTGCGGGGCCAACTGCCTGGAACAGATCCTACCAGCGGATCTAAGACAGATTCAGTCTACTGCCACATAAAAACATTACTGCTCAGAAGTCACGGCGCCCTTGAGATGATCACGGATCATTAAAGGGCGTATTATTATTATAATTACCTACATATTATTATTCCGTATCGCTTTGAAGCGAAGACCATGTTACGGCTCATCGTGATATAAATGTATTGACATCAACCGCAACTGGTGCGTCATCGCAATGAAAAAACATTGACGCGAGAAATTCATTCATTAAACCGAGATACCTACACACTGACACATGAGAGAAAAAGAAACATGGAAGAGAAGTGAGATGTCAGGAGAGGAAAAAATTGTTGTTGTGTTGTATGTAAGTAGATGTAAGTAAACACGTGTGCGATGTGTAGCTGTAGACACAGCATAATAATTATTAACTGTATGTATATTTATAGACAAATGGCTCGCGCCGTGCGGGTGGTGCAATGGAAATAGCATTCCATCTCCTCTTCCCTCTCCACACACTCCACATGTGTCGCACAGAACACATAACCTACCATATTGATTAATACTAATATTATATTTTACAGTACACATCTTCGTCTAATTCTAATAGATACATAGGCATGTGTACCTCTACTTACGCATATTACAAGTCTCATGCAAACTCTAAAAATATATTTGTAAAAGTAATCCTACTTCTGAATATAAATCTCTTCGATCAATCAGTAACTACACAAGTAATTTCTGATTTACAAGACGAGTCTAGATCATTTATATAAATTTTAGAAGAAGATAACATTCAAGATATGTAATTAAGAAGGTTTATTAGGTTCCCAGGAGTCACAGTACGTCAGTGTACGAAATCGATAGACATAAACGTATTGCTACATCTTATACCTAATTTTCCCATAAAAGATATAATTATGTATTCATAAGTAGGTAATTAACTTCTTACTAGAGTGAGCTAACCGCAAAAATATATAAATCTAACAAATGTAACAAAGATCGGGTAATTTGTTGGAAAATTCCATTCCTTCGTATTTTTTATTCTGTTTGTTTACGCCTTATTCGAGGAAAACTTTTGATTCCAAGACTCACGCAACCGGAAAAACTCCACCATAAAATATTATCACCTGTAAATAAACACTGTTTGTGTCTGGTGTCGATTGTCTTGGTGTTATTTTATTATCGCTACTAATATTTTACTTATTATTACATACACGACATACATTCACATTACGTACGTACTATGTAGCTACTGTTTACTGTCTATGTAACGTCACATGATGTGATGCATTGCATTATGAAGTACATATGAGGCTTTCCAGGAAAAATGAACCTCAGGGATTTTTTCTTTTTGATTATTTTAGACATTATTTCTCGATTGTGTGGCGTGCCCATGCAGTATTTATTTAACATAAAATAAACATAAGAGTATTTTAGCGGGACTATCTGCTTGTCAGATCTATAGGCTGCAATCAGTTTTGAAGTCAACTGCACGTGTTATTTTTATAGAACAAAGGTGTACACATACGACTTACTTTATAAGACACTGAATGACGATGCACTGGTTTATATTGCTGAGTAGTGTAAGCTAACGATTCTAGGAATGTAGTGGCGTTCCACGAGATCTAGTCAAAGTGTGTCCTTGGAGTCAGTAGCTCCACAGAGGAAAAATTCAAGAGTTTACAGGGATAGAGCCTTTTCTGTGGCGGGACCCAACTTCTGGAATGGATTTATTTATTTATTTATTTGTTTATCATCCCTAGGTCCAACCGGACACTTGGAATCGTCAGTCAAAATAACAATTAGTACATGTACATATCAAAAGCATAAAATTTTTCAGAGAGACGTCAGAGAACAATAATTGGTAAAATTTATTTCAAAATCAATGCTGACCAGAGTGTAAATGGCTCCGAACAGCATTTCGTCAATTTATCTAAATAAAGCAAATAATATAACATTGGCAGAACAGTATGATGAATAGGTGGAATCGAATGCTGGGCTAAGTGTAAAAGTTTTAGGCCAGCATTCACGTCGATGATTTTTATATGAAATATAATATTATAAATACAGTGAAGCAACCGAGACAACCAGAGGAATCACCGCGAACAATATAAATGTGCGAATGTGCTCGCATTAAGATAACGATAATAAGCAGGTATATTTACTATATTACAAAGATAATATAGATCCACGCTAAACAGGATCTCTAGTCCCGGTTAGCATTTCGTCAATAGTATAAAATTCTTTATCTACGAGATGCTTCTTCACCTCCCTTCGAAACACCGCAGGCTCCAGATGTTTCAAATCGTCAGGCAGAACGTTAAATAGGCGCACACTCAAACACACGAAACTTTTTGACATTTTAGCCAATCTGTGCTCTATGGGCCGAACGCGGCCACCTGCGCGAGTATTATAGTCGTGTGCATCTGAGTTTAGTGGGGTATTTGAAAGATTTGACCGTGCATAACATAGACACTCGTATATGAGCATACCAGGTAAGGTTATAATACCCAGCCCTTTGAAAATGTTACGACAGGTCTCCCTGGGTTTCATGTTAAGCAACGTTCTGATTGCCCGCTTTTGGAGGATAAATATTCGTCTCCAATCGGCACCCGAACCCCAAAACATTACTCCGTAGCTCATAATGCTATGGAAGTATGCAAAATAAACTGTTTTGCTTGATTGATTGCCTCTGGAGCTTACGGATATTAAGGGGTCTAAAAACTTAATATTTTATGAAATATTATCGAAAATTGTATTATGTTTTACATTGACGAGGATACACATTGTATTTGTATCCCAAATATTTAATGTAGTACAACATAATATGAAACTTCTGGCGTGGATTTAATCTTTGATATTTGAGATTCTCATTTAATCTATTTATTTATATTACGACGTGGATGTTATGTCTTAAAATTGATTTATTGTACAGTGTCCTTGAGGTGCTTTGGCACATAAATGACCCTTAAATGTTGTCCAATAATATTAACTTATAACATATTTAACATAAGCATAAGGTACTTAGTAATTGTGTCTAATTAGCATACCACACATGACACATATACATCAAAATATTGAAGAATAGTAATATTAAGTATAGTCACAAGTAAACAATAGTCTTTACTTTTTACCACGTTTTTATGTCGTCTATGTAGATGTTCCTTTGTTAAAAACTACGGTTTTTACAGCACGTGGTAACATTATAATTTTCTCGTCAAAACATAATATCAACTAATAGTACCTAACGAACATAACAACTATAATTATCTTCAACTATCCACTTCCATAGTAATATATTCTTTCAAGTCCAGAAACAAAAAAATCTTGGCACTAATAATAATAATACATTAGAATGAGTGGCATACCTCATCACTGAATTTGAAATGTTAAACGTACCGTTCGTGATATTTTAATGAATCCTGGTTTTACAGTAAAACGGAAAAATTACAAAAAAAAGAAAGAGAAATCACAGTACAGTAGGAACACAAATGTTTCAAATCGTCTTACATTAGCGAGCGAACACATTGCCGTTTATCGTGTCACCGCAGAGTCTGATGGCCTATGGTTCACATAAATAAATATACAGGTGACAATTAATACAATAAATAAATTATTGTCAATATTATGAATTAAGAAAGTAAGTAAGTGCAGTAAAACGATTTGTGTATGTGACTAAAGACTCGTAACATTCAAACACAATGTTTAAATTATGTAATCAGTACCTACCTACCTACCCACCTACAGCTATACAAAACAAATCCATATTATCATAGCATACTGTATAAAGAAAGGGTCAGTATCCCTTCCCTGTATATACATAATATATTATGTACTGTACAATATCACGTAGTACAGCGAATCATTCACAGGTATGTATATAATATATCTACATAATTATTCCAGCAAATTAATAATATTACAAACATATATATATTATATTATTATTATTATTACATATTATATTATATTATGCTGATAACATTTCTATTGTTTTTAATTATTTAAGATTTTACTGTATTATTATTTCTTATTTTGTATTGAGGATTGCAAAATGTTTTATGTTTATTATATATGTATTGTAAAAGGCAAATGCCATATATTGATTGAAATAAATAAATAAATAAATATACTTACCTAAATAAAATATCTACTTATTTAGGTAAATATAGAGGATAGGTGAACTATTCAAAAAACTAATTATGAATTAGTTTTTTGAATAGTTCAATCAATAGTTAGTTCAATTTTAAAGTTATAATCATGTGAGTATGTAGTTTTCTACCAGAGAAATGATAATCCATCCAAAATAAGTTGATTTAATGCACACAAAATTAATTATTTGCATATTTTGTCCACGATTTACACATCACAATCAAAACAAGTATCGGACGCCATGTTGACACTAAAATAGAGGAAATGAATTGCAGGTTTACCAATATGACATAAACAATGCATATCATAGAGAAAAATGATAAATTTTCAATAAAAAAATTAATTAAATCCATAAATACCATATATATCACTAATTTTATAAAATTAAAGTAATAAATGTGTTTTTGCATATATTAGCACCGTACTACCTAACAAACCTAACCCGCAATCAGTCAACGTAATAAATGTGTTTTTGCATATATTAGCACCTTACTACCTAACAAACCTAACCAGCAATCAGTCAACGTAATAAATGTGTTTTTGCATATATTAGCACCGTACTACCTAACAAACCTAACCCGCAATCAGTCAACGTAATAAATGTGTTTTTGCATATATTAGCACCGTACTACCTAACAAACCTAACCCGCAATCAGTCAACGTAATAAATGTGTTTTTGCATATATTAGCACCTTACTACCTAACAAACCTAACCAGCAATCAGTCAACGTAATAAATGTGTTTTTGCATATATTAGCACCGTACTACCTAACAAACCTAACCCGCAATCAGTCAACGTAATAAATGTGTTTTTGCATATATTAGCACCGTACTACCTAACAAACCTAACCAGCAATCAGTCAACGTAATAAATGTGTTTTTGCATATATTAGCACCGTACTACCTAACAAACCTAACCCGCAATCAGTCAACATAATAAATGTGTTTTTGCATATATTAGCACCAGACTACCTAACAACACAAATACAGTATATACGAAAAAGGATTTATAATAATAATATGAGGTATGTCTATTTTCGATTTAATAAATTGTAATAATTTTCCCATTTCATTATTTTGACTTTTTACCCCGTTTAATTTTGACTTCCATTGTATTTTGTCCAGTAAACATTGTTTTTGTTATGTTGGTAATTATGATAACCATACAAATTTCAATATGGCCTCCGATATTTATAGGATACTTGTGATACGTCAAGGGCATAAGAAAAATGCAAATATTTATTGTTGTCCTTAAAAAATCCACAATTATGTGCCGGATTCTTGTTCTCCAGGTTGAATACTATACATCTACATAAAAATAATTCAAAATTATCAAGTATTTATGCGTTCACAACAACTTCATAAATTCCCTTATTTATTTTACAGACCACCAACCCGTATATTATATACTTACTGATGGCGCACGTGGATAAATCATTGACCACCCTTTGTCTTCCGGGTCAAGACACATTGAGTAATAAAATTATTATAAACAAAGTTAAACCAACCGCGATGCCTTCAATTTATACTGTACACCTATAACAGCAATCTGCACACTACTACAGTATATAGGTAATAATAGTTATTAGGTAGGTGGTAGTTAATATAATAAACTCGGCTTATTGCGATGAGACTATCCAGCTGTGTTGAGTCGGATCAAGTGAGTTTAACTAACACCACCTGAATTTTTTTTTATATATATATTTAATTTGATTTTCATTCCACCAAAAAAAGTCGATAGATAAGTTGATTTTATAAACAAAGTTTAAATTTTATAGATAACGACCCTCTCAACATAAAAAAAATATTCCAAAAAAGAGACAGAGTTTTTTGAATACACACATTTTCTAACTCGTAAGTTCTAGTTTTTATTTAAAATACCTATAACCGTTCCTTTTGAATTAGCAAACACAAATTTACACTTTATGTATGTAAACGAACGACGGCAATTAATTTACATTGCATAACTCGCAAAATAATTAACATACTGTGTTCTATAATGTTATTGAAGATTATTACACTGAACCATACATACATGTTGCTTACGTTTTGTTATTGGAAGACGACTTTATTATTCTATACTTATTTCCTTGCGTCTTTTCTGTGCTTTAAAAGCGAAAGAAATTGAAATGTTTAGTTAGAACATCAACTGTGTTTAGGCACAACGCGCGGATCAGGTGACAAAACCAATCAAACATTTCCATTTGAGAACCATGTTACATAGTGTAACCTCTGTGTAAAATGAAAGAAGTCATATTGAATAGAAAGATGTTCACGGTATGTACCTAGGTAGGTAGGTACTATGTATGACATTGAATATCTTTTGAATTATATGCAAATATTTCAAAGATCACGTATATTGTTTGTATCGCTTTTCAATTGAAAATAGGTTAAATAATATATCATTGTGTAACAAGCACTATACATTTTAAGATGAACTGTGCAGAGAAGAGACATTCACATGTTTCTCACAGACCTTTCATTTGTGTAGGAAACCATTATACAATCTTCCCCTGTCTGTGTCAAGCTTTTCAATTACATAATATATTTCTCCCAATTATACTACTGTATTATGTCACGTGTTCAGAAACTAGCAGCGTGCAGATGACAGGTTGTTCAAGTGTGTACTGTATAGTACTGTAGTAGGTGCTGCACTCTATACCTAGACACAGTAAGACATTACACTCATACACTGTACAGTAACATGCTGGGGTGGGGATAATGTGAATGTCCCTATGAATGAATTCATACATAATATTTGTATCAATATGATAAATAGTAACTACCTCGAGTAACATGACACGTATTACACTGACTTACTCAATACAAACACCACTACAGTAGGTATATGGGAATATAATATTATAAGTATAAGTGGAGTAGTCAGCAAACTAACTGCATGTAATACACATGAAGATTTGTCTTCTTCATACCAGTATTCAGGATGTGTATGTCAATTAGGTAACTTCTATGTGAGACATATTACTTACCGAGAACTCAACGGAAATAAACAAAATACCTGTGTCAATTATAGTAGTCCATAGCTTAATGTCAGAGTTCCAGACTGTCAATTTATCCTCCACCTTCACGACACAAGCATATTGCTCGCTGTAGGGGTGTATTACAAACATAGATCTCCTATTAGGTACCTTCTTACTTTACTTGATACAGTATAGAGGTAGGTACATCACTCATACTGTATGGCTGACTACACTGGTTATATTATGTACCTACATGCCTACCATATACAGTGCACCATGTGTGTGTATATTATGTACATACTTTCTAGATACCTTTCTATATTCAATAAAACATTACATACATTCATATGTAACTAAATAACTTTATCATGTTACCTACTAGTGATGTAACGAATATTCGTTTTCGCGTTCGCGAATAGTCGCATATTTCAAAGTATTCGCATTCGCATTCGCAAAAAGTTATGCGAATTTTATTTCAGTAATAAAGTATCAGATATTCAGTAAAAGTACCAGATACTTACTCGGTACATTGTAGAAAAAGGTGCTGCAAGAAAATATTCTTGAAGAAAACCGAGGAGTTTTGAAATATTTTAAATTTCTTATACCATTTTGAAAATTCGGCGACGGGGGGGTAGAAATTTTAATGATTGAGCAATATTGTAGAAATCTAAGCAAGTCAATATTCGCTATTCGCGTATTGTATTAGGTACCTACATGAAAGGGGTATACAACTACTACCTGTAGTAATTAACTTCTGTTACTAAGAAAACAAGACCTATTGCTTGAATTTCTAAGATCCATATCTGGTATCAAGTTATTTTATATAACGCATATTCTTTTAAGAAAGCAGCAAAATATGAGCTGTTAAGACTATGCACACTATCACAATGTGTTTTGGTTTATAGTACCTAACTAGATTCAATGTAGTACAGTAAATATAGTATAGACGCCTACCCCTCCTGGGACACAGTGTGAGGGTATAGATAGAAAAAGAGATAGAAATATATTTCCCCACTGGAGGGGTTTTAATAAAAATTGTTATTAAAACAGCATACTTATTTATTACATGCAGCTGGTCTGCTGGCTGCCCCACTTGTGGGATATGCCGTGATGACGTTAATATAATGAATTTACCAACATGTATTGAAAGATAAAAAGTAGGTAAATATTGATGATGATATAACCACGCAGGTTGGACATAATAGTAGATATATGAAGGTAGATGTGTTTATGTATCATAGTAGGAATTCACATTATCCATCCCATGAAGCAGATAATTTTTAACTGTGATTAGGTAACATAACATAACATAGTATAGACACTCTACAAATAGATTATGCCGCTATTTTAATCATTAATTTGAAAGGTTACAGTCTTCCACTTAACATTATTGTATATAGGTACTCACATCTTGATACAGGTACAGTTGTATAAATACAAAATTAATGTCCACAACATTACATATGTTGGTTAAGAAAACTAGAAAAAATTCATAAACATTTCATCACCTCCACAGATGGGAATGATAATATTTCGGATAACAATGAACAATCAGCACAACACATGTACAGTACCAATGCGGCAGTGTACTTAATAAATAAATACATAATACACACAGATAACTATCTCTGACAATGCTCAATATCACCAACAGTTAATAGTTAATCATAAATTGCCTAGATGGCCTTTGAGTATAGAATTGATTAGTTTGTATAATTATGTATACACATAACCTGCTGTGAAATTTACACATTTCTATGAAAATTATGAGGATGGATAAATGAAACACTATAATCCCCATTTAACATCGCCTATCTGCTTGGTTTAGAGCAAGGGTAGCCAACCCGTGGGCCTTGCAGCCCGTTGGGTGTCTATGTGCGGCCCGCGAAGCATATGCACACTTTTTTAATAATAGTCGGTACAAGTGCCCGTTCCTTTTTTGAAAGAGGTATTTTGAGAAAATATTCTTAAAGAAAACCGAGGAGTTTAGAAACATTTGAAATTCCTATACCATTTTGAAATTTTAAGGTGAAGTAAAATTATTAAATGTTCCATATATGGAGTATATTGTCGTGCGGCCCAGTGGGAAATCTCATTCTGAAATTTGGCCCGGCTGCTGAAAACGTTGGCCACCCACGGTTTAGAGGATGATAAGATGCACTGAATGATGTTTGATTTTGTTTTAAGAATTTTCATTTCACTTTGAGGAATTGATCACATTTGCTCTAGATTAAACTAATTAATTTGATCTATGCCTAGTAATAAGATGAATTAATAAATGTATGATTTTAAAAGGCGGAAATCATCCAAACAGGGGGAGCAATGTAGATGCCTACAATAATATCTTCCTATAGAAACTGATATGTAATTGGATGTTTGTTTATGTCTACTTAATATCAACATGGAATAATTATTACACGAGAGTGCTTCTGTTATGAACACATTGACATCAGCTGTCAACAAAACATTTAACTTTAGGATTACATTATTCTGTTACTCAATATTGTAGGCATTAACATAACTCTTGAGAGATTGAACCTATTATAAAACTGTTGAAATAATAACAAATCGCTTAGTAAAAACTAATTAAACATAACCTCAGAAAACACTGGAACTCAAGTGTGGTCTGTATAAATCCACACAGCGCGACGTGTAGTACATCAGTATCTGATACATCTGCACGGTGCACTCTGCAGTACACACTTACTGTCAAATAGATGAAAACAAGTAAAATGATTAAACGAAAACTATCCTGATATAAAATAAATAACACAACAATGACAGTGGCCCGAGTGTGTCGGCAGTCAAAGTAAATGGTCAACTAGACATGACAGTTGTTCTGTTGACACCCATCAACCATCTCGCGGGATATTCGCGACAAGAGAGATAAACACCACATAACTCGATGCACATTCCTCTGCTTCACGCACTATATACATACAACCCGTCACTATGCACGTGGGAAGACACCTACACAAGCATGTTGCCATAATTACTAAGACATTTTGTTGAAAGTATCTCAAATAATATTCGAAGCCATTTTCAACGTAAAAAATATAGCTATGTAACTGGATGTGAATACTCACGATATTTGTAATGATTAGAATGTGTTGAGTGATGAATAAATCCAAATAGAAATCATGAACACTAATAGCACTTCTTAAAAGGTTTGAAACACTTTATAATAATCACAAGCCACGATATTCGATAAAATACGATAGACACCGCGGCACAACACACCACCCACCCCGCACGATATATCACCAACTGTCATGAAGATAGTCGCTTGCAAATAGAATAATACAATCAGTGTTGCTAACACAGAAAAAGACGTAGCTCGGACAAAAAGTACGTAGATTTAAAAAAAAACCTTTTCTGGATTTTGAAAGTTGAGGACCTTTTTCATTTAAGGTCTCAAATCGGATTCGTTATCTAAAATTTCATAATTAAAGCCCCTTTTTTTAGGTACCCCATCGCCAGAATTTTTGAGGGTCGTTCACATACGTTCACTTTCAGTGATCACTCCGGATGATCCTCCAAGATGAACAAATGTGAACAGGCGTTTCATCAATAGTGATCACTAGCGATGACGGAGGAAAGAGATTACCACTCATCATAATTTTGATGAAAGGTCCTTTCAGTGAAACTAGCGTCTAAAGGTAGAAGAAGAGGGATGAAAGTACGCATGCGCAAAAATACTGAGTTTTGATTGGCTGCTGTTATATTATGTGTAAATACAAATTTGGAACCGCCAAACAAAAAAATCAAAAACCAGAGAAGATTGTTTTCTAATAATGAACAAAAAAATTATGAAAAAACACCAGTTCAATTAGTATATGTATAATTATTCTATGTTCAAGTGTGGCTAAAAAGAGTAGAAAATAATTGAGGGCGCTGCTGTCGTTCATATGGCAATCTTCAACAGAAAGTCAGGGTCACTCTACGGTTTTACAGTAAACATAGGTAAGCGCCATTTTTTTGTTGTTGATTAAAAATAAATCGAATATCACATTTTTATAGAGTTTCTGTGTAACAAAAATAAATTGAGACATTACCAGAGGGATTAGATTAATTCAATAACCCGGCAATATATAAAAATCTTTGGGACAAGTTTCTCATGCTTATGAGGGTAGGCAAAAAAACACATTTTTTTTAAATTTTAAATATAGCCTCCTTTTAGCTCGATACATTTAGTCCAGCGGTATTCTAACTTTTTTTAAGGCATCCTAAAGAGATGATTTGTCGAATTCTGTAAAATAGGTCACTGTTTCGGCGATGATTTTCTCGTTTGACGAGAATCACTTCCCTCGAAGCCATTTTTCCATGTTGGGAAACTAATAAAAATAAAAGTGTTATGATTATAATAATAATTAAAATCTTTATTGCATGACAAAAGAACAATTACAAATTTTAAAAACAAAAAAAAAAATTTCATGCTATGGGCGAGTTTATCGCATGAAAGCGATATCTAGAGCTGTGTAAAGCTTATTAGCTTTAAGAATTTAAAACTGAATTGGGTAGATTCGGCACGTAAAACGATATGAAGAGAAAATATACGCAAAAACTACTCAAAGAATCTATAAAGGACATTGGGTATACCAGACCCTAATAAAACTCAATTGGTGCTTACATTATTATAGCCGAACTCCATAGATTTTCGTAAATGTCATCTAAATAAACATAACCTATACTTTATTGAGAGTATCGCGGATTTATCCGTAAAAATAACATCGTAAACATATTCAAATGAATACACTTAATTTAATATGAATTTGTTGTAATACTAATAGGTTAGAATCGATGTTCGTTTGTAAACATCGCTAAAATCAGACAATGATATGTTGGACATGCAATCCGCCAAACACTGCACGTAAACATTGTATATAATCTCTCTTGCTCCACTGCGAATAGTTTTATTACTCATTTTATTTATTGCCACTGATTTTAAAACAAAAATTCACTGCCTTTTTTACCAATTACGGCCGATTTAATTAAAATAATGATGTTAAGTTTGTAAACTATGATAACAAGACGTACAACCTTGGATATGTCAGTGAGAATGACCATAAATATTAGTGTTGTCAGAGTGATAAAATGTTAGTTCACCAATAATTAATTTCTACTCTTTTTAGCCAGACTGTACCTTCCATTAAAGAAACAGAAACTAAAATACTCAAATGTAGAAAAACTATCAAACTACTAGAAAATATGCTATCAAATAGGAGAATCAAGGTATACCTGGATGGGACCGTTAAGTGACACAAAGTTAATACAAAATGGCCTCCCACAAGGATCAGTTCTGTCACCCATTTTGTTCAATCTATACACAGCAGATGTACCATACACAATGTCAAGAAAATTTATATATGCAGATGATGTGGCGCTGGTGGCTCAAGCGAAGACCTTTGAGGAACTGGAATTGACTTTGAACGCAGACTTAGAGAATTTCCAGAAATACTTAGAGAGTTGGCATCTGCAGCCAAATCCAAAAAAGACCGCAGCGCTGGCATTGCACTTGAATAATAGAGAGTCGGAAAGGGAGCTCAATCTGTATATGTGCGGCGAGAAGATTCCAAATGAGAAAAACCCAAGATACCTCGGAGTGAAGATCGACAGAACCTTGTCATACAAAGCGCATCTCGAAGGGGTTAAAAATAAGCTGAAGGCCAGAAATAACATTATTAATAAACTGGCAGGAACCTCATGGGGCAGCAGGGCAACGACACTGCGAACATCAGCAATGGCCCTGGTGTACAGCTCGGCAGAATACTGTTGCCCAGTATGGGAAAGAAGTGCTCACTGCGGTAAGGTCGACGTCGAGTTTAACAAGACAATGCGGACCATAACAGGCACCATAAGGTCAACTCCATCTCAATGGTTACCGGTGTTGTCTAATATCGCACCGCCTGACCTACGCAAGTCCCATGCCACATTACGAGAAATGAATAAAATCAGGGAAAAAAGTCAACTACCAGCCTACGAAGACATATTTCACCCACCTCATAAAAGGCTCAAATCTCGAAAACCTATATGGACCGTCAATTCTGGGGAACTTGACATTAAAAAACAATGGAAGGAAAGATGGACCACAGGGGACATTACAAATAGGCACCTGGTAGTGGACCCCACAATCCAAGTACCTGGTTTTGATCTGCCGAGAAGGGTTTGGGTACAGCAAAATAGAGAGAGAGTGAGGACAGAACATGGATGCTGTAACTACTTGCTCTGGAGGTGGGGAAAAAGAGATTCCCCTGATTGTGAATGTGGAGATGTGCAGAGTGTGAGACACATAGTGCAGGACTGCCATCTCAAAAAATTTAGCGGGGATCTGCGGGACATCCACGAAGCGGGACCGGAGGCGGTGAGCTGGCTCTCGACACTAGAGCCAAGACTGTAGAGGACACGACGCAGCCCACATGGGTTAAGATTCATCAACACCGAGCCATACGAAAAGTAAAGTAAAGTAAGTAAGAAACAGAACAAATAGCAGTTAGTACTTTAGTGTATTTATTATTCTATGGCAGTTAGCATGATATTAAATCACAAAAAGGATCATGTTGATGCCTGTCACAATGTGCTTGTTTTCTCTTCAATTTATTTGTTGTTTTTAATTTTCTACTTATATTTGTAGGTGTGTTGATGCTCCTGTTTGATCTTTTGAAACTGTTGTGTTGTTTGTGGCTTAATCTGAGTGTATGTGTGAAAATAATTATTGCTACCTAGGATATCACTACACAAGATATAGGTACTTTCAGTATAATAATGTTTTATCTTACAATTTATTATCCTAAATGTATATGGTGTGTGCCTATTGATTTTTATTATTTTATTTCATTGACTATTGAAAGTTTTTTATAATTTTAAGCGGAATGTTACAATGTTGATCATTGCAGAGGGATTTTGATTTTCTAATAATTTATTTACCTCATTAACACCCAACTATCAAGTTTAGATGTACATAAAGTTGGTCAGTTTTTTGGAATGCTTATTGCAAGGAATTAATGTGATTTTGTATTATTTAGTTTTAAATGTATGATTTTATTGAATATATTTTTTTACAGTTTTGCAGATTTTCTGTCAACTTTATTGTTAGGCAATAGGCTCTCATGCCGTAAAATGTATTGAGTTTACAAGCTTACGGGTGAACGACTATAAACTGTTTTCAAAATTGCGAAAAGAATGTAAAAAATTAGCTAATGTATTTTATACAAGATATATGAATAATATTGAGGATTCAATTAGTAGAAATACAAAAAACTTATTCAAATACTCCTATTCTTTGCGATCGGCATATTCCGGGGACTGTGCAATTTGCTGGAAGAACTGAAGACACCCCCGATGAAGTGGTGATACAATAATAGACATAAGATTAAATACAAAGAATTACCTAGTTATGCGTTTCTGCAGAAGTAAACATCCTTTTTTTATAAATATAAAATAAATGATTCTCCGCTAGCATCAGTGAATGAAATAAATGATTTTGTATAATTTTTACCAGCGACTTACGTTTTGTTAATCATGTGGACAGTATTTGTAAAAGGTCATTAAAAATGTTGGGTTTTGTGCTGAGAATCAGTAAGCCTTTTTCAAGTCTGTATACATTGAAAATTATAAATACTTTTTTGATTAAATGTAAATAATTAATTTTTTTTTTAAATATTAATAATTTAATATTTTTTAATTAAAAATATTAAATTATTAATATTTTTTTTTTGTAAAATAATCTTTACAAGATAGAGAGTAGGTTTCTGCGGTACATTAACTGCAGAATTGGTTTGCCTAGGGAGAACATTGATTTTGATTATTTTTGTTGATGTCTCTAAATCTCACAGCGATAACGTAAGTTACTTATAGACCATTAAAGGTCACGTGGTCTTGTCTATGGATTTGCTTTTGCTTGGGGGGCAAACAATCAAATTGCGCAAATCATACTTGTAGGATGTTATGCCATAAGAGAAAAAAAAGAATGTCAGACGACAAAATTATAACAAAATCGACACTGACAGTTTTTTTGATTATTAGGTATCTATTCTTTAGGCGTCCCACCTAATATTACACCGTAAACACTGTGAATGTGTTGTGTTGGGATGCCTGATGCCCCTCAAGGATTTTTCTGTGACGTCATCCTTTAATGGTCTATTCTCCATTACTCTCACCTAATATATACAACTAGTAGGGTTATTATTATAATTATGCTTACAGATATTAGTTTTGCTTTTTTTAATTTAACTACAGTTGTTAAAATTTAAATATCTCTTTTAATCATCACCCCTGCTAACAGATAGACTATTGGAACAAAAGAATTAATATTTCTTTGTTGACCCTCCTTCTCTCACCTTGAGATTGAGCTAGCTGGCTGAAGGTTCTCGTTTGGGAGGAGGACCTGGTTTAAGGAAGAGGAAACGTATGCTTATGGTGTTCTTTAGGAACACATTGAAATAAATAATATTAAAATTATAAAAGTTAGAGAGCTATAGCATATTACTATTATGTGAGGCAGGTGATGTAAAACACAGTAATTAATTAAACATACTATTTATTTATAAAAAAAACATTTAAAAATACCATATTAGAATAAAAATATAGGAGTGTAAGAAAATAATTAATTAAAAACCAATCTTAGTCTAAAAACATCTTGGCGCATCTTCCATCCCTTCCTAAATATACATACTCGTCCACTTGCTCCAAACATTCATTTTCAACCTTTATTTCGCATATTGTTCTAATGCTCGTGCAGAATACTTTTTAATTAGGTATTCTTTATCATCAAATAACACTATCAACTTACTCCTTCCCCACTGAGACGAATATTAGGTTTGTGTAATTTCATCAATTTACATCAAGTTTTGAGATTGATCATAAAGTTTTTTTCTTGAATCAATCTAGTATACCTACCCTCGACTATCAATGTATTTTAAAAAAGATAAAATCTTTACACATCCAAAATAATAAAATTATTACTTCGACAATGAGGTGGCCAGAAGTCTGATGGTAGTCTCAGACTTCCAGGAGGGATGCTCATGGTTTGAATCCTGGAACTGATTCACCCCGTCAACACTGTAGTGTACCCCATCTACACAGCTCTTTGAAAAGTTACTTGTCTTAATCTTAATTAGTTTTTAGGCTAAAAATCTTAATTAGTTTTAGGCTTTTCGCACTCTGACATTTTACTTCAAACAGATTTGTCCACTTTCATTCGAAAGCCACTCAGATAACTTACTACTTAATCATTAAAAAAAAAAGACATCTGGGTTTTGTTTGTTATAAACCCAAATACAACCTTATACACCTTTCACAGTAAGCTCTTAAAAGCTAGTGTCGTGAAAGGGGTGTTTGCCGGTATCTGGTAACGAACCACGGTCCCCTTGTTCACGAGGCCGAGACTCTACCTCCAGGCTACCGACGAAGTCGTGATTTCATTGATTTCTTATGAAATCATGTTTTATAAAATATGTAGGTACTACTATTATGTATGTTGGTATGTATTGAAGTTACTTGCTGAAGTAATTACATAAACTATTATACATGTCGTCCTTTCCATGCCATAAAAATTACATTATGGATACCATGCCTCATAGCCGAATTGGTAATACAAAAAATTATAAATATGTAGATAATTCACACTAAATTATAATTGTAACTTAACCTCACCAAACACCACACAAAACGAAAACAACCTATGTGACAGCCTGACAGCTGTCAACTTAATCATAGAGTATTTCATTAGTTTGTGCGCATGCGTACTTCTCTACCCTCTTCTTCTACCTTTAAAGACGCTAGTTTCAGTGAAACGACCATAAACAAGTTTCATCTTATTATTTGTTTTATTCTCTATGAATTTGTATTGAATGTCAGAATCATGTACAAAATTATTATGCAGTCGAGAGCTATATTAATTTAAGTGTTATTTTTCATTTTTGAATTTGTTATTATACGAAATTTATTTTTATACGAAAATACGTCAAACTGCAAACAACATGAGTGAGAGTGTTGACATGGCAGTGAAAGCATAGGATGAACAAATGTGAACAGACGTGTTCACTTTCGATGAACAGGTTTGACCCTGACACTCTGGATGATCATCCAAAGTGAAGCAATGTGAATGCTACTTAAGAAAACCGAGGAGTTTAGAAATATTCCAAATTCCTATACCATTTCGAAAATTTGGTGACGGGGGGGGGGGTAGAAATACCCGTTACATTTTGAAAAGGTAGGTACTGTTGTATTTCCGATGTGTACGGTAATTGTACGGTATTTTTTTCACCGAAGTTTGTAGGTAATTTTGGCAACACAATCTGGCAACCCTGCCACCTATATAAGTACAGTAAGGTGGTGTTGGTTGATGATACTGTACTAAGAGTACGTATGTAGTCTTTGATACTGTACTAAGTAGGTCATGGGAGGCCAACCTTTTCAGCAACCAGACCAAATTTCAGTATAAGATTACATACCGGGCCGCACAACATTAATATACTCCATATATAGAACATTTGATAATTTTACTTCTCCTTAAAATTTCTACCTCCCCCATCGTCAAATTTTCCAAATGGTATAGGAATTTGAAATGTTTCAAAACTCCTCGGTTTTCTTTAAGAATATTTTCTCAGAATACCTCTTGCAAAAAAGTAACGGGTATTTTCTTAACTTGGAATAATGTTGACGTTTAAAAAAGAAAACCGTGCTATGTGAAATGGCAATCAAAGAAAGCATTCCCCTTTTTAATAAATTGCCAGTATAAAAAATACGAAAATTTAAATGATGTTATGTCATAACATGTACAATATTCACAAATTAAACACAATACTAATGTTTTATTTGATTTTTTATGTAACTACTGTTTAAATTTTAAATCTGTCTCTATTTCTGGAATCTGTGCTGTATTAAGTATTTTGTTTTGTGTAATACCCCTACACAGGACTTGTCCTCATGAGGTACAATACCTATTTGTATGTATTATTAATGATAATGTATGTATTAATTGACTGATTGTATTGTATATAAATAAAATTCATGACTCAGATCAACATTTAAGTGTGTATTTACTTTAATCACAAGAATCCTATGATTTTCATTGATAAGCATGGCAATACTGGTAAATTTAGATAACCATTTTAATGAAATTGCTTCTAGGGTGAGGAATGATTTTTAGTGTGTTATAAAATAATAATTTAGTAATATGGATGCATGTTTAGATGTTCAAGATGGGTGGCATACCTCAAGCTGAGTTGAAGATGTTGAATGCCGCCTTTTTCACTTTCTAACTTACACTACAACTCGCAGAAATGAACAGAAGAATTAATCTTTGCCAGAGACTCCAGAGGACAGTCATTTATCATATTGTATAATATAATATTCTTAATAAAAAAAAAACTCCATGGGGTCCCTGGTAAATAATAGGAATCCCATTCTTTTCTGTAAATTTTCGAGTGTCCTGTAAAAGGTGAATGAAATGCGAATTCTTTGTTTGAATCTTCCTGCTGCCGAAGTCCTCCACATTGATAACACAAGCATATTGCTAACTGTGAGGGTGTATCACAAACGTAGATTCATATTACCTACTAACTTCATACAGAATGCTTAGGATTACTATCAATATCAGTCCAACTACAATTATTATTATACAATCTTTATTGTGTACTCTGAGGTTGTACAATGACCATAACTGTTACTGATGGTGACCTCTGAGAAAACATTACTCTCTGTCTGCTTCAACTGATAGATACATCAATATTAATAGTGCCATTGAGTAAATCACACTTGCAACTGTACTTCATCATCTCACCTTCCTTCACTATGCAGCTTTGCTCCTGTAAACATCACCATTATTTAACTTAAAATTAATTCATCATCACTCGTAAACGAGGGGATGGCCTTTACATAATGTATATTATCTAATACAGTGGTGCCTCGCACAGCGAACGCTGCACACAACGAACTTCCTGTTCGTTCATTTCACGATTCATACAACGAACTTCGCTTCACACAACGAAGTCGCCTGAGCTTCCACGATCGCTGCCGATGTATTACGTACTCCCGCGCAGGCACTGCAGGCAGTTGTTAGTCACTTAACTTAAGCACGTATCGCGGTAATCATTCTTCATTACGAATTAAATCACGCACGTATCACGGCAGTCGTCCTTTTAAGTTACAACTGAAGAGCTCCAAGCACTTCTGGTCCAGCAACAGGACAATGCTCAAAGGGAAGCGTCATCTGATAATGAGGAGCAACAATCAACCAATCCTAACTGCTGACATCAAGAACATCCTGGTCAAATGAAAAGCAGTTCAGGAGTTTACCAATGCCCACTATCCGGATTCAGCTGAAGCAAACAGGATCAACGATCTTTACTCCGATACTCTTGTCTGTTGGAGAAAAGAGAATAACAAACGACTTTGGACAGATTTTTCATGAAACCATCGGCCAAAAAGCAGAAAATGGATGAAGATGTGCAAGATTCGGTAGACTCTACTTCGTCTGTCTTAAAATTAAAAAAAAATACATTTTTGTTAGATGTATGTATCTAAATAAAAATAATAACAAAAAATTATCTTTTTTTATGTCATCTTAGCATACTTTATGCTACAGAACGAATTATTTTTTTTTAACATGTATTGTTATGGGAAAACGCGTTTCACATAACGGACTTTTCGCATAACAAACTTGCTCCTGGAACGAATTAAGTTCGTTGTGTGAGGCACCACTGTAGATTAAAATGAATTGTAAATGAAACATTTATTTAGTACTTTCGCTGTGACTTTATTGATCACGAACCGGCTTTAAATATATTGATGACAAATATAGTAAGTGTGTCATTTATAATAATTTAACATGAATGAACCTTCGGTCAAAAATATTGACTTTTAAAATGTTACAGTTATAAGTATTAATTAAAAAAAAAACAGTTACTATGTTTTGACACACTATGTAACAAAGATATGGAATGTCAAAACTTTAAAAAATATTGTTTCATTTAAAATTAATACATAGTTTTACAAAAAAAAGGTAAATAAGATACAAGATTTAAATTAATTTTACCAATATCTTAACTCCTTGCCGTGTTTGGGAATCCCAAGAAACTCTTTGGTTGATGATAGGTTGGCTAGTCGGTCCAGTGGATACATTATTACGAGAATCATCATCTAAACTCCACTCCACCCACAAGACAAATCCATTATAGGTAGCACCACTGAAATGTTTCAGCAATCACATAATATTCTCCAAAAATATGCACATATAACAAATTTCAATATCACCACAAAATCCTCACATTTGGCAATCCTTTTTTCCAGTGTTGGATGTTACTTGCTGTGTGTCTTTTAGGGTTACCTCCAGTATCTGAACTGGCTCTGATCTACACAGACAGGGATACTCCCATAGAGGCTGTGGTTCTATCTCATCATCACTTATTGCTCTAGAATTCTGAAATATATAACAGGAACACATTAAAATATAGATCCAAATTCAATTTGTATGTTTGTTTACATCAACCATCAAATTCAATAAATGTAATATTCAGAAAATCAAACATAAAAATATTTCCATAATAAAAATATTAAATTGAATAAAAAATGTTTCAATTTGAAAAAAATAAATTCATTAAACGTGGACACTGCGAGCTCGTGCATTGGATTGAAAATGGGACCAACGAGTCGATCCTCAGGGAGCTTAACATCTCTACACGACTCATTCGGACACATTGCAAGAAGGGAGATCACTCGAGGTTGACACAGATGGCCTATTGAATGATGCATGATGGTCATGATCCTGAGAAGTGAGGGACCAATGAAGATGATGATGGCAGTACAACATAAAATGGTGATTCTCATTTGTGAATAACTTACTTTGATAAGTTGATCGAAAAGCTTCATATCAATGTTTTCACACACATTCAAAGGTGCCTTAATTTTATGGAGGTCCAAGAACTCTACAGCCATCGTCCACAAAGTACACCTGCCAGGAATGACGGTGAGGTTAAGAGACATATTGAATTCCTCCTTGTATTTGTGCAGTATGTGGCCCGAGTGCAAGTTGTCCCACGGGAGGAGGGCTGTGTGGTAATCTGGGTCTCCCAAAACAATTGATACATCTTTAATATCACTCGACTGAATCAGTGATTGAATGTCTTCTACTACTTGTACATTATTCAATTGATTGTAGTCAATGTAACTATTTAATATCCTTTTTGAAATAATACCAGTCTCTAGGTAAAAAACTCTCTTGGCCCCCATCTTGGCAGCTGCCAGCCCCAACACGGAAGAGCCGTTAAAGCAGAGGACCACAGAATCCTTGTTCACATTACTATGCAACACCCTCAACATTTTCTTATTCCTAACACTGTCATTAATATATGCAATGTGAGTCCTGGAGTTGGTCATGTGAATTCCACAAGTACACACGGGACGCTGGATGAAAACTTCATTACGAGAAAGCTCCTCCTTGTTTGCGATGTTACCAGCGACTACATTAAACCAAAGAGAAAATTCATCTTGCGAGGAAACTAGGGTGAGAAGGTCCCCCTGGTTGACAGCAAGGGGAGTGGGAAAGTAATAGACAGCCTGCATCCAGTGATCTCTCCAGGGAATAGTGTCCTGAGGGTAGCGCACTGACACATTTGCGTCTGAGTGGTTCCACCACGGAGCACAGCTAAGCACTGTGTTCCCTGAAAATATATGTAATATAAAGATAAATATTAAGTTTTACAAAATAAACAATAATAAAATACAACATACAAATTACTTACGTCTTATTTTATATTACAAAATTTTCTTACAAAACACTAATTGTGCTATATATATACATATGTATTGGCCGTATTGTTCAATGGATTGAGTAAATAAATTAAGTTGGAGCAAGACTAGAATAAAAATTAACAAATAAAATATACATAGGTTGATGATGATTATGGATGATTTTGTTTTGACGCCGTTTAACAGTCCCTAGACCGTCTCAAGAGCGCCTATTATTTTTATTTAACTATTATAAAATTTTGAAAACACTTGTGATTGTCACAAATTTGACTAAGAATCAAATTAATACCTTTATAAAATTAGTCAAATTAAATAATATTATATTTTGAAAGACAAACAAAAATATTGGAATGCCAGTTATAGAAAGTCAATAAAAAGTTTAATAATGTGTCAAGAATGTAAAATTGTAAGACTGTAAAGTAAGGAGATGACAAGTGACCTATGTGGTGTTAAACAAAGCTTCAAAGATCTTGAGGTACATAAAACATACATACCGTCTGTATCCATCACCAGGTCCCACCACATAAAAACCATCTGTGCATTGCCTGTGACCAGAGCTGTGAGTGTATTGGCTTTAGTGATATTTTTTGGAAGGGAAGTCTTTCCAGACCAGTCGTAGTGCAAGACAGCCAGTGGCTTTGAGATTTCCTTGAAATGAGTGCGCTCTAACTGACTCAACTGTATGTCATGCACAGCAGCGGAGCCACTGCACTGCTTAACTTCGATAGGAGTCCTGACGAGTATGTCTCCATCATCATCAGCAATATCCATCACCTTGTTCCATTTCTGTAATTTAGGGCACTCCACTACTTGAGCATATATGGTAGCAGAGTGTGGAACTACTATACAGTCCTCTTCTAAGAGGAACTGATGGGCATGTGTAAAGGTCTCCAAGGCACCCTCTCCAATAAGCTCAGTGTCAAACACTTCAGTGACCAATATGTTAGCTTTCTTCTCCATGTCCCATCCTTCTCCAACGACTATATCTGTGGACCTCTTGGGGATTAGTTTTATTAGGTTTTCGAAGCCATTATCTTTAATTATTTTAAGTGCACATTCAGACATTGGTTGGAATGCTTCACAAGCCACTATACTGTCAGCTCCACACTGAGCTGCCATGATTGATAAAAGTCCCGTTCCTGTGCCTGTGAAAATTATTCATATAATAATAATAAACTTTATTAACAGAGCAGACAAAATTAAATAACAATACAATTTACTGTTCTACTACAACTACTATACCATCACGGCATATTCCACAAGTGGGGTAGTCAGCAAATTCTGTCTTATCTGTGTCATAAAAAATTAAGGTATTCAGGATGGGTGGCAAACTTTATAGCTGAATTTAAGATATGAATTCTTTATTTTTTTTAACACATGCCTTTTACAGAAAACTCAAAAATTTACATTAGATAAAACAAAAGTAGGACATTTACTGTACAGTGCTTAAACATTGATAAAAAAAGCCTAGCATTGTGAATAGAAAATGATGAAAAATAAAATTCTGAGTAATGAGAAGGAATCAAAAACAGTTTGATGCCACCCGACCTCAACAGGAGATCATGAACTGAAACCACTTCAGATATTTTGGAAGGCAAAGATCCATAAATATCTCGTACAGAAAGGAAATAATAAAACATCACATATCTTCCACGGAAAACATTAAAAAAGTAATTAAGTTACCAATATCCAAGACATTTGCTTGTTTTCCTGAGGAATGCATTTTTTCAATAGCTGCCTTCAGACCAGCGAAATATTTCTGATTTCTCTCTGTGTCATGCAGCATGTCAGCAAATGCTGCACGAGCAATTTCTTGATGATAATCATAAGAGTCATCCTTCACGTCCCACTCTAGTGTCCCTGTCATTCCATTTATTTTCTGAGTGAACACCACCATTCTGTGGGGTGTTTCTAGCCACGCTGTCTTCTGTAAATTATGGTTTGTGGATGGAACAAATAAAACTAGAATAAAGTTGATTAAAATCATAAATAGAAGCAAAATGTGAATCTGTGTAACCACTGACCTTTAATAAAGACTGGAAATTCAAAGAAAATAAGTAATGTGACAAACAAATATTACAGTCACTCAATTAATAGTATCAGCAGCGAAATTGCCATCCACACTTCACAGCATCATACAGCCAAATAAGTTATCATCACACCAAAACTTAGCAATCTAATGCCGGGAAAAATTCACCTATCCAGATACACAGGATATTAAAGGAGGCCGTCTTTCCTGTGCCAATAAAAAAATAAAGACATTCAAGATGGGTGGCAAACATCATTGCTGAATTTGAGGAAATATCTGTGTTCAAAAACTCTCTAACAATATTACAAATATTTAATACAGTCGATTTTTAATTTTGTGTCGTTTATATACCAAGCATCTCAATTTATCAAGTTTAAGACATTATCTGCACATCATAATATAAATATCAAAAAATACATAGATTAACTAAAAATCTTGGATACATGTACCAGGTACCTATAGGTACATATCCACATCAGAAGTTACATTATAATGTATAAATATTTATGTATCCACATCAGAAGTTACATTATAATGTATAAATATTTATGTATCCACATCAGAAGTTACATTATAATGTATAAATATTTATGTATCCACATCAGAAGTTACATTATAATGTATAAATATTTATGTATCCACATCAGAAGTTACATTATAATGTATAAATATTTATGTATCCACGTCAAAAAGTAAAACATAATATAATTTTCAAAAATAATATTTTTTCAATGACAATAATAAAACAAAACATGATATAAGTAAAATAAACGGTTTTTAGGTCCCTTCTGAATGTCCTAAGATCCAGCACCTGCCTAAGCTCCAGAGGTGGGGTCCCGCAATATAATTTCATAGCAATCAGTCTTACACAAATGTTAGCTAAAAAATTATAGGTTCAAATCTCACTACAGTATCTCCTTGTAGAAGCATTCATAAAAGTATGTTACCCTTGATACCAAATGCATTGATGGAGGGTTTATTACAAGTGCGCCTTTAGACAACAATGGTCGTTTTGTGTTTATAATTACTAAACTTGAAGGACAAGTAGGTTTTTATAATTGTAGCGTCCTGTTATGATTTTGCCAGGAATATAGGATGCACAATACTTAAATGTATGTTAGAGCAAGGAAGACCATAACCATCGACACCCAACATAATGTTAGGTATGGAGTGAAACAGCATATTATTTATTTTGCAACATGTTTTCTGAGAAAATTGTTACTACTTTACTTATCTATTAGGTCAATGTGTGAAATAGAAATTCATATTGCTTATAAAATAGGTATTACCTGAAATGATAGAATCCTTGGATTAAAAAGAGTTTTAATTACACGATAGATCAAAAACATGCGTACTAGTGTTATAAGTCTTGATAAATGATAACCGACTGCTTAGTGCTTAACACTTAGTAAAAAGTACCGGTAAGATAGATGGAATATAAAACATAACCTTATTTTATATTTCCAAAAATCAAACGACATTGACGTTTCGTAATTTATAAGACGTGAACAGCGATTGCACATTAATGTCATTAATTTACACAAACCATAGATTTAAATAAAATTATTTACTAGTATTGTTCAGAATCTGAGTATTCGTTTTTATGTATTCGTTCTTCAACTTAACTCGAAGAACTAAATCCTCAATGTCAAATCTGTTCGGTCTTTTTCGTTCTTTTGGGAAAAATTACATTAAAGTACTATATTTTCAAAGAAACTAAGGTTTAACATCGCGTGGCAAATAAAGTCACGAACGAGATTTAAATCTTCGTGTGTGTTTTTTTTTTGGAAAAAAAACCTTAAGATACTCTATTTTCAAAGATACTAAGGTTTCATATTGCGTGTCAAACGTTGAGAACGAGATTCTTGGATTTAAATCTACGTGTTATTATTTTGGAAAAAACGCCATTGGAGTATTCTATTTTCAAAGGAATTAAGGTTTTATATCGCGTGTCAAATGTAACAAACATGATTCAAAGATTTAAATCTTTGTGAAGTTGTTTTGGTAAAAATACCATTAGAATACTCTATTTACAAAGAGACTAAGGTTTAAAATCGCGTGACATATATCACAAACGAGATTTAAGGATTTAAATCTTCGTGTCGTCTTTTGGGAAAAAGGCCTTTAAAATACTTTATTTTCAAAGAGACTAAGGTGAAAATCGCGTGACAAATTCCACGAACGAGAACGAATACTAAGAACGAATTGTTTTGAAGAACGATGTCTCAAGTACCGATTACTGAAAAAGAACTGGATTTACCAATACTATTATTTACTCCGTGTGGTGATCCTGTGTAGAATGTTGTCAAGCTTAAAATATGTCGATGTATCTGACGTAGGGCTGGTAGATTGGCAAAGAAACGAAAAAACCTCCCACAATAAAACAACCATAATTTATACAATTTATGCCTTTACTCAAATTTCTCAAATCAATCGAATTATTGATATTCTTTTGCTCATACTAAAGTTATTATTTTTACGAACGAATTATCCAAATAAGTAGATAATTTAGAAATTAGTAAGTAGATTTAAACGTCGTAGGTACGCTTATACTTTATATTATATTATTATGATATTATTATACATCACAATTAACTCGTTACATTCTTTTTACAAGAAATAAATTGAGTAAAAATGGCACAGAATCAAACTAAATATAATTATATACTTTCAGACAATTATTTAAGTATATTTTTTTATTTCTTTATTTGGCATGTATTTATGCGAAGACTAGCAACATTATCGTACCTCGCCGTGCGGAAGGTCGGTAAAAGTTTGCTTGCCGCATATTTAGCGAAATTAAATAAATTAATTATATAGTATTGCAATTTTTTAGTTCAACTTCGTAGCGTAGCTTTCAATTGCGTAGGTTTTCGTTCAAACTACTGATATTCAAAATATCGTTTGTTTGTACAGATATCCGATAAATCATGGCGGTGCAGTCATCAGGCGTTGGTAAGCAATATCGTCCTACTTCGTTACTTTTATTTTTACGGCAATGTTGGACATAAAGTCTTTTCATGTGGATCTTAGTAATACGGGAAAGCATTTCAAAGTTTATATAAATATTATGATGAGGTGTCTCGTGGTACACCCCTCCCTGTATTTTGGTTGCCAGTGCCCCTGCTTCCTGGGCAAATGTCATTTTGTGTTATTGACCGATTCAATGTGCATTTTATCGCGAGAATAGCTCTAGTATCGCGTTTAATTGTATAATTTTATCCTTGTGCTTGGTGTAATACGATAAACACTAAGAATGTACAATTAACAAATATTCATTGATGGTTGGTGTACATTGTGCAGATATATTGTATAGGGATGTATTATAGAGGGGCATAGAGACTATAGGCTATTAGAGAAGAGTTGACATTGAGAGAGAACACAGATTTTTCTGTTGGGATTGGGAGGTTACTGCCTATTTAGATATTATTTTAGAACTTTTATAGGGGGTGGGGACCCTTCTGTAATGTGTATGCTGTTGGTTAACTGAGTAGTGAATAGTCCAACTAATTAGACATGTTTTGACATAATGTTGCAGTGGTTCCCCGTAACTTCCGTTTGCTAGAGGAACTGGAGCAGGGACAGAAGGGTGTTGGAGATGGTACCATCTCATGGGGATTGGAGAAAGATGATGATATGACCCTCACACACTGGACTGGGATGATCATTGGCCCCCCTAGGGTTAGTGACCACCTCTATATAAATATTCAGTTATTACTTGTTAGTGCCTATTATTCCATATGTATGTTAATTTGTTTGTGTTTCAGACTCCTTATGAGAATAGAATGTATTCACTTAAAATAGAATGTGGTGCTCGATACCCAGACGATGCACCCACAGCCAAATTCCTATCTAGAATAAACATTAACTGCATAAATACATCTAACGGAGTGGTGGACAATCGGCAGGTGCCCATCTTGGCTCGGTGGCAACGCGACTACACTATCAAGACTGTGCTGCAGGAGTTGCGCCGTATCATGACACTCAAGGAAAACATGAAACTGTCACAGCCCCCAGAAGGCAGCACATTCTAGCCTGGGCTCTAAATCTCCTCCCCTAACCTTCCTTCCCCTTCCCAAACACACACTCATGCACCACACACAACAATGGTAACGCTTTTCTAGCACAGATTCCAGTCCTACGTCTCCATGTTACTGGACCTGATCCTACAGATCTCCTCCCCAAGTTCTCCTCACAATCTGATTGTCGTCATAATTGTTTCTCTAACAACATTGTTATTACACTATGTCACTTGACAGCCATTGATAAAAAGGATTGTTATATTATTGAAAGACAAGCCTAATGTACATTATGTACCAGTCACTTGTCTCCAAATTCACTCCATTGAGTAAAATTGTTGTAATTGCTATTATATACCAGCTAACACAGAATATCCTTTGTTTTAATATTATATGTATATAATAAGTGAAGGTTGCTAGATTATCATAACCCAGGCTTGCTTAACCTTCTTACATTGATAAAAGATTAAAGGAACCCTTGTGCATCGCCCGGGGGTTTTTGTCTCCTCGTTGGTGGTTTAGTACTGAGGGTTGTGTTGAGTTTTGTGATGTTGAAGTGGATATGCGATTCCTTTTTGCATTTGATGATATTTACTTATTATTGTTGTGTTTATTATGTTTTATACTGTTGTGAGTCACAGTGATTCTGATCTAATTCTACGGAGATTCCAATACTGCTATTCTGTTTTCATCGCTTGTAATGCTTTCTGATTGTATAATAAATTGTACTTACCAATCGTAAAACAATTTGATATCAAGAAAAAACTTTATGTAAATTTTAGTTAGGGTCTTGATAATAGAACGTCTAAGGACTCTCCTAAATACACACACACACATTTTTATGTATACCTATTGTTTTGTTAGTTGCATATGGATCAGCGTAACACACCCTTGCGTGCAGGATGAGTTACAAATTAGGTGATGTTGGGTATGTGACTGTTATATTGAAATGTATATTTTTCATTAAGTTTTTGTACGAGGAATATTTCTACACTTGCTTTCAAACAAAGATTTCTCGGTGCATTTGTTACTGCTCCTTGGAGTCTACGCCACTGGCTACACGAGATAGGGAAGGTCATAGTGCCCCCATTTTGTCATTGTGGTGAGCTCCTGTTATGTTGTGACGGTGCTCCCAGGTCGCCACTGTCTGCTGTCACTTTGTAAATGCTTATATATCCATAATGTAAACGTAACATGTATGAATGTTTATACATATAAGAAGCCTTAATATAAATTGAACATAACCATGTTGTATTGAAGATTCAATATGTTTTATGCTGTGTCTAATAATATTAGGTTATAATTTAAATATATACACTGTAAAATATTTAAAAATTCTTTTCATTTCACATCACACCTACCTGCTGCTAACAGCACATTCTAAATGAAAATAAAAACAGATGACATTTAAACTTCCTTCTAATACATAATATATTATATAAATAGCAGAGATTTCTAACAAATTACTAAACTAACACATTCCAGGGATGTCGCATCAATGCATTTTACACAACTATTTAACAATTTTATTGACTACTGTAACTTTGTCGATGCAATGAAAATCTGCCTCCATTATCCGAGGATCCTAAAGACCTGATTTTGTGTCATAAACACTCGTAGAACTAAAAATGTGCCACTTTTTTCAGTTTCTACTTTCTAGGCCTAATGTAGCTTTGCTTTTATGCTCCTCATAGACCTTTCCTTTGTGTGGTACATGTTTCCACAGACCATGTATCTTATCCATCCCTACAAAGAACTAAGTAGTAGGTTGTATTATTATTTATTCTATGCATTCCTATTTATGGTTACATACTCTGAGAAGAAGGCTGAAAGGAAAGGACCTCCAGTAATAACTCAAGTTTAGCAATTAGACTTACTATTTGTGTAAAATACTTGTATAATTCATGACACAATACATTCTGTTATGTGCATCACATGTTGGGAACATGAAGGAGAGTAAGTGAATAAGAAAGGTTGAAGGAAAAGTATGAACACTCACGTTGTTATATTTTATATATATTTATTAACGAGGCTCGCATTCGTTACAATAAATAATAACAATGTCGTATATCTGTTGAAACATTAGATGATAAGTTGCTTTCACTTTCCCAAGGGAACTATTCCATTTATTTCTACATGCAGCGGGAGAAATCTCATCTCCACTCCAATCATCACAGCTCATATTTACAAGTCATTAAAAATTAAATATTCCCATTCGATAAGACGAACATCTCTCACAATGTCACAACTAATTTACTTCCCATCTCATTTCTTCTCTGTGAGAGAGACAAAGATGTAACATCACAAAGGAAAGTAAAGCAGCATCATAATTTTAAATCACAAATAATTTTATTCGTCCAGATATACTTGACTGTACAACAACAGATGTTAAATCTTAAGAATGTTAAAATAATAATAGACGCTACTATGATTAATAAATTGATTTAACATTTAAACTTATGTGAATTTATTTCTAATGAATTGGTTTTATGATCGAGGCTTGAACATCACCTTCCTAGATTTCATTACGCTCCACTTGTGCCTGTACATATAGTACGCTGCTGATGTTATTATTGAGAACCATACTATCAGCTTCATTCCCATCAGTTTACGCTCATCGTGTTCTGGTTCTGAAGCCCATTTGAGGAACACTGTCACATCCTTGGCCAACTGACTCGCACTAGCTGGAGTTCCATCGGAGTACTCGATTACCTAAACAAAGACATTTTAAATAAGTTATGATTCTTTGTTTTACAACAAGTCATCATCATAGAATAGAAAATAATGATGTCAGTAAGATTGTGTAAGATAGCTATTACATTGATAATATAATATATGTATATACTACATAATATATGTACTTGTAGAATATATCTATTTGATCAAGTAAATCAAAATGACCTCATTGTACAGGGCTTGGGCCATAGAAAGAGCACCACCAGGGAAATAGGAGTTAAAGTATTGACCATCTCTGAGAACTACACCAGCGGGTGGATCAACATAGCCGGTCAACAGGGCAAACAGGTAGTCCTCAGCACCCTTCCTAGCAGCCACAATGTAAGATAAGTCAGGGGGATACGCTCCTGCAATGAAATAACAACTTGTCACAGTAATGAGACTGAGTATGTGTAGTCAGGATAACTATAGATGGTTGTACATATTAACTTACCATTGTTGGCAGCTCTGGCTGCTTCCTCATTGGGATACGGAGACGGGAAATAATCAGACAATTTGCCTTTCCTCATGAAATATTCACCCACATCATTAGGTCCATCTTTAATCATTGCCTGGAACAATGTAAAATCATAATATTACTGAACAATCCCAATGTTAGAATTCAAACAATGGCAACACAACTTGTGTTTTCTGTTTTATTCACTGCAGTTTAAGCAGTACAAATCCATGATGAAATAAAAAATAAAGGTTTTTGCTACTATGTGATTTGAATAAGAGAGACACTTTTTATTATCTAGGGGCATTTTTTTTGGGCAACCCACCCGTATTGAGTGATTGGAAAATCTTTTTTTTTATTATTTTCTGTCCTCATCATTTTAACATAGACATTGACAATTATATTGTAATATTTTATATTTAAAAAGTCTCTGTAGACTAACCTCAGCAGCCTCTGCTTTGGCTTCATTTTCTGTATGAGACACTCCAACAAGGTTACGGTAAGCAATATACTGCATAGAGTGGCAAGCTGCGCACACCTGTTTGTAAACTTCATATCCACGACGAATACTGTAATACAACAACACATATACAGTACCGTGTTAGATATCATGCTGAATATAAAAATTAACTGAAACATCAAATATTTTATGTACATTCTAAATGGCACAGAGAAAAGTTGTAGTTATACACTTAAAAGTTTATTACAAGTCACTATACATAGTATGTAGCAACTAATAAATGAAATTCTTCAATATCACACAAATCAATCATTATTGTCAAAAGATCCTGGTATCAAAGGAGCGCACTGTCCACACATGCCGCTGGGGACTTTAATTTATCTGATAATCTACATTTAACAAATCTTGTCTACACCAGTGCCATAGTGGACAGCCTCAGGTGCTAACCGGGCAAAAAACTCCCAGTGTGTAATCTTTAGTCTATACTTGAGAGAAGCAAACTCGGTAATAGTAATAAAAATAACATTTATACATCAAAATTCAAAAATCTATTGTAGGTAATAAATACTTGTTATATTGTTTTTGAACACAGATATTTCAGGCACAATGCTGGTATTTTGAATCCGCGTTTTGAGCCTAATCCTTTGATATCCTGTACATCTTGATAGGTGAACATTTCATGGCATTAAACCGCCATGAGAAAACTGTAGCTACCGAAGACAAATGTAACAGTTCTCTCCTGGTCCCATCTCTCTTGCCACACTTACACTCCCTCTCTCTTTAATTTGGCTGAAGGCCTTACTAATTCTTCTATTCATGGATTCTGGCTGAACAGAATGAGCTGCTCAGTAGTAGATCAAATATAGAACAGATCTGTAGAGAGGCTTCAAACAAGATTTTTAATTAATGACAAATATGAATTTGTAATAAGCCCACATAATACCTTTAAAGACAGTCACAAGGAATAACATATTTTGTAAGTTGTGAAGGTGGAATGGTTTAACAATAGTCACTAAGTACTGTCCACTTCATAAATATAATACGATTGTATAGAATAAAATAATAAAGACAACATAATATACCTGGCATGATCATACGAGTTGAACATTCCCCTATGTGACCAGTCATAGTGCGGGGGATGCACCTCAGTACCAGAGGCATTCACAGAGTGCTCCAACGCCAGCCACAAACCCCCGGCCCCTCCTCCAAGTACTCCGAGAGTAGCGACAAACTTCAAATGGAAACAAACATACCTAATAATTTGAGGACATTCAAAATCAATCTCATAGCCTATGTACTTCCTCAGAAACACCTCATGTGACTATGTCATACAAATAAATAATTCAACATAATAGTGTAGACATATCATGTAGAAGAGTGATGAGCAGTTGTAGGCGTGTTTATCTGATGGCACAGTGTGTGGTGCATGTACCTACTCACAGTATACCTATACAGTATAAACATGACCTGTCAAACCAAATGTCAAAGTGCTAGACAGAAACTTTAAACAGGAGAATTCCACTGCATAGGAGGCATCACATAAAATAATATATGGTGACACTTACGTATTTCTGTCCTTTGGATAAGCCTCCAGCTGCTGTGGATAGCTTACTGATCTGCAAATAGAGGTTAGAATTAGGTAAGGACCCTGTTACATAATAAACACAACAATTAAAGAAAACCTTCCAAATATACGACACTCGTCCGTCACATCGTAGAAAACATCACTATATACTAATATATTCTCGAATCCAAGGTAAAACTTGATTTTCATTCAGAAAATCGTCTGAAAATCAGCTGTCAACATATCAGTCCAAGATAATTTTTAGAATAAATATCCAACAGAATGTCTATAAAATACATTTAGAAGGATAAGACATCGACATATTAGTTCATTGTTTGAGGAATTACCTGACCAATATTGACATTATTTGCTTTTAGGAGGGCAGCTCCACAAATCCTACCAACAGCAGCCGCCATCACGAGCAGAGGATGTGGAGTAGAAGTCTGAGGAGAACACAAATAAACACTTTATTTATAAAGCAGACCTTTATAACGACATATGGGAACTTCGGAAGAAGAATAAAAACTGAGCCGGTTTGAATATGTCTAAAACAAATCTAAAAGTCAATATGAGCTACCTTTCAAGAGAATATCGCAAATGTTGGTAACATAACCATAGATAAAAGGCCAGAGTGTAATGTTGCTATTTTTTTTAAATAATCACACGTCAACATAAAAAATTAATGAATATTAAGTAGCATTCACATTGCTTCACTTTGGATGATCATCCAGAGTGTCAGGGTCAAACCTGTTCATCGAAAGTGAACACGTCTGTTCACATTTGTTCATCCTATGCTTTCACTGCCATGTCTACTTTCTCACTCATGTTGTATGTAGTTTGACGTATTTTCGTATAAAAATAATCAAACAAATTCAAAAATGAAAAATAACACTTAAAATAAATTAATATAGCTCTCGACTGCATAATAATTTTGTACATGATTCTGACATTCAATACAAATTCATAGAGAATAAAACAAATAATAAGATGAAACTTGTTTATGGTCGTTTCAGTGAAAGGACCTTTCATCAAAATTATGACGAGTGGTAATCTCTTTCCTCCGTCATCGCTAGTGATCACTATTGATGAAACGCCTGTTCACATTTGTTCATCTTGGAGGATCATCCGGAGTGATCACTGAAAGTGAACGTATGTGAACGACCCTTTATGTAGATAAACAGTTAAAATTAATAATATAACAAAATAACATTTAAATTGAATGTCCATTTCTAATTATATAAATCACAAATCTTTAAGTTGGTAATATTGTTCAAATGTTTCAAACATTTTGTGTTTAATTATGTTGTCTGTAAAGATTATATTGTGAACTGTGTTTTTGTTTTCATTTATTTATCATTTCACAGATTTATCATTTTCATATTATATTCTACAATCTAGAATTCTGACAATTCCTCTGCCACAATAATCATAAGTCATTCTTCAAAATAATAAATTTCGAGTTTTTTACAGTAGGTACTCACAACTCATCATTGTTTTGACCATAGACTTTTCTTTAATCTACCAAAATTGTCTGTGGATACGCATGAAAGGCGGTAAAAAAGAAAAGCTTCAGGAAAAGTTTTGCTGGTGAACAAGATAGACATATTTTTCAGTTGTTTACAGTTATATTTACTGTAAATATGTTGTGTGATGACATAGTTGCAGATGTAGAAGATGAAGAGAGCTTTTTTCAAGACGTCGATGTTTTACAACAGCAAGGTATCAATGTAGCAGATATAAAAAAACTGAAGGTAGCAGGTATTTGTACTGTGAAGGGAGTTCAGATGTGTACTAAGAAAAAATTAAATAGCATCAAAGGATTTAGTGAGGCTAAGGTTGACAAGATAAAGGAAGCTTGCCAAAAGTTATCTCGAGTGGGATTTCTGACAGCTCTTCAAGTCAGTGATCATCGAAAGTGTGTTTTCAAGATCACCACTGGCAGTCAAGAATTGGAGTTAGTACATATTTTAATACTATATTATACCATCACGGCATATCTCATAATATTTTTCTATATGTAAATCTTTTAAGAGCCATATTCACTACTTATTTTGTTTTATTAAGGGCATTTAAATTTACACTTCTTTTATCAGTAATCTGTGCCTGAGAGCCATTTAGTTTTAGGTACTAAAATGCCATTTTCAAATTCAATTTTTCAATCGAAAATATCTCAACATTTTACTAGTAATAAGCTGTATATACTATATACAGCTTATTACATATACCTTATAGTATAGACTCTAAGCATTTCTGTACTTAAGACTCACGACTGTTGTGTTATTTCCGTTTTTTTTTTGTAAATTTGCCATTTTTGTCAAAAATGTACTTAAGTCCTAATGGCTCTCAGGTACAGATTAATATTAAAGTTTTTGCAAAACAAACTAAATCAGCATCTCAAATAGTCATTTCTGAGCAGAAAAAATCACTTTTGATAATTATCACCATTAAATTAAAAGAATTATAACCTTTATACACTAGGTATAAAAAATAATTTATTTATAATATCACATTTTAATTTTTCGTCAATTAATTCATAAAGTATATACGTCCATACATTTCATTTTTCGATTAAAATTAATTTTGTTTAAAGTCAAGAAAAGATGACATGTCAGGAAGAATTATAAAACTTTAAAAACAATATATAAAGTAGGTACTTAACTTAAAAATAAATAGAAGTAACATTGAGAACTATAAATTTAAGTATCATTTATGAGTAATGTGATCTGACCTGAGACCTTTGGAATACTGAAACCACATTTTAACATAAAGATATTCTATATTTCTGACAAACTTGTAGCAGTTAAAGAGAGAATGATTGTTTCTCCCATGTGCGACTTTGGCTCTTATTAGATTTAAGTAATTAAAGTCTGTTCCTAACTTCACAGCTATCTGTATGTAGTGTTCTGGATTGGAGGCGATTAGTTCTTGGCAGTTAATTGCAGAGAGCTGTGATGCGGCTATTCTAGAAGCCATTGTTTCAATAGGCCACGTGACCACTGGAGTACCTGTCCATAGTATGTCCATAGTAGTGGTGTGTCCATTGCAGACTGTTGTATCCAGACATACATCAGCCAACTGTCCTCTCCTAACGTGTTCCTCTTTACTTACCACATCTGAGAAAATAATTCTGTGGCCTTCTAAGCCTAGTTCCATTGCTCTCTCCAAAATATTTGTTTCGCCATCTTTAGGGAATCTCAGAAGCCACAATACGGAGTTAGGAACTTGCATTAATATGGATATCCACAATTGAAATATTCTTGGTTCCATTTTGTACATCTGATTGAAATTACAGTACACAATTGCATTATCTGGAAGACCATACTGCTGTCTGCTGGTGTAGATTATGTTCATAGGAACCTTTTCTCCTGTCGCTATCTTGGGGTCTAGGATTCCCAACTTCAGTCCATTATCTACTGTGAGACCTCTCACTCTAGTTTCTATTTGTTCTTTTTCAACCATTATTTTCAATGTTCTCAGTGAAATATTCACGATGTTCTTTTTGATTCTGATTGGTTGTGAATCATCCAAATTTTCAGTAATTTTAATGATTTTGTATTGTTCAGCTAAGTAGTCTGTATTGAGAGTGTTGATAAGAGCTATATTATCACGCACATAGGGAGAGTCTGGAGGAGAACTTCCTTGTATGATGAATCTTTTCATCAGGTGAGGGAACATCTGTTTGTGGTCTCCTATAAAGAAGGAGTGAGGCATGTGTGCTAGACTCTCACTGTAGGACTGGGCATATTCCAAAGGACTGGCGACAGAATCTGTGACAAGATAATCTATGAAACTCGCACCACTGGTTCCTGGATAGCCCAGCCACATGACTTGGATAGGAGCTGGTCGCAATGCAAATATTTCATTCATGGCTCCCCTGGTGTAACCATTCATATTTACTAAAATGTGGATACCATCTTTGTGTACTATATCAGCTATTGTTACATGACATTTGATATGTGATAAATCTACAAAGTGCTCTGATTCATTAGCTAACTTATCACGGAATGATGAGCCATCATGGGGGCTCAGAGCATAGCAGAACACTTCATACGAGAACTTATTGTGAAGACCAGGAAGAGATTGCATCAGGTGGGAAGTGGGATGGTTCCCAAAGTCACTACTCACATATCCTATCTTCAGTCTGCCATACAAGGTTCTTTCAAAGTTGTATGAAGTCTTCAGATTCGGCTGCACTCTGTTGATGCAGAACTTGGCATACTTTTCAGCAATTAACTTGTGATAGTAGAATGTGGTAGGATACAACATAGAATGATGTGGGTGCACAGACGGATATAGGTCATTCCTTATTTGGTGTACAGTTATTGCATATACCCGGGATATATTCTGTTGATAATTGCTCCAGTCGCAGATTTGCAGTTGACAGTACATCATATTACAGAAGGCTTCGTGATGTTCAGGATCCAATTGTAATACATACTTGTATAAGTCAATAGCTTCTAGGAACTTACCGTGTTCTTTTAAAATGTTTGCTTTGAAGCAATAAGGCTCAGGATACATTGGATTGAGAGTGATAGCAGTTTCATAGCATGTGTTAGCTGCGTCTGTGTAGAACATTTCTTTAAGAACATTTCCCATGTGAGCATATGTTTCCCATGAGTTTGGATTAAGCCTCACGGCTTCTTGATAATGAGCTAAAGATTTTTCTAAATTACCTTGTATTTTATATACAGAGGCAATATTTGTATGAGCAATAACAAAATCTGGATTACATTCTAGAGCTAATGAGTAAAGATGTATGGCTTCCTGTAGGTCACTCTTATTCCTCATTATGTTGGCTAGATTGTTCAGTGATGTGATGTGACTTGAATCATGGGATAAAGCTAATTTGTAATATTTTTCAGCTTCTTCATATAATCCTAAATCTTTGAATATATTAGCTAAGTTGCATTGTGCGTTTGGATAATTTGGCTCTAGCTCCATACTCTTTTTATATAATTCAATAGCACCACTGACATTACCTTCTTCATAGTATGTACTGGCAAGACTAGCAACTACAAATGCATCATTAGGTAAAAGGTGAAGGGCTTTCTCATATGCTGCTTTAGCTTTTCCCACAAGATTACATCCTTTTGATATATTTGCCAAATTGATCCAGCCCTCTGCATATGTTGGACTTATAGACACAGCTTTCTCAAAGTGATTTATGGCCAGTTCATGTTCCCCATCTAAGTGATATATACAACCCAAGTTATTCCACGCTGATACAAAATTTTGCTCCTCTTCTAGAATTATAGTGAAACATTTTTTAGCCTCTTGGTTTCTTCCCACCTCTTTCAATATAGTCCCCAGATGATTCCTGATGTAATGCAGCTGTGGGTAATCGTCCAGAACTTGCTCATAAGTGAGGATGGCTTTTTCAACATCTCCGTCCTCCAGCCATGTCATGGCGATACTCTCGTAACCCTCTTCAAAATATGGATCTATTTCAACAGCCTTTTCAAATTGTGCGATTGCATCCTGCAGCAGACCTTTCGCTCGCAGTACTTTCCCCAGTTGGTGAAGTGACTCTGTGCTCGGGGAACTGTTGATGATTGTAGCTTTCCTAGCGTACATCTCAGCATCATTTACTTGTTCCAGTTGTATGTGGATAGAAGAGAGAAGTAGTAGGAACTTTTCTTCATTTTCTTCTCCTTCGTTCCTCATCATGCAATATTCTTTTGCCTTATCGTAGTTTCCCTCTTGATATTGTTTATGAGACAGGTCCACCAGTGTTTGCCCGCTGTCTGCTCTCACCTCTGCCATCATATAGCCTGGTGATGTAGCTATCTCCACTCACCATTTGATTTCACACGGGATCCTAAAAATAACATAAAAAATTATAAAATATACTAACGGTGTGAAGTGTTCACTAATGTTTATATCTACATAGGTAGTAGACACATGTATGTGTAATGTCTATACTTATTATTATATTTCCAGCAAGCTACTCGGAGGTGGTGTAGAGTCTATGGCTATCACTGAGGTATTTGGAGAGTTCCGTACAGGCAAGACTCAGTTGTCCCACACTCTGTGTGTCACATCACAGTTACCTCGTCCCACACAGGGGTACTCAGGAGGAAAAGTTATCTTCCTGGACACTGAACATACTTTGTATCCTTTTATATTAAATTTATCCTACAACGTAATATATATATGAATGCATTCAAACTGCATATTCTGCCAACGGGCCGAGTCTCGTACCATTTGCAAAGGCATGTGCCAAATTTCTGCCCCACTGTGGGCAGTTTCGATAACTCATAAGTAATTCCTGTTAGATCCTATGTCGTGGAAATAATAAAATATTTATTGTTCAATGATTTGAGTCATTATTATTTTTGTACTGATTTATTCGTGATGTATTGATTTGAAATAATGTATTGATTTATTCATAATGTATTGATTTGAAATAATAAATAAGTTTATGAGCAATCTATTTTTATTTTTTTTTTCTCGATATACTTAGGTATATATTTTCACAATGTGAAAACACAAATTTTTGTAAGATTATTGTTTTATATGAATTGGTAAATTATTGCATTGCTTATGTTGATATTTATTTAGTTGCCTATATGTTATGTTCCTTTACAATATGAATAGTCGTCCAGACAGATTGCGACCAATTGCGGACAGATTCAACTTGGACCAGAATGCAGTGCTGGACAACGTCCTCTATGCCAGAGCCTACACATCAGAACATCAGGTGAGTTGTTCCATATTTTATATATTTTTAATGAAAACTAATTAATATAATGAGTAAGTTTGTAGCTATGCGAGAATGGATGAATGGAATGTAACTCTATATAAAACAATACAAAAAAGAAAAACTATTCAATCAAGTTCAACTGTTTCAAAGTTTCTATAATTAATTTTACTATGTTTCCAGGCAGAGCTGTTAGACTATGTAGCTGCCAAGTTCCATGAGGAAGCGGGTGTGTTTAAGCTGCTGATAGTGGACTCAATCATGGCTCTCTTCAGGGTGGACTTCTCGGGGAGGGGGGAGTTGGCAGATAGGCAACAGAAATTAGCACAGGTCATGTCACGCTTACAGAAGGTACACACTACACCTGACCTTATTACTACATACTATCTCTCTTAAGAGATATAGCTAGGCGTGTATAATATATAATTTTATTATGTATCCACATTATATATGTACATAATATATACTTGTAAAATATTATTGAAAGTGTAATGTGCTTTGTAGATCTCAGAAGAGTATAATGTGAGTGTGTTCATTACAAACCAGATGACAGCGGATCCTGGAGCAGGAATGACATTCCAAGCAGATCCCAAAAAGCCCATAGGTGGTCACATCCTGGCACATGCTTCCACCACACGCATCTCTCTTAAAAAAGGTCGAGGAGAGACTCGCATTGCCAAGATATACGACTCTCCAGATATGCCTGAAAATGAAGCCAGCTTTGCCATCACCAATGGGGGAATAACAGATGCTAAGGATTAATTCCTATGTTAATGTACTGCCACAATGAGAATGTATCTCTCCAAATTTTATTTTATATAATTTAATTAATAATAAAAATTTGTGGGTTTCAAATACCTATTATAAATTGCATTAACAATTTCATGCAGCAAAAAAATATTTTATTTAATAACGAATATGACTGTAAACTTCAATGTTCTCTTTCTAAATGGTTTAATTGTAATAATGGTTTATTCAACAAAAACTGTAGAAAAAATATGTAATTTATTATTGTCTTAATTAAAAGCTGCAATACTATAAGGCAGTTGTAGGCACACAAACATTATAATATTATACTCTTGAAAACTATTACTGTTTGTACTCAATAAATTACACAGAATATCTAGAGAGTAAATAAATTATTATTATATGTTTACGTTAATCTGATGATGATAGCGGAAGCTCTTGAAAGCCAATTTGCGATTAATAATGTCACTGTGGAAGTAGGTACCTACTGAATATGAGAGTTTTAGTCGTTAAACAAAGTTTTCACATTTCACTGGATTTTGATACTAATTGTATGAGTGAAGACATAGAAAATATTACTCAACAGACGCCTCATCTGCACAACCCTCCCTTTAGTAGGAACCACGAAAGGTGTTCCGATGCATATGAATCGACTTAGGCTGGTTTTAGTGCACTTTACCCATGGTACATTCACCAATCCCACCAATTCCTGTTCCAAACTACTATGTATACATCTGTTCCCTACTAAAGGGAGTTTGCAAAGTCTGTTAGTTTATAAGGTGTCTGTTGAGTAATTGAGTTATAGGTATTCTTGAAGAGTTTAGTCGGTAGACAATATTAACTACAATAAACTAATGTTACTTTATTTTATTTTTTCTATAAATTGTTATAATATTAGCAATGTCATTGAGCAAACAAAAAATCAAAGAACAATAGGTGAGTTTATGAGTACTTGTATATTAGTATTTTTATATTGAAAAGATACTGAGTCCCATTACATTCAAAATAATTGTTTAGAAATGTTCATATCCTACCTGAATTAAATTTTAATATCAATAACTATTTAAGGCTGCTATTAAAATTATCACTGATTTTTTAAAATCTTAAACTAAAGTAAAACAAGTGTAGGTAAATGAAAATAACTATTTATTGTGGGAACACTTGAGGCATTATACATCAGTGACATTATACATTACAAGACTGTGTATTTTAGACCCAATTCAAGCAAAAATATACTTCCTATCATTACAATATAAGGTTTAAATTTTTATGAAAAAATGAAGGGTGCAATATGAGAAAGTAATTATTAGAGTGGTGTCCCTTTCTAACACATTCCTGGTAAATAATAAAATCATATAATTATATTAGGTATGTGTAGCACAACCATGTGTTAGAGTGGGACAGTACTGTAACAATTTTAGTATATCAAGTTGAATGTATTTTCAAGGAGGTGCACAGCCTTGTTACATATTTATAATATTTTTTGATCTCATAGACAGGTGAGATTTGAGGGCAACAATAACATACATAATTATGATTTAGTACAGCACAGCACATCTCTGATGGGAAGTAAGAAAGGGAGAAAGCATTAGGAGAAATAATTGAAAGTTATGAAAAAAATATATCAAAATTAAGTTTATACACACATAACATAAAATATGTCGTTAATTCAGGTCTCCTTTAATATAATAATAATAAAAGACAATTTATATTTGGCGCCGTTTAATGATCCGTGACCATCTCAAGGGCGCCATGGCTTTTCTTGAAAAGCAGTGTTTTCAACTTACTCCTGAACGTTGCAGTGGGTTGGTTCTGTCTTAAGTCCGCTGGCAATCGGTTGGATAGCCTAGTAATCACAGCAATTTTAAAATTTTCGACGCCGGGACCCTCTACAGACGGACGCCCGAAGCTTTTTCGTTTGTAACAGTGGCGCATTCGTTGTGTTTATTCATGATTTGTTCATTGCCTTATAAATTTCGATAGATAACGCAAATTTATAAAGAAGGAAAAATAAAATACGAATTTGCTTGTACTCAATGTACGGTAAATAGAAATAAATATTTGGTCTCCCACTATTTTCCATAAGTTGTCGAGTGTCATGGAATAGGCAAATGGTCTCAAAACTTCACATAATATATACTACAATTTGCACCTATTCTGAATGTACTATTCCACACCATCACAGTACATCCCACAAGTGGGTAGCCAGTATACCAGCCGCATGTACTAAACATGCAAGCCGTCCTTTCTGTGCCAACAAAAAATTAAGATACTTGGAATTTAACATTTCATGTGTCTTCATTTTTTCGAACACCTGAAAACTTACGGAAGAGTTGGAGACCACTTCTTTGTCAAGTGCTCCAAGGAAAAACGAAAGAATCCTGAATGTCTTATTTTTTATTGGCACAAAGAGGACAATCTGCATGCTTATTACTTGTTCGACATGCTGTAGAGGTACCTATAGCAGTCAGCAGATAGCAGTAATATTAAGTTCATAATTTATTATCCTGTGTTCCCCTCAGTCAAATTTTATATTTCTTTCCTCTAAATTTAAAAGCCTTATGATGCAGTATTTCATTAATTTTTATCGATCATACACTTCTTAACCTTTCTATCAGATTTATAAATTTGTGTGTTATCTCTTAAAATGTATAAGGCAATGAACAAAAATTATGAATAAACAAAACGAATAATGCGCTGCACCGTTACGAAACGAAAAAGCTTCGGGCGTCCGTCTGTTGAGGGTCCCGGTGTCGAAAATTTTAAAATAAATTGCTGTGAATACTAGGCTATCCCAATCGGTTCCAGGCAGTTGGCCCCGCAACGCTAAGGCTAAGTTCACATGTAACGCGCGTCTAGAAACCCTTATATTATTTATACAACCGTTCACAAGAGCGCGCGTCAACGCGCGTTGATGTTCATGTGAACGCTTGTAAGGTAAATATAAGGATCTCTATCAAAATTTGCCATGTGAACATAGCCTAAAGTAGGGTTGTAACGGATGTCACTGCGGATACGTATAGGTAATAGGGTGGATCACTTTTGTATGAAATTTTTTTTTTCAAATGTCGAATTGGAATACCAGGTAAAAGTTGCCTTAAGGGTCGTTCACATACGTTCACTTTCAGTGATCACTCCGGATGATCCTCCAAGATGAACAAGTGTGAACGACCGTTTCATCACTAGCGATGACGGAGGAAAGCGATTACCACTCGTCATAATTTTGATGAAAGGTCCTTTCACTGAAATGACCATAAACAAGTTTCATCTTATTATTTGTTTTATTCTCTATGAATTTGTATTGAATGTCAGAATCATATACAAAATTATTATGCAGTCGAGAGCTATATTAATTTATTTTAAGTGTTATTTTTAATTTTTGAATTTGTTTAATTATTTTTATACGAAAATACGTCAAACTACATACAACATGTCTGAGAGTGTTGACATGGCAGTGAAAGCATAGGATGAACAAATGTGAACAGACGTGTTCACTTTCGATGAACAGGTTTGACCCTGACACTCTGGATGATCATCCAAAGTGAAGCAATGTGAATGCTACTTTATATAATTTTAAATAACACCCCTTAATTTGAAAGTTCTAGCTTAACAGCAAGAGGTCCCGCCATAGACTTAAAATTTCATTTTTTAAGTTTTTACAGACGCTTTGTTTAGTACACCCTATTAACAAATATTAACTAAATATAATATGTTATGCATATAAATGATAAGATAAAAGTATATTTTAGTTAAGAGAATCATTTATTTCAAAAATAAACACAGTTTCAGAAAGTTGTGTCGGTATGAATAACGTCATTTTTTATAACAAAAATCCTTTTGCGTCTCAAACTTTCCACTTTTGGCACCTCAAACATGTGCTAAACAGAATTTTTATTCACTTGACGAGCTTTTAAAATGCGTCTTGCAGCTAGTTCTCTAATCTGCTCAGGCGTATTTGTTATCGTACTCAACAACAAGTTTTCTGGATGAACAAAGTAACTGTTCCGAATTAAAACAGGGTCCACAATCGCTAATAATTTGTTCGACAAATATCTAGTGCTGTTATTTTGTAGCTTCCATAAATGTTTTGAACCATCATACCAATTTGACGTGCAAATGATTTAGATCCTGCAGTATGGCCATCCAAATAGGAAAACAAATGCCTCAATAGCAACTCACTGGCGTGTAAGAGACAAATTATTCAATGCAATGGTAGAGGTGACGCTGAGTTACGAAATCCGCTATAACACATTTTAACAAAAATTGAGTTATATATGTCGTTGGATTCGTAATCGAATTGTCTATAACTTTAGAAAATTGTTTACTTGAAAACATTCACCATTTTTTCAGAAAAAAATAAATAAAACGAGGTTGAGAAACGAATCCCACTATATCACTTAATGTCCCTTTCAATATCCCCTATAACACAACCAACCAATAAGAGTCCAGTATTTTCAAAAAATCAATATGGCCGCCGGTACAAAATTGTTCTTATCTGATGAGTTTGGCGTTCTGGGTTCTCTTAAATAATTGCAATTTAAACTGATTCATAATGAGTGATCAAGATTTTAATGTTAAAAAATGTAAAGAAAATAGAGGAAGGAAAAAGATAAGTCATACAGGAAGTTGAAAAGTTTACTTACAACGCCAAACACGGTAAGTAAATATTGACATATTTTGAGTGAATTTCGTGCGTTTTGCTGTATTTATTCAGTGGCGCGCAGTTCTGATGTGACATAGGTGAACACTTTTTTTTATCATGCTATTTATGAAATAAAAATAAATATTATTATGATGAAATAATTCAGGTATATTATCATTTATTGAAAATAAATCTGCATAAAAAAATATATGCATAATAAATAAAATGTCTCCGAAACATTTTTGTGCCTCAGCCAAAGTCATCAATTTTTTTATGTACAATATAGATTATCATTTCTTCCACGTAATGCGAATTCTTACTTGATGTTTAAAATCACCTTTTTTTGTAAGTTGTATAATCAAAACTAAAATTGTATGCCTTTCGGTACTTAATAAGACGTATTTATTTTGCCGACAAAAATAAAATAAAACCGGCAAAAATAAAATCTAATTCGAATACAAAACTTTTCTAAGGGAAAAAATACTCGAAAACGGGTGGGGCCAATTTACATTTGAATTAGATTTTGTTTTTGATGGTTTTATTTTTTGCCGCCAAAAATAAAATTTACTTCGAATATAAATTTCCTAAAGTTTCGTACATATTACTCAACAACGGGTGGGGCCGCTTAAGTTTGATAGTTGCAATTTTTTTCCTATAAAAAAAGTTTTTGAAAAATTTGGTGACCAAAAAATAATTCTACATACGGCAACAATTTCCTCAAGTTTCGAAAATATTACATTTTCTGTAGAAAAAAGCAAGTAATAAAACGTATTTTGTTAATTCATTTAAATTTACGTTTTTATTGAAATATAAATACTCATGCTTTATTTATATAAAAAAATAATTGTTAAAATAGAATATCAGCATTTTAATTTATTGACGCCACTGGAATAAATTATCATGTTGCACTTAAATGTAGTTCTAACAAAATCCACTATATCATCCTGTGTGTCTTACGAAACCCGCTTTAACATCATGTGCCTATCAAAAGCCGACACGTGAAATTTTATTTATACAAAATGAACCGTCTTTTTTTATTTAATCACAATATTTATTTTAAAAATAAATTGTTACACCAATCTTACAATCAATAAAGTTATTTTATTTTAAAAAAGTTTGCTTAATACTTAAATAATAGTTTTTATCGATTTTCTCTGTATTACAAAAATGTGTTATAGCGGATTTCGTAACTCAGCGACACAATTATTATAGTCTATTTTCCAAAAGACCAATCACGCTTCCCAATTTTCCTGTGTTTGAGGTTGTTCCATCACATCCAACAGCCGTTATACTCTCTGGTGATATATTTTCAGTCGTCAAAAAGCCGTGGATAGCTCTTTTAATATTTCTTGCACTGCCCGATGTTGGAAACACATACCCAACATAAACAGATCCTGGTTCTTTAATAATCGAAACATGTTCCTCTGGTACAATCACTCTCAATCTTTTCGATCCTTTTAAAACAGTTTTAGCCGTCTGGTTTTTCCTTCCATCGAAATATAAGGTAGGAGTTTCTATTACTCTTTCTTCTGTTTAAACTTGCTCAAACGAAACAAAGTTAAAGGTATTATGTAATATAAAAGCAGATTTTAATTTTATTTCATAGGTTTAATAAAAAATTTGGTTGGTTTTGCAATCGTTATTTTGTGCGTGTATCTTTATAATTTTATCACCATAGATAACCGATTGTGTTAAAATTGTAATGCTAACGTTGGTAAGACTGATTTCTATTATATTTTTATATTGTCTATGGTGCATTGGTGTACGCTAGTAGGAGAGAGCCGCAGTCGGGTAGTTTAATTTTTCGGTTCGATGCTCGGAATTATCGCAGAATATCTCATCAATCCGAGTAGCTTACACATCGCATCATTATGAGTTCGGGAATGCCGGAGCTTGGCTCCAAGATCAGCCTTATATCCAAGGCCGATATTAGATACGAAGGAAGACTCTTCACAGTGGATCCTCAGGAATGTACCATCGCCCTAGCTAGCGGTAAGTTGTCATAATGTCTTCCTAAGTCTTAATATTCGTATAGTACGCCTTGCTCTTGTGTGGAAGATGGCTGGTGCTCACGTATTACCCTTGTATGTGGCATCTTGGTCTCTTGCGGAATGTTATTGCCCCCATTATCTTTGCTTGTGCGATGAACTGCGACTGGGTGATTTGGCGGGTTTTAGGTATAGTCTATGACGCTGGATATTTGTGTATTTACCTCTTATCTACATAATATTTTCTTTGTGATGATAAATGTTTGTGTGTAAAGTGTATTTCCATGTCATAGTCGACTATGGAGAGAGTGTAAATAAAATGATTCAACGAACTTAACCCCACAATGAGAATTCAGATTCAATTATGCTTATGACGGATTAGTAGTGTTTTATTTGTGCAGTATCTGGTGACAAGTGTAGCAGTCAAAGTACGTTGGTTTTGTTGGAGCCAGAGGATTTCGGTAGAATGTTCTAGCAAATTGCATTTATTGTTACATGTCTGCAGGTACCTACCTGTCACACGAATGAGTACCCATAGTACAATATGATAGTTTATAATAATGACAGACCTTTGCAAAACCTGCCTAATTCCTACCCATTATTAATGGTATATTCTTAATAAGATAAATGCTAATCATAATGTAACATTATTATTATATTGTATACTTGGTTAGTGATAATGATAAATCTTGTCTTGTGTTATATTACATCAATGGGAAGAAGTAAATTGCTAATTTTATTGTTTGCAGTGAGATCGTTTGGCACAGAAGACCGTGAGACGCAATATCCAGTAGCACCACAGAACCAAGTGTACGACTACATATTGTTCCGGGGTTCAGACATCAAGGACATCCGCGTGGTGAACAATGTGCCCTCCATGCCCAATGACCCGGCCATCATGCAGCTATCCATGCCAGCTTCACTGGGTGGTGCCCCACCTTCGGCTGGGTACCAGCAGCCTCAATTCAGCCATCCAGTGGTGGGCCCCACCCCGTATCCTCCGTATCACCCAATGGGTGGCATGCGTCCTGCCATGCAGCCACTCTCCAAGCCCAGTGAGTTGCCTCTGACACAGCAGCCTCCTCCCCCTGTGACTGCCAATCTCTCCCAGCCACCTCCGCAACCTCACAAAGACCAAGGTTCTCTCTCTCTACTCTTATTAGTTAACTCTCGCATGTCTACTGCTTGTTACTGCCTGCTACATCACATCACGCTGATCTGCCCTGAACAATATTATTTGTGGTTATTCTTCTGCTTGTAATGTTGGTGTTGGATATGCAATACTTTTTGAATGTCACATAACTTGTAATAGTAGAAATTTTGTTTCTAATATAATTGTTTGTTTGTGGGAAATTATACTCCATGTCAAAAAATGTCATCTATCAATTTGAATTAGTATTGTTTTGCTTTGACTTATATTGGGTAATCCTTTTTATCTTCGAATATCACAAAATGTAATGTGCGTATTCAATATAATTAGGTGAATATGTCATCATTAAAAAATTGTAGATTTCCCTACATTCATATGTCAGTTTGTCCAAAAATCTGAATTGTACAGTTTACCACTAACATACTGATGTGTAGCTACAAGTAGATTTCATAGAGCCCATGTACCATGTTTATATTTGCAACACACTGTGTAGGATGAATGTGTGAAAGTAGAGTAGATGCATTGTAGAGTATATTATATAAGTGTGTGATTGTATTCAGTAATTACATCTTCTTCAGATCAGCAACTGTGTTCATATTTAGGTTGAGGATATAATACTTGTGAGAAAGTAAACAAGTCTCTGATGGTCATAGTAATCAATGTACATGTACTATGTAAAACATTGGATGCATATACTAATAATATATTGTCGTTGCAAATTCAAAAAGAGACATGTGGGCACATTTTTATTTAGGCATACTCTTTTAAAACTGTTCATTAAAGCATTAAAATTGTAGCTTGGACTTTTTATTATCATGTGATATTATTCTTTAAGTATTGAATTTTAATATTTGATACTAAGAATCACTTTATAAAATGGTTATGATATCATTATAAGCAGTTTATTCTAGAAATGTCAAAACATTTATGAATTCACATCGACTGTGCTCAGGACAAAGGCATCAAACCACAATTTTGACAAAAGTCATTTTATGTTTTAAAGTCAATCATTTGTGTCTTTTACACATTCTGGCAAAAGCATTCAATTCCCAAACGTCTAGTTTTTTATAAAAAATGCAAAATATTTTTTTTAGCTAGGGCTTAATTGCAAATATCCAATAGGACAAAGGACTCAAACAGCATGAGTTAAATTATTAACACCAAAAAAATTCATCCAGACATAATTTTACGGCGAGGTAAAAGGCATCAAACCACATAACCCCAAATATGCGACATACATATCTCTTTAACATGTTGCTAAAGTTTGTCAGGACAAAGGATTTAATCCACATTTTTGTTAATTTTTTGCTTATAACTTGGTAATTTCTGAATATTTTCTCTTAAATTTTTATGACATAATAAGAAAACTACATTACAAAAAGTTGGTAAAATAATAATGACAATAATTTGAAATTTTCTTTATCCTACAGTTTTTTGCTTCTCCTATAAAATTTGACCAATGTGGTTTGAATCCTTTGTCCTGAGCACAGTCGACATGTCCCCTTTTTGAATATGCAACGACGATATATTATTATATATGTGTAGTTACAGATATTCAATATAGTGATTCTCATACCTATTTAGTGTTTTTTGTGTGTATTATAAATAACAGTCATTATGTCGGCCGGTGTGGTGCGGACGTAACGCTTTTGCCTTTGAGTGACGAGGTCCCGGGTTTGATTCCCGGCCGGGGCAAAGTGAAGAATGACCTTTCTCAAACTGTCCTGGGTCTGGGTGTTACATGTATATGTGTGTATTGTCGCGTTAGTACCCATAATACAAGATTCATATCTTAGTTTGGGACTAGCTCGATCTGCGTGAATTGTCTATGTGTGTTATGTTATGTATTATATGTGAGGGTGTTGGTTTTCATTCCGGGTGATTGATTGTCTTGTCATATTGATTGTTGCTGTCTACAGACATGTCATTGGTTTAGGTTATTGCCGTGTGAATATGGTACAGTGAAGGTACTTACTGTACATGATTACTTTTTATTATTTATTTTGTTGCATGTGATATTTTTATTATACATAGTATGTATTGCATTCATTAGTATATGGACTCGACTGTGCTCAGGACAAGGCATCATCAAACCACAATTTTAGCAAAAGTGGTTTTATGTTTCAAAATCAATCATTGGTGTCTTGTACACATTCTGATAAAAGGGTTCAATCCCCAATCGCCTAGTTTTTATAGAAAAACCAAACTTTTTTTTTCTAGGACTTGATTGCAAGTATCGAATAGGATAAAGGACTCGAAATGGCACGAGTTTCATTATTAACACCAAAAAAATTTCATCCAAACATAACTTTACAGCGAGGTAAAAGGCATCAAACCACATAACTCCAAACATGAGTCATACATGTCTCTTATGTAGCTAAAGCCTGTCAGTACAAAGGACTAAAATCATTTTTTTATATTTTTTTTGCTTATAACTTAATAATTCCTGAATATTTTTTGCTTCTACAAAATTTTACTAATGTGGTTTGAAACCTTTGTCCTAAACACAGCGATTTAACAATGGATATGCTATTGCTGAGAAGAAAAGTTAGCTGAACATTGAATGAGCATATTAGAAGAATTAACTGATGCAAGAGGAGTGTTGTGAAAGAATGTGTGTACATAAATTACGATAGTTTGGAGGTGTGGAAAGAATGAAGGACCAAGAGAATAACTAACCTGAAAGAGGGGGTGTGATGAAGCATGGGTGGCCGAGAATCACGTTAATAAAATTCTCAAGGATGGCTGTGTGTTTAGTAGGAGAATGGAGGTGTGGAAAGAATGAAGGACCAAGAGAATAACTAACCTGAAAGAGGGGGTGTGATGAAGCATGGGTGGCCGAGAATCACGTTAATAAAATTCTCAAGGATGGCTGTGTGTTTAGTAGGAGAAATTGATGTGTGTTTGGAAAATTGTATGAATGCAGAAGATGCGAAAGAAGCATGTAAGGATAGATCTATATGGCATTTCTTCTCTCTGGGATACGATGAGCCCACTTGGGATACGATGAGTATTTAAGAAAGTTAAAACTGTTTAAATTTATTTCCACATTATTTTCTCATTATCTCGATAATTAACCTTCAATAATTTTTGAGAACTATCACATTTGATTGTGTACATTGGAATTTGAGGCAGGTGTTCCAATAGACAAGTGTAACATATTAAATTCAGTGATGAGGTTTGCCATGCATTCCGAAAAACTAGATCTTTTGTTGACATCAATAATATTTTGGACTATTTGGGACTGTGAATATATTTCAATTCTTAAGTATTTCTCTTAGATTTGTAACATTTTATAATATATTTCTCTTGATGTTTGTGAAGGGTTATTGTAGTTAATTATTAAGTTTTGTCTTTTAAATTTATTATACAACTTTTCGTTTCATTAGGTGATAATATTTTGTCTTTGTTTACTCGTAACTTTAGTTTGCGAGATGTGATTCTGTCCTATGTCTGTGTCAGTCAATTGTCTATGTGATCCCGTAAGCATGAGCCTATATGTGTCTTGTTTATTAATTTTATGTGGAAGCAATCACAGATAACTCTCATCGCTACTTGGTCTTTGCTTGGATTGTATCATGTGTATTGCTATGTGCTACACACGGCTTAAATATTACTATTTACAATATAAAGTTTATATTTATGGAATGATAATGTTAATGATGATAATATGTTCAGGTTCTATGTTGGAGATGATAGGGGGAGGATCCCGTAGTGAGACTCCAGTGCTTCGTAAGAGTCCCACTGTGGAGCAGGGGACTCAGATGGGTCCCCCGCAGGTGGCTCCTGGTGCCCCCAGTCACTCTGGGCAGCAGCAACAACAGAATCACCTGTCACAGGGCAATCAGCAACAACACCAACAGCAGCAACACCAGAATAGAAACAATAACAGAATGCACAACAACAATAGAAATCAACAGAACAGGCCACGTTCTCAGAACAGAGTCAGTATATATTCATGGAATGATTATTATATTTTAATGTATTCAATCATTTATTGTATCTCATTTTGTTAACTAGAAAAACAAACAACATTAATGAATTTAATTAAATATTATACATAGTATTAATTGCAATTATTATCTCTAAAACTATACAATCTAATAAGGCTGTGAATTATTGGTCTTCAATTTTATGTGGGAAGTATTTTGATTGATATGTTTTGTATTGAATATCACCCTTTATTACTAGTGCACTTGTGGTCGTGGAATGACTACTCAAGAGCCCAAAGAAAAATCAATAATAAATATTATTTATTTTATTTTATTTTATTATATAACATTATTCCATAACTTTTCATTGGTTTGTACATTATTGTAACTACAGACTGCTCTGTGGAGATTATAGTTTAAATGTGAAGTGGAGATTATGACTTTTGAGTTTGAGGTGGTCGGTAGCCTGGTGGCCTGGTGGTAGAGTCTCAGACTTTCAATTGAGAGACCTGGGTTCAATCCCATCTACTGCTGACCTACTCCACCTTCACAACACATCCATATTTCTTACTGTGAGAGTGTCTGGGGTGTATTTGGGTTTATTCCAAATCCAGATTCATCTTTTAATAAAAAAAACAAATGTAGATTAGATTCTATCAGTATCTTGTTGATATCTGAATGTAGTAAATATCTGTAGTTAATCTGATGGGATAATGTGTTGTGTTATATTTCCAGAATAATCAGCCCAGTAATAATAATATGAACCAAAGCAATCATCATCAACAGCAGCAGCAGCAGCATCATCATCAGCAGCATAACAATCATAACAATCAAATGATGCACCAGGGGGGCATGCGACAGGGAGGCGGCGGCTGGGGAGGCAGAGGAGGACGCGGGGGTGGTCAGGGCAACATGAGGGGAGGGGGACGCGGGGGGTACACCAACAACAGGGGAGGATACTCAAACAACAGGGGGGGTAACAAAAAGAACACACTCAAGTTTGATAACGACTATGACTTTGAGCAGGCCAATACTGAGTTTGAGGAGCTGAGAAGTCAGTTGTCCAAAGTGAAGATAGCCGAGGGAGATAACAAGCCGGAGGTGAGTGTTCAGGTATATCACACGCACTCATACTCTATTTATAATTTAATCCTTTAACTAGCGCTGCATTGTTGTCAGTATTCTGAAGGTGCAGTGGTGAATATGGAAGCATTCAATCATTGTATTAATTTGTGAGTGTTTGCAAGCGAGATGAATTTAGTGAGCATAAATATGTGGATGTGGATCTTTTTTCACCCCTTTAATGTGTTCCTGCTTGTTGATAATAAAGACTAGATGTCTACCAATTATGTTTATAGAATAATGTCATCTACGTCATCACTGGTCATGTACAGAGGCCTGAGTCAAAACACATTTTAACATCACATTTTCGTTTCCGTTAGCGTTTGAATATAAACAAGGTTGCGAGCAAGCGTCAATTTCGTACACAATTGTTACGAAAATTGACACTTTGGCGCAATGTCGTCTACGTTGGAACAATTGCAACACGAAAAGGTAACGCTAAAATGTGTTTCGACTCAGGCCTCAGTACAGTAGACAACATTATACTCTACTAATGTGTTTATGATTTTATTAGTTGAATCTCCATTTAGGTGAAATGGATTGAGCTTGCAAACGATATTCTTTGTTTATATAATTTTATAAATCTGTTGAAATGATTGAGTCTATGTTTGATAAAAGATAATTCAAATTGATTTTACCTTATATACCTATTTGGAAATACATATTCTCCACTTCCCTCAGAGATATGCTTGTTTTGTAGACTTAACTGAATCCTTTAAATGTTTCTGACTTGCTTTGATATTCATATCCAATTTGCCATACTTTTATTCTAATATAATGTAGTAATATAATTAGATGTGGCTTTATATAAGTCATTGAATATGTGTATTTATTTGAATATGCAGGTAATTGAATATGTTGTTGTTACAGAATGAAACTGAGAAGAAGGACGACTCTGGTAATGAGACTGGAGCTGGGGAACCAGAACCAGAAGAGGATGTGACTTGTTATGATAAGACCAAGAGTTTCTTCGACAATATATCCTGTGAGGCTGTGGAGCGTTCCAAGGGGAGATCACAGCGTACTGACTGGCGCACAGAGAGGAAACTCAACTCTGAGACGTTTGGAGTGGCCACGGCCAGGAGAGGAGCGTACAGGGGTAGAGGGTACTGGGGAGGCCGCGGGGGCCAACAGGGTGGTGGGGGAGGAGGTGGCGGAGGAGGTTGGGGAGGCTGGAGGGGAGGACAGAACAGGCAACACCACCAGCAACATCGTAACAACAACAGGCAACACAATAACCAGGGTCAGCAGCAGCAGCAGCAGCAGGCGCCACCACAGCCACTATCCACTCAGTAGTGGTCACACACACACACACCAACCAGGTACATATATGTACAGGGCCCAGCCTAGACTGGACAAAATTATCTATTGTTTTTATATCTATAATTAGACTCCCCTCAAAAATCAGTTTGCGGATAGTATAGCCTGGGGCTTGTATTGTATATATCTATACACAGTATTGTATATCTACAACTAAATACCAAACTTTGTTTCATGAGATGTGAGTTAGCTGTGACAAAGAATAAACAATACATATCGTTTTTTGTTTTTTGCTGTGGATTTGTTATTTGCTTTAATGAAATTATTTTTTACACTTTGACATAGTGCTAAAGGGACCCTTTACATCGTTTTAGTGCTGAAGAAAAAGAATTTGTGTCTATATTTATTTATTATTGTGTCTTGACTCTCAATATTTTTTTTGTATGTTGTGTTTGTTACGCCCTTTCTATTGTATTAATGTTTTCCTTCTTGTTGTATTATTGTAATATTGATGAACCCAAGTGTCCTGTAAAGGACCTACGGGAGATGTTGAAGAATAGAGAATATCAATGTGGAACTTATTAAAGTAATTGTACAACTCTGAATATAGCAAAATAATTTTCTATGAAAAAAAATACCAGTTTATTACTTAGTATAGAATTTGTTTTAGGTTTTTGTTGGACTATAAAATTTGAGATATTTGAACACACTTTGATCTTAGCTAATGGATCAAGAAACAATAATTCAAAAGAGGATACAACTCAAAATTCTTGAGATTGTGGGATAAACTTTTGTTGCACTAAACAGCTCATTTACTTGTCAGTTTTCATTTTTAGGATCAATATTTAGGTACAAAATGCAAGTTAATATGAAGATGGTGATTATATTATTAATGTTGTGTGTATATTTGGTTTGATTGCAGGCAAGTAAAGATCTGAGAGGAGAGCAACTAGAATAAGATACAATGAGGTGGTGTAGAGAGACATGAATCAGCACTCGGGGATGTTAACTAACGTGGTACTAACTAGGCACTGTGTCTGTGTAGTGTACAGCCAAGGTGAAGTGACTGGACTGCTCTGTGCATGAGCACCAGCTGTGTGTTGTGCTGGACATATAAATATATATACACGTTAATACTACATACATATAATATTAATTAGGAGAAGTTATTAAGTGTAGAATATAGTTAAGGGTCTATTATTATTATTTTATTGTATTGATGTTGTTGGGGTGTGGAAGTAGGAGTAGGAGTAGGAGAGGAGAGAGAGCATCACACGTTGTTGTGAGAGCCGAATGGAGTGTTGCTGCATGCTGCGTAGTCACGTTACATAACATTCATATTATTAATTCATATTATTATTATTTTGACACTTGTTAGGTTTAAGGTTATAATTATAATTTATTTGATTTATTATTATTATCATGTGCAAGTATTTCTGAGGGCGTGTCATATTGTTGTCAGGGTGAAGAGTCCTGCACTGCAATGGTCTCGCATCACTTCGTGCACTAATTAACTAACATCTGGGACCAAAACATCCTTTCATGCTCATCAACATTCGCAGTGACTCATCTCTAGTCAACTTACATTCATATACACATACATACATACACACACACACATGCATATACATCACATCCCCATAGTAGCAATGCAGGTGTACATCCTTTCATAGATGTTACGGTACAGCTGTGTGTATACAGTACTATGTCTGTATGTATATATAGAGAGAGAGATGAGTGTGTGGGTGAGTGAATGACTTGATGAATGAATTGGATATATTATCTGCTGATGCACTGTATGTTTGCGATTGATTGGTTGGAAGATTGTGATAGCTTAAATTATTTTCTGTTGATTATTATGTCTATTTTAAATGTCTATGGAAGGATGGGGTATGAGGTTTGTCGGCCATTGCAGTGCGGAGAGTATTACAGTTAGTTGCATATTATGTACTACAATAAGGGTCAGTGAAGGACTAAATGAGATAAAAGAAAGAAATAAATGCCTCACACAAAATGTTATACTATCATTATTATTGTAATGGACTTCCACACACAAAATAAAAAAAATATGTAAACAATTAATGTGAAGTAGTGGCGGTTGAACAGATGATGATGTGAAGTGATGCAAGCACTTATTATGTTATTAAATAGTGTATAAGAAGGGAGGTGATTGAATTAGAAAAGAGGCAAAGTGGGAGTCCAGTGTGATGTGATACACACAGCAGAGGTATATGAGATAAGGAGGATATTATGTTTTTATTATTATGATTTGTTAGTCTGTAATACATGTGTTAAGTTACAACAGAGAGAGAGAGAAAGAAAAAGAAATATAGTTCCGAATAGAAATAATATAAATGAGATGGAATGTGATGTGAATGCAAGATTAGCATATTATTATTGTTGTGTGAAGTTATTATATAATATGCCCCCAGTACACTGAAAGAGGCAGAAAGAAGAATACAATGTGTGAGCAGCAACCAACACTAAATGATAGCCATTATATACACATACTGAAATGTTTTAACAGAGGGACACTGGAGAGGTCGCTGAGAGAGACGTGTTGTACAATTTGAAGGGAACTGTTTATATTGAATTATTTTTCTAATGTTGTCTATATAATGAAGTAGATTCTTGTATTGTGTAATAATAATTATGTATAGAATAAAGTGAGTAGTGGAGTTGTAATCAGAACGAGAAAGACACACAATGTAATATATAATGTGTAACGTAACGTAACAGTGTTGTAGGTGAATATGTGGAGACTGTATGTAGCCCCGTGTGCCCTCTTTAATTAACAGCTCCTTATATTATGTTGTATGCATGTGCAGTGTTACACTTGCAATGTTATCAAGTTTTATAAATCAATTTGTAATTGTATCTTGAAGATGTATTATTATTAATTAATGTAACAGCGAGCATTATATATGTACTCCTCCTGTTGATACCCGACTGCTGTTACATTGCAGAGAGGCAGAGTGTGCTAGCTGTGCTGTTAATGTGCATATTCTCTGTATAATGATGTATGGAATGCCTAATGTTATTATGTTAGGCAGTATAATGATATATGTATATTATGCGTACCTACTACAGTAAAACCTCGTTATTTCGAAATCCAAGGGACCTCGAAAATCTGATTTCGAATTAGCGAAAACCCCGATAAATCGAAATTTTCGAAATAATTTTGATATACGCAGTATATAATATATATTATAGCCATAGGTACCATACGTACGTAATAGAAACAGCTGATTTGGACTTGGGTTTTTTTAAATTTCGCGCGTTCAAACAAAAAAAAACATTTGTAAGGCTGATGAAAGAGCCGCATGGAAAGGGCTAACAATTTCTACTACTCTTATACGCATTACAAATAAACAGGCGACCCTTTGTACAAGAATGGAATAGTTTGTAGTAAAACATACGTAATAAAGACGTCATGGGCGTATCGTGGTTTATCATAAATGTAAAGCTTCTATCACATACCACGTTTTTGTCCAATCCTTGCATTTTGCACAATGAAGGTAACAAAATATTGATGAAACTAACAGTTTTTGACATAATTAAATTACACACACATGTAAATCTAAATATGTATGTACCTACCTAAACAATGCACAAATATAAATACGTACCTACCTAAAACACAGTCGAATATTTAAAAATACATAATTTTAATGCTTCACTTCACACACGTTACTAAAAGTTCACTATAAATGTTAAAAAATGGGAAAAATATTTTTGACCAAATTTGTATTTAAAACGTGTATAAAAGTTCGGATATAAAATATTTATTTGGAATGGAAAATAAAAATATTAAAACACAAAATATTTCGAGTAGGTATAGGTACGTATGACGAGACGCCCATGAACAACACGGAAGTACATAATGTACATCGATCACGCTATGAGCCAGAGTATATACATAGGTAGCAGGTACCTGGTACATACTCAAAACAGCTGTAGATAGGTACATATTGAAATACAATACATTTACGATGTTTACATACAACATAGGAGATCTACTTAGAAATTTGGAAATCCCGTTTTTAAATATTATTATGTAGCTGGGTAGTGGGTAGGTCCTTTATGTGTATTAGTGTGAACACAAATTTCACATAATAAGTTTTATTGTCCCTGAAGGAGCTATGGGAAAAAACAAGGGTATTTTTTATGGCAACCAAATGTTTTCGAATTACAATATACAAATTTCTATTGTTTTGTTTTGAAAGGACCAAATATTATTTCGAATTACGTATTAGCGGGGATTTCGAATTATAAATGTCTTTTGTATGAAAATTTCATTATGGGGACATTTTTGGGGGGAATATTTCGAATTACGACGAATTTCGAAATAAAGGGGTTCGAAATAGCGAGGGTTTACTGTACCTACCTACTGCGTATTGGGCTGTGCATGTTGTAAGGGAAGACATTCTATTGGACTTGAAAGATTTCATTAGTTAAAAGTGATGTGAATCAAATACAGAAATGGAAATTATTACAAATGCTTTTTATTTCATAGAACATCTTACATACTGTAAATCTAACTATAAGACTGTTAAAACTAAAGTACAAAAATTTCATTTTGCAAATTGGTAAAAAGAGTGATACAAAAAATACTGTTAATTTTCGTATGATACTGTTATCCACAATATTATTTGATTGGCAAAAAGGTCTCAATAACTGGAAAGTGACAATGAATTCACTCTTAATCAATTTACATCAGGTAGTTTAAATTTATTTATGGCTAATTTGTATCTACAGCTGACGCCTATCAGAGCATGGTTTGTGCGATTATTCTAGAGTCTGTATGTTTCCAGAGTGAAAATTTATACTGATGATAGTATTTATTTTTATAAAAAAACAGTTTTTAGAAAACCTCGAGGACTTTTAAAAATATATTATATCGATTGACATTTTCAAGGTTCTCTTGAGCAGTTTCAACCCTTGTAGTTTTGTCAAAGAGCGCAACTTCCACTGAGGGAGTTGATTTCAGCTAAACAGAGGTTGGCATTTAAACTCAGTTGGTGGATTTCGTTCATATGCATCCTTGTGCCCTGTACAATTTGATTTGCCTGGGTCCCCGTAATAGCTAGAACCACCCCTGAAAAAGAGGATATATGTATATTCTTACTTGCACTTTAGTCTGTCATTCAGTGACGGATTCAGAAAAAACTCAAGGGGGGGGGCACAAAAATTATACATATTCAAGACAATGCCATTTAATTCAATATGATCATATCCATATACAAGACATCGTCAATGGGCCCCGCAAGGGGGGGGGGGTCGCCCCCTTCTATCCGCCACTGATGGCACTCCCACTCCCCCCACCCCTTTCACCATAACAACATATCCCCACCTTTATCATATCATTGTATACATGTATCTTTGATTTTAAATTTTAGTACAAGTGTTATCTTTACTGAAGATGGTTGCATTAGACAACTGAAAACGTTTTAATTTTTTAAATAAAATTGTTCTAGTGGTATATACAGTGTTTTTAGTTAATAATAACTCAAAATGGATTACCACAAAGTTACACATGAAAATATCGAATGTTAAATTATTCATTTGGTATGCAAAATCGAATACACACTATACAATACATATACCTAGGTACATTTATATATTGCCTACCTACTTTGTACACATGGACCTAACACCAAGGACTCTATATAGAAAAGGGGATAGTTTTAGCTTCAGATATCTGACTCTTGTCAACGTTGTGGACATGATTGTGTTCCTTGGGGAAATGTCTAACAAAATAATAATGTGCCTACCTAATTACCAATTAGCATACAAAGAAGGGAGTACTTTTATACTTAATACGTAAATTGCGAACAAAAACAATCCTCCCTGAAATTATAGCCATATATACTATTGAAAAACGTATGGAAAAATTTATGATGAAATATCATCGAAACGGGTAGCTATTCCCCTCCAAGAAATCTCTCTCAATGTAGGTGCACTGGATAAACGGCATCACGGATATTGCTGAGGAACCACTCCATCCGTCTACCATACCGGTTTGAAATGAACTTGACTATTCATTCTCAACCTAGGAAAAATCAATTCAATATCAGAAGAAATATCGTTATAGAAGATTTAAAATTATCAAAATAAGAAAACAACTGAAATTAAAATTCTTAGTCTTACTGAACAGAACTGATTTTCTTAACGCACAGTCGCACACACACGAAACAACAAATAAAATGTGTTTAGTGATAATTTATATAGTGGGGGATGGAAGAAATCTTTATATAGTGATAATCTCGCCACTGCCCATCATCACATTTTTTCTTGTGTATACTGCTTTATTTAATTTGTTATATGAATATGATGATGTGCAAGAAGAATAAAATAAATACATACAATTTAATATTACTCTCTTACACTTAGGTCGGATGTTAGAGATAGCCGTAAGGCAATACAGACACATTTTTTTACATTTAAATTTCATATATTTGATATTTATTTATTTATTTATTCGTCATAAACGGCACATTAGCCATTGACAATAAAGGTTTACAAATTAATATCGTTCACATAATAATATAACCAAGTATACATATAAAACCAAAATATAAAAACATTAACACAGTGGAAGTAAACAAAATCAAAACATATCAAAAATCCATTAGTTGATTACAAAGATGATGTACGAGTAATTCAAATTCAAATATTTTTTATTGAGATAATAATAAAGACATTAAATATAATTACACATACAATAAACACAATAATTATACAATTCTTTATAATATCTGTTTTACTATGATAATATCAATAATGATAATATCAATAGATAAACATGGAATAATAATATTTCTCAAGCGTATGTACATACATAGGTTTGCAAGCGTAGGCCTTTACCAATTTTATAAAATAATTTCCTTACATGTTATGTATTTCCCGTGACAGGAAAGTTGTCTCCCACCGCAGGCCACCACGTTATCGTCACCGTCACATGGGAAATACATTTCTAAATATATTATTTTATTTGTTTCCTTAGTTTTGTAATTGTTAAACTTACATTTCATTACAAAAAAATATGACGCAGTTTTAGATGGAGGTACACAAGTCCCACCCCCACATAATTCTAATTTTTTTTTCTCTTTTTTTGGCATTGCACCCAATATATGAGTGATGCTGCCTTATATTTCTAATTTTATGTAGCAATTATTTTATTTTATTGTAGCAATTATTTAAGGCTCTAGACTTGAATGCGGGAGTTATCGGGCTATTAGCTTGCTGAGCTCAATAGGGAAACTGTATGGTAGAATTTTGATTGAGAGAGTACGAAAGATAACCGAGTGTAAGATATGGGATGCGCAAGGATCTTTTTTGAATGGCAGAGGGTGCACCGATCAGATCTTCTCCCTGCGAATGGTTATAGAGAAGTTTCTGGGTAAACACCAGAGGCTTTTTTGTGCGTTCGTGGATCTGGAGAAAGCATATGATCGAGTGGACCGGGAAAGGTTGTGGCGCGTGTTGTCGGAGTGTGGGGTGAGCAGCCGGTTGATCCGCGCAATATCTTCACTTTACGTGGGAAGCTCCGCTTGCGTGAGGGTAAATAACACTCTCTCGGAGTGGTTTGTCCTCACCAAAGGAGTGAAGCAAGGTTGTGTCATGTCTCCGTGGCTGTTCAACCTATTCTTCGACTACTGTATGCGACCTGTGAAAGAGATGGATGTTGGTGTCGAGCTGAATGGGTTTCGGGTGAATGCATTGATGTACGCAGATGATTTGGTGTTAATGGCTGAGAGTGAAAAGGACTTACAAGAGATTGTTACGTGTGTGTATGATAGTTGCAATTTGAATGGTTTGAAAATGAATGTTATGAAGACGAAAGTTCTTGTTTTTGAAAGAGAGAATGAAAAAACGATTTGCGAGATTAAAGTTGGTGACGAATGTTTGGAGCAAGTAAGTGAGTATGTATATTTGGGAAGTATGTTTACGAGGGATGGAAGATGCGATAGGGACATTGAAAGAAGGAAAGTGGCCGGTGCTAGAATAAACGGTGCACTTCGACCCATTGTCAGCAATGACAATGTGTCGAACATGGCTAAAATGCTGGTGCACAATACCATTCTGGTACCGTCACTTACTATGCAAGCGAGACATGGACGTGGTTGAAGAAGGACGAAAGTGGAATAAATGCAGTAGAGATGCGATCGTTGAGAAGAATGGTTGGTAAAACGCTGCGTGATAGAGTGAAGAATGAGGATATTAGAAGAATGAGCGGATGCAAGAAGAGTGTTGTGGACAGAATGCGCGTGAATAAACTACGGTGGTTTGGGCATGTTGAACGAATGAACGAGGTAAGAATGACAAAGAGGATATACTTATCTGAAAGAAAGGGTGTGAGGAAACGCGGGCGTCCGAGAACCACGTGGCTTGATCACGTGGATCAAATTCTCAAGGACGGCCGCGTGTTGAGTAAGAGGAACCGACGTGAGTGTATGAGGAACTGTATGAATGTGGAGGAAGCGAAGGAAGTGTGTAAAGATAGATCTGTTTGGCGTTCCGTTCTCTCTGCCTACCCCACTTGGGACACGGCGTGAGGGTATAGTATAGTAGTATAGTATAGTAATTATTTTATTTATACATTGAAAGGAAAAGTACTTACTATTAATATTATAACCCCCTGATAGAAAAAAACACTTAATATCTTAATTGGATAAAAAAATGTTGAAGTTAATATTTTCGACCGACGGTTCTTGGTGGAAGTTCATGTTAAATTATTTATAAATAAAACACCTATTTAGTAGGCACTTCCACTCTGACATTATTGGTCGCAAGCCGCTTTCCAGAGCTTTCGCTCTCATCATCGAATTAAAATACAATATATAATACATACATAGTATGCTATTTTTTTTCGAAGGGAACAAACAGACAATACAAAAATAACTATAAAAATTAACATAAACCACAAAAGTCCCCTATATTACCACAGTATAAAAAATTCAAAGCAACTAAAATAAAATTAAGGCAAATAAAACCACCAATAAAAATAAATAAATATAATAAGAGAACAGTTAAATATAATAATCAATCATAATATATTATAATCATAATATAATTGATTTAATTATTATTATTTTTACTTACCTATTATTTTGATTACCTATAGTAATACCGGTATACCTGGTTTTTACTACTTTGAATTTGCTTGTTGTTGTTATATTTATTTTGTGATGTAAACATGTAAAAGGCGAAAGCCGTGAATGTGCTTAAGTAAATAAAAAATAAATAAATAATATAACGTAATACGATTAATAAAATAAAACAATAAACAATAAAACCGTTAAATCAAATAATAATATACAAAATTTTATTTATTTATTTATTTATTTCAATCATATACGGCGTGAGCCTTTTACATGTTTATAAATTATGACAGATAACAACTACAACAACAAAAAACATTCGCACACAAGTACATTACAAATTCATACGTCAAGATCAAAATAATAATCAATAAAAAAATGTCTATATAATAAGTCAGTTATGGAGTGTCAGAATGAAATAGTAATTAAGTATATAAACCACTGATAACAGCAGGTCAAAGAGAGAAAATTTAAATTTAAATGGGGTAAGATACAATTCGATAATGAGCTATCTCATAAGATGAGTTATAGTCTAAAATATAATTCAACATAATTATTAATATAATAACAGCGATAATAAGGATTTAAAATGTCAATTGATAAAAATAAATAAATATATTAACAAGACAGTCAGACATAAATCAATATTAACAATAAACAAATCAATAAAAACAGAAATCCAATTGTTGTCATTCATCCAACGAACCAATGATTGCCCAATGTCAGTTTACATATTTTGAAAATACCTAATAATTCATTACGTCAGTTTTGTATTTCTGAAAACTGTCGGCAGTGATGTCAGTACAGTCACCCACCAAGTTACCCAGCCTATGTAATCGAACCATCGGTGAGTGAAACAAATAATTGTTTCTCACGCTTTGTTCACGAAATAGTACCGACTGTCTTGTGCATCTGGTAGGGACATTAAAATGAATGAGGGCAAGCAAGTCAGGAGAATCAATTGCGCCATTCATTAATTTGTGCAGGAAACAAAGATCGATAATTTCTCTGCGATCCTTCAGGCTGGGCAATCTCAGCTCTTCCATAAGAGCTGGGTAATTAATATTATCAACAGGTATACCCTTTTTATAGTTAACCAGCCTCAAAAATTTTCTCTGCACCCTTTCAATACTGTTGTTGTGAATGGCGTAATTGGGGGACCATAATACCGAGTTGTATTCCAACAGGGGTCTCACAAGGGATACAAATAGTAACCTGAGAGACTGGATCAACTGCAAATCGACAGTTAGTCTAAAAACAAAACCTAGGGTTCTCATCGCTCTGCCAACAGTTTCCTCAATATGCAAGTTAAAAGTAAGATTCTCAGAGAATGTAATTCCGAGGTCTCGTATGCTCGATGCATTTTGAAGTTCGACGTCATCAATGGAATATTTGAAAGTAATGTGAGATTTGGTTTTATAAAAACGAAAGATCAGACATTTTGCTATATTTAGATTAAGTCTGTTTTGTTTACACCAATCATTCAAATGATCTAAATTATTTTGCAATGTAAGGCAATCATTATCACATTTTATAGTTTTATATAGCTTTAGATAGTCCGCAAACAACAAGAATAATACATAAAAAAAATTGAATGGTGATATTTTTTGAATTTGTATCTTTGTATAAGTTCGGAAGAGATCGCGCCTTTGCGAAAAACTCGCCCACTATAATTATATAATATTACATACATACCATCACGCCGCTTCCCTTGCGGGGTAGGCAGAAAGGATCGAGCGCCACTTCCTTCTATCCTTGCATACATCTTTCGCTTCCGTCACTGTCATACAATTCCTCATGCATGCTCTCCTGTTCAATGTGCTCAACACGTGACCGTCCTGTAGGATTTGATTAAATAATATTATTATGTATTTAATCTGAAAGCAGTTCTCTAAAAAATGTTTGCAATCAATGTACATACGAGCTGGTCTGCTGGCAACCCCACTTGTGGGATATGCCGTGATGGTATAGTAGTAGTATAGTAGTACATACGAGAAGAATGAATAAAATAAACAATATTAATAAATAAACAAACAATATTCTTTTATATGTGTATTAATATTTCTAGCTGATTCTTATATGTGTGTTAATGTTATAATTGAAATCCGACCCTCCGCACAAGCATTTAGTTGCTTATGGAGGGAGCATTTTTACTGTGTGTTATATTGTTTTATTAATGTAATATCAATGTATACTGTGTATTTATGAATAAAATAAATATATTTAAAAAAAAAATTATACTGTGTATTGATGAAATCAAGTAGGCTGTAACTTCGTCAATTTATTTCTTCCGTACATCTGATGGAGAATAATTGGGGAAACGACTAAAGAGAGAGAGAGAGATTGAAATAAAATGTCAATATTCTTATTAAATGATTACCCATTTCTTTTACAAATAAAATACATATTCATTGAGGAAGCGAGATGAGAATGAATTTATGGTATTGATATCATTCTATTAGGATGGTTTTTATTATTATTATCATTTGTTGTATTCTTTGTGTTTAAATGTATATGATGTGCCTGTTGGTGTTTGATTGTTTTCAATAAATAAAAAAAATATTGTAGGTACATAGCCGTGGTTGGAATATCATTAATATCATATTATCTATGTATGACGTCATGGGATAGAATTATTACGCATAGGTAATTATATCCGTGATGTAATTTGACATAGAATTATTCATATCACTTTTTAAAATTGTGTAAATTAAAAATGTAAAATAAAAATTAAAAATGGAAATTATGTATAATTACGCAGAGATATACGAGATTTTCCTGCCTTCCTTGAGTAAACATATTATACAGTAGTAGATAGTTATACAATACATGTCATTAGTCAAACCAAAAATAAAAATCATGCAATAAAGAGAACTTGAGATTTGATTCTTACAAGTGTTAATTTAGCATATTTTATGATTTTAAAAAATGTCTAAAACTAAGTCTCTAGATAAAAGATTGATCTATATTATTATATTTTTTTTTATGAACATTGCATGAAAGTTATGTGTTTGTTTCGGTAGCTGAAAGACATCGAAATTTATTAAGGCAGGGAGTCCGTCCTAGCCTTAAACATTACCCTTTTTATATCAATTGAATACATTTTTACCAAAACATTCATCAGTGGATTTTAATCTTCAAGTTAATAACTAATTAAAAACCACGTTATGCAAGAATTCACTTATAGAAATATTTCTTTAATCAAGACATAAAGTGTGATTATTTGGTTTTCACGTACTTTATTAAAGTGACTTGAGTTTCGACATGTAATATCTTTGTCAAACATGAAACATTTCCTACGTGTCGTGCCATTGCAAAACGTGAAAAAGACATTACATGTCGAAACTCGAATCACTTCAATAAAGTACACGTAAAACTACAGAATCAAATATTATTTCTTGATTAATATGGAGTTTTACAAAATAAATACCAATAAAATATTTTGTTTCGTTACACAGTGGCTCGAACAAAATATTTATTTCAGTAGTTTCATAAAATATAATTCCTAATATTCCGAAGTGGTCCCAAAGCTGCTCGCGTGGTGTGGAGTGCTTTAGTTCGGAGAGTTGAGGAGACAAAAACATCATTAAGATGTTAATTATGATCGCATTATGCTTTATAATTAGGAAGTTATAATAATATCAACTTGTACCCTGCAAGTACTTCTTGTTAATAATTCCGGTTGAAAATGTAATATTATGGTCTTTTGTGCTTTGTATCCAGGTAGATAATCATTTATAATTAACTACCTCGTAATATCTACAACCTACATATAGAGGACACCTCATCCAATGGTCAGATATAAAAGCAGATCTATTTAGTATTTGTGTAATTTGTCTGTAATTTTCTGTAAAGAAATAATATTCTATAATTTGTTGTTACAAAATCAAGAGATAATCACATTAAAATATTTTACTTTTCAAAGAATTCCTTTCCAAGTTTATACAACATATTTCAGTAATAAGATTTCTTCATTCATAATAATTTATTTCAATACTTAAATAAAAACTGAGTGAGGTAATATTTACAAATAAAACCGGGAAACTTAATGAGAAAGGTTTTTGAAATCAAAATGAACAAAATTAAATATATCATATGTATTATTAAAATGTTCCTTATTGTATAATTGTAATTTGCCAAATTTTATTTCTCCTCCTACAATACATAGGTAGAGTATTGCCGTTAATATGGGAATAATTTATTTTTAATGTAGGCAGAACTAATGAACAATATTCTCGATATACCAATCCACAATATACACCTACGCCTTGTTTCATATAAGTAGGTACCTGATACGGTCCAAGAAATTTTATTAATTTCTCATTAGGAAGCGATGTGTGTTTCTTGTCTATATATGTAAGTGCCTACCTACTTGTTAATCAGGTAAAATGAATTGATGAATTTGTTACTCACGCTCGTGTGCTTTGTATTACATATTGCTTGTATATTATTTCATAATACCTATTAAGGGGCAGGTGAGTTGGTGTAGATATATTACATAAATCAGTATAAGTACCTATAATAATAATAAAAGCTTCTCTCTCTGCCTCGTTATATTATATATACCTACTATATATTATATATACCTCGTTATATATACCTACCTACAAAATAAGAGATGATTTCTTATATCGGACCACTCGTGCATTAAGTGTATGTGAAACAAATAAGCTAATAATATTATTATTTATAGATTTGCTAACAATCTCAATAACCTTGTTGGATATAAAACGCTTCATGGAATACAACTGTAACTGTAACGTTACTTATTATAATATTTAATAATATACATATGTATATGTAAACTGAACAGAGGTGAGCAACTATGTTGACAGGACTAGGTATTATTTTAAGATAAAGAATAAAAATATTACTGACGAAAGAATTGTTAAAGGATAAGTAATTAGTTTAAAAGCTTATTTATAACATTCCATATACCTACCGGCACATTGTCGAAAAGTTCACTTGTAGTCGATCGCTAAATGCAATTTGTCTAGGGCTGCTGGAAGATGTTGTAATAGAAATTTTGTATTTGGGAATATGCAGGAAACACTTTACATTGGGGTACTTCAACTCTAGACATAAAAAAACAAGAATTGCCAGCTTAGAATGTAACATGGAAGTGGAAAAACTTTAAACTAAATGATATTACGATGTAAAATAATGAAAATCACCAGAAATAAATGGATTCACATTGTATTTTACAGAATTTATTAAGTATATTAAATATTATTAAATATAAAAATGTTAAGGAATGCAGTTTTATGGTGAACTTTTGTCCACCCCAGCTCTGTAACACATACATATTATAATAACAAGAAATACTACACAAGTACATAGGTAAAGCCTTTCATCTAGTAGGTACTAAGATGAAAAACTTGAAGCAATCGCTTTTTATTATTTATTTATATTTTGCCTTCGCTTTGCCCAAATAAGTTGTTAGAGAATTTGACAAAACGCCGCGCCAGCCTTCACAAAGAAATCCTTTGATAAATTTTCCCATCACACAATGTAAGTATTAAAGTATTGTGGAAAAAGTTTACAAAATATATTTTTATTATAATTTATATTGAAGGAGGTATATTGTTAAGTTCTTTTCTTATTTCCTGTCGTTTTTTTTCCACACAACAGTACAAAAAAATTTAGGCAGGGCTGCCAACACAACAAACATCTTCATTTAATTTTTAGTCAATCGTATAAAGTGTGATTTCACAAAATTGTTGATAATAATAGGAGTCAAATAAAATATGTGCCATTTTTTTTTCACAAATATTCTTTATCTCGTGTTAAGTTAAGTTTTTTTCTATTTTCTTCGCTAACCTACTTCAAATTTGATTGCGCATGTATACTAGAAGATAGTCCATGTTATATACATATTTATAATGATTATTTATTACTTAAAGATATTTTTCAACATCGTTTTAAATTATTTTAAACAATAATTCAACAGAAGTGTTTAAATTTTCGAAATTTGCGAGAGAAACTTTGTGGATACATTAATTTTATTATTTTAGTAGTGTTTATTTCAATAAAGTCTAATCAGTGGCGAATATAATGCGTTTGTTGAAAACGAAAGTAAAGTAGATATCTTTATAACCTTAATTCTATTCTATTCTATTCTATTCTATTCTTCTCAAGGCCATCCACTCGTTTGCGAGTGATTTAGGCCAACATGGAACAACGAGTTTTTAACAATGATATATATGAGGTGATTCACAGCAAAATGAACCTTATAAACAATAATGAGGTGATTCACAGCAAAATGAACCTTAATATAAAGACGGGGTAGTAAATAATAATGACAATACTTCATTCGATGCATCGCACAGCTGTTGTTTACAAAAATACACAGCTACCTATTATAACTAATTATACCTATTCCAATTCAATAACAAGGTGACTCGAAAAGTTAAATATTTTTATTATTTACTTTGAGGAATTTCGTCATACATTTATATACCTCTATTGAGTTCAATGATAGTAAAAATTGGACATTGAGGGGGTATGTAATGCATTCCTCCACGAGATTATCCAGGAATTCTGATCTGTCATATTTGGGGCACTCGAAAAATACGTGGTCCAGAGATTCCTCATTGGTACCACATTCGCACACAGGGGAGGGGAAAACTCCAATCCTTGCTAAGTGGGTGGCAACCAAACAATGTCCGATTCGCATTCTGGAAATGAGGGAAATGTCCAATTTTGATTGTCGTTCAATTTCAAACCACGGACGACATGGAATCTTTTTTTGTATGTTTTTATAGAACATTCCGGTTGCTGATATTTGCCAATAACTGTGCCACTCCGACCTTATGAGATTCATGATGGTGGGTAAGAAATCGTCCGTGGGTTGGGAAAATGCGTTAGGCAAGCACCCGCCTGTGCAGGCCAACTTTGCCAGGCGGTCAACGGCTTCGTTTCCGGATATTCCAATATGAGACGGGATCCAACAGAATACAATATCATATCCCATGCATGAGGCATAGAATGCAAGATGTCGGATTTCAAATACTATACTGTTGCTACACTTTTTCGCATTAGATTTAAGGTTTTGAAGAAGTGAAAGTGAGTCAGTGTATATTACTGAAAATCTTATTTTTAGATGGATGATTTTTAGCAGTGCCTCTTTCATTGCTATGCATTCTGCGGTAAATACTGAAGAGAGGATGGGAATTTTGAAAATCCCTTCCAAATGAAGTGATGGAATATAAAAAGCAGAGCCACAACCTTGGGAACACTTGGATCCGTCAGTGAATATAGCCACGTGATTTGGCCATCTCTCTTCAGTAGTCGACATGAATATTTGGTTATTGCTATTATGGTTTTGAGATGAATATGATTTGAAAATGCCTATTGACTCCTCAATCTGAAGAGGAAAAGATAGAGCTTTGAAAGGGGTCGTGAATAGAGGTAATTTTTCTCTGGGGTATATTGGAATATCTGACATAAGTGAATGAAAACAAGAGGCAAGCAACGGTGGAACCTTTCTGTAAGTAGTTTCCTCACCGCAGACCTTATTGGCCAAAGCGCTTAAACTCAGAATAAGTGGGTTATCCACGTATTCGATTCTCTTCATAATGAACTTACATGCCAGGAATTTTCGTCGTAGGAATAATGGCATCTCGCCCACTTCCACCTGCAGAGAGACTATTGGAGACGATCTCATTGCCCCCAATATAAGGCGCAAACACTGTGACTGAATCTTATCTAATTTGTAAGCTTGATATTTTGGTAAAGGATCCAAAAGATAGCTGCCATAGTCCAAATGACTTCGAATCAGAGAGGAGTATAACATCTTCAGCATGGAGGGGTGTGCGCCCCACCAAACCCGCGAAACCGCGCGAAGGATATTCAAGTTTTTTTCACATTTGCTCACAATAAGGTCTATGTGGATGTTCCATGACAACTTTCTTTGTAAATTCATCCCCAAGAATTTGACAGAATCCACACTAGGAATCTGAGTTCCCTTAAACAAAACATCAACGTTGGGAGGATTCCGTTTTTTGGAGAAAACAACTACCTTACTTTTATCCGGAGCGAGATCAAGACTATTGTCAGAAAGCCATGTGCTCAAGCCCTTCATTACCTGACTCAACTGGTCAGCTCCGACTTTAATGTCTTTATGATGCACATATATAACTAAGTCATCGGCATATTGCAATAATTTACAATCGTTTGGGAGGAGGCCATGAATGTCATATGAATATATGTTAAATAATAAAGGGCTCAGCACTGAACCCTGGGGCAAGCCTTTGAAAACCGTTCTACGTACCTGACCGTCTGGAGTGTCGATCACAATCTCTCTTTGGGTTAACATGTCGAATATCAAGCTAGTAAGAGAATTTGGGACTCCTATATTACTTAATTTTCGTTTTAAAGTATTAATATCGACATTGTCATAGGCGCTGGATATATCTGCAAAGCACGCAACTGTGCTCTTCTGTTCCAATTGAGCAAGCTGAATATCAGTCACCAGGATACTTACGTTGTCGAGACAAGATTTTTCTTTCCTAAATCCGAGTTGATGAGGGGGGAGGAGACACCTATTTTCCACAAACCACTCCAGACGCACCTTCACCATGAGCTCAAGGATTTTGAGTAAACAACATGACAATGCTATGGGTCTATATGAAGATGCTAGAGAAGGGTTCTTGCCATTTTTCAAAATAGGGACGACCAATTGTTTTTTCCATGCCAGAGGAATTATGGATAAATTAAGAGCCAAATTGTAGATGGATAAAATTGTGGATAAAACTGGGGCAGGACAGTGTTTTATCATGGAGTAGTTAATAAAATCCACTCCAGGGGCAGAGTCAGAGATGCAACTTTTTACCGCTGATAGAAGTTCATTGAATGTAAATTTTTCTGCCAACCAACTTGTCGTTGGATCCTCTGTATTTAATGAAAGAGGCTCTATTTGGTTAGCAACAAAAGGTGGGGCAAGTTGATCCAGGAAATCTTCTATGCATTCTCCTATTTGGGAAGATTTATTTGGTTGAGAGAATGAACCCCTAAATCGGCGAATCATGCTCCAAACCTCCGAGGTAGCAGTTTCTGGTGACAATGAGGAACAAAAATTTCGCCATCCCTGTCTCTTCTTACGTTGCAAGATTCGCTTTGCCAAAGCTTGCAATCTCTTAACCTCCAAGTAATTTCCAAGCGACATATCCCTTCTATACTTTCGCATTGCGTTTTTTCGATCTTGCACTGCGGCACTACACTCTGGGTCCCACCATGGGGGAGACTCTTTTAGATTGCGAGATAATGATGCACGCGGGATTGACGAATTAGCCGCAGATATTATATGTTCGGTTAAGGTTGATGTCATAGTATCAATATCCGAAGGAACTTGTTCACGCAGAAAAGATGTCTCAAGAGAAGTTCTAAAGCTCTCCCAATCAGCCCGCCCAGTGTTAAAACAATTTCGACGATTTTTTTTGATATTAATATTAAACTTAACGTTTACTGCTACTTTAATTGGGAAATGATCACCTGTTCTATGTATTCTTATTTTTTTTTACTACATTGTTATTATTTTATATTTTATTAAATAAACATCTTTCAAAAGGGACATTGAAGAGAGAGTGTTGCTTAAAAGATTCCCACGATGGCGGTTTTGGCCGGTTGGCCCTTCAGGCCTGCCCAATGGCCCGCCCGTGAGGACAAATTTAGTTTAATTATGCGGATAAATAGGAGTTCATAACTCCTGAGATATCCGGGTGGAGGTGGGTCTCTCTTCAATGGAGTAAGGATCTTCCAGAACATGCCATACTATAGATGGCGCTAGGTCAGCAGTGCAAATGGTGAGATCCACGGCACTAGAATTTTGTGTGGGAGGAGAAAAGCGAGTAGGGGATCCGTCGTTGAGGATACAAAGCGTATTACTATCTATAAAATCAAGAATAGCTTTCCCACACGAATCTGTGGAGTGGCAACCCCATGAAGTGGAATGTGCATTAAAGTCTCCCAAGAGTATAAAAGATTTTGAGATTTTGTGTAGCAAATTATTGAAATATGTAAGGTCAAATGGAGTCTTAGGGGGTAGATAAACAGAGACAAAAGATGTTCCAGAAATGTCCACAGCAACAATTTGGAAATCTGCACGTTTGGGCAATGGGATTCGGATATAGGGGATATCAGACTTTATAAACAAAGCTGCACCCCCTTTTCCGTCTAAACGATCATCACGAACAGACATGTATCCGGGCAGATTCAAAAGGGATTCTGGATGTAACCATGTTTCAGAAATGGCTGCGACGGAAATGTTAAATTTTTTTATGAGTGATATTGCTTCGCTTCTGTTTGAAACGATACTTCGGCTGTTCCATTGGATAATATTGAGCTTTGAAAAACTAGCTTTTGTCTTGTTGGTCACCATTATGATTTTTATGAAAAGAAGTGAGTATTGAAGGAAGTGAGGCAGCGATGGACGGTAAAGAATTGGGTTGTGACATTAGTTGAAAGAATAATTGCATAAAACAATTCAAAATAGTTTGGAGGTCAGAAGTTGAGGGTTTTGGATTGTCTGGGGTGGAATTGCCACTTAAGGCACATCCGTCTACAGGATTCGAAACTTGGCCATTTTTGTAGAATAGGAGGTTTTCGTGTTCAGTGTTAATTGGTTTGTTGTGAATGGGTTGGTGGTGATTTTTCGTTGTTTTTGAAATTTTAGTGACAGTAAATGATTGAGTAGGGGAAGATTGAGGAGCAGATGCAACTTTTTCTGCAAAACTGGATATTGCAGGAAGATGACGAGTAGATGCTTCTTTGTAGGAAATATTGTCCATAGCCATTGAGTGCTTAATATTTTTTTGGCGGGTGAGTTCTGGGCAGGATAGACTAGATGCATTATGTGAGCCATTGCAATTGACACATTTAGCCAACGTAGAAGTGCATTCCTCTCCGAAATGGGCTTCTCCACATTTGAAACAACGGGGATTTGATCTACATTGTGTCTTTTGGTGACCAAATCGGCAGCACCCAAAACACAAGACGGTTGGAAATACATATTGCTCTGTTTTCATTGAGACATGATAGAGGTATACGTGTGGGGGTAACTTCTGACCCTCAAAGGTCAGTACGACCGACCTTGAAGGACGCCATTCTACTGTTCCTGAAGAAGAATCCTTGAAATTAAGGCGACGCGCCTTTATTACTTTGCCATAGCCGTAAGGCACCTCCGTAGCTTCCACTATCTCTTCAATTGAGATGTCGGTAGAAACACCTCTTACTATACCCATTTTGTGGAGCTTAAAAGATGGGATATAACATTTCAGGTTATTTGCTGATACGAAATTAGAAGTTAAGAAGTCGTTTGCTGCAAGAGCCGATTTAAATGTTAGAGAAATTTTATTTCTCGCCTCTATCTTAACTCCACCTGTCGCTATGTTTTTTATTCCCGAATTGCATAATAATTTCCCGAATGCCATTGGATCCATATGTTTACTTGGATCCTGATTTTGTACGAATATTAAATATGGGCCATGGGCCTTCACACTATACAGCTCCAATGGCCTCTCCGTAACACCACTTGGAGAAAAAGGCATCTTCGAAGGGTGAGCGCTCGTAAGCTCGCTAGGCGATCTTGATCTTTTTCTTAAATCAGGAGGCTCCGAAGGAGCCTCCATCTTGATATGTAAAGACGCTAATACGTGTAGATCTAATACAGTATTTTAAAAAGAAAAATAAATGGTAAGAAAAATAATAAAAGAAAAAAAAAAAACTTATCGACCGCCCCTCTCCGCTCCCCAGAAGCAGCAACAAAACAAAAAATAATTCTGAACAAAAATAACAGCACTGTAAGCACGCTATAACAAAAAACACGACTGCCCGCAACAAGAAGCCAGCAACGAATCAACCTTAATTCTAGAAATGCATGTTAAATAGGTTAAAAATAAAATAATAATTCATCGGCTATCTTTGTTTATTTATTTATTTATTCATTTATAAAATTATAAAAGTTAAAATTTCTTTTATAATTTATTTACACGTTAATTTCAACTTAATTCTATAATATTATAAAATATATTGGCACGAAGAGGACAGCTTGTATGTTTCTTACATGCAGCTGATCTGCTGGCTACCCCACTTGTGGGATATGCCGTGATGGTATAGTATAGTATAGTATTCTATAATTATCTAGTTATATACATTACAGTCATACTTAAATTACTTTACATTGTACAAGTAAAACATATATCGATTTCTTTTTTTAACTTAAAAACTTTTTCTTTTTATATATATAGTGGGTAGTGATTAACAATTGATTAATATTTAAGTAAATACCTAGGTATTAGGTGAATAGATATATTTTATTTAGGTATATTTATTTAATTAATGCAATAAATAGTTTTGTTATTAATAAAACGTTGAGAGAATAATGCTCTGAGGGGAAAAGGCTTGAAAGAAGAAGAAAAAATAGCTACAATATGTCAGAGATAGATATATTTAATATCAATAAGTTGATATTCAAAATGCCATGAAATTTTTAACATGTACCTGCAGCTGTTGATTCACATTTTGTTTTATTTTTACTGTCAAATTATTTTTTTTTTATGTAAAAGGCTCACGCCGTGTATAAGTGACAAATAAAATATTGAGAGTGTTTTCCAAGAATAATTAATTTAATTTATTTATTTAAAATTAATAAGACTGGTTTGGTGTAGATTCACATATGAAAAAAAAAAGTTTTTGACAATTTGTAAAAAAATCATTTGATAATATTAATAAAATTTCGTTTAATAGATTTACATAATGTAGTATTTTATCTTTTTTCTTAGTTTATATTTTTCTTAGCAACTAGTGTACATAATGAAATACCTATCAACTTTGATATACTTTTTAGAATAAATTATTGTCTTCTTGAATATAATGTATTTTGTGTAGGTATATGTGAGATGTGTTTTGAATATCATTATAAATAATATTGAAATAATAATATCCCGTTATTACAATACATAATACTGTAATATGTTGTGGGTTGTGGGGTGGCGGTAACAGTATCATACACGTGAATGATTTAAATTGGCTCAAAACGAAATTTTTCATATTAAGGTGAACACAATAATAATATTATGTGATATGGATTTATAATCGTAAATAAAATTTATCACAACCATAGAACTGATACATACCTACATAGAAGAGAGTGTAGTCATATTGGTATCAGAAAAGTAAGGACATGGAGAATGGGACAACTCCGAGACTTAGGACTCATTTTAACAAGTTTTGCGTGTCATATAAAAAACAGGTATTGCTGAATCATTACGAAAAAGAAATTTAACGATGTTATTTTTACTATTGACTATTGATTGTACGAGGTTATAAATATAAATTTACCACATGAAACTACAAATCATTACAAGGCTTAGAAAAGACAATGTCACCTTATTCAGTAGTTCCCTGGACGGGACTTGAACCCGCACCCCTACCTCATCGCGGGGAGTGCTTTGTCCAATTAAGCTACCGAACGATTTGCCGAAGGCTCCGATATTTTCTCTTATAAAACCCGATGACAGCTTCAAGTGTAGGAATTGTTCTGAGGTACCTAGTATGGGTACCACATAAAAATGTAAAAAAAAACAATGCATCGATTTGGACGGATATAATGCGTGGACGTAATTTATGCATAATTAACAAATAAGTATCTCCTTGTAATTTGTTCAATAATATATACTTCTATGTAATTAATTATTTTTATTTTTTTTTTTTTATTTATTATTTACTCCAGACTTGAAGGTGGAGTGTGCAAACCTCTCAAGTCCATATTAAAATACATACAATATAATACAAACGATAAAAAAAAAAAAAAAAAAAAAAAAATAATACATATTAGAGTAGAAATAAGTAGAAAGAAGATCATACTAAACTGGTATCGGTTCAATATACCTACAGACTTTCTTAATTAATTAAATATGCAATCCACCTTTGTGTCAGTTGTTGTTCTTGTCTTTCGGAAGCAGCTCGTAAAAGTTCGTTATTTATTAATGTTAGTCGTGTCCTAAAACCGTGAATTTTCAGTCTCATTGTCGCCTTAAAGTCATTTGTCCTACCTTCTGTAAACATTTGTGATGCACTAGTGTATCTACGATGTCCAAATAGTATACGGTATGCGTCATTGTATTGTACCCTTAATTTGTTTATCGTAGTCAGTCTGTAGTTCGTCCATAGTTGGCATGTGTAAAGGTTTGTACAGTAGGCATTAAATAGCATTCTCTTAACACTGTCACTACACTTGAAAAAAGTCCTGGCGAGCATGTTTGAGATAATACTAATGTTTCGTCTTTGTCTTTCGATATCGTCATCGTCAGTAAGGTCACTATTAATAATATGTCCTAAGTATTTGACTCTATTTGTTTGCGTGAGATTTGTATTGTCGATGTCTACTGGCAGTACTTTTTCTTCTTCTTTACCCCATTTGAAAATCATTAATTCTGTCTTTTTTGCATTATATTTCATGTTGTGATGGATTGCATATTTTTCGCAGATTTTCAGCAGTTTTCTCAATCCTTTGATTGATGGGGCTAAAAGAACCATGTCATCAGCGTAGCTTACGTGGTTCGATGGTAGACTTCCGAGGTGACATCCGGTTTTAGAAGTATTTAGCTGCTGACTCAGTCCATCCATATATACGTTGAATAGAACTGGAGATAAGCATCCTCCCTGTCTCACTCCAGTTCTTAAATACATAGGATTGGACACTTGGTTATTCCATTTAACCACGTTCTCTTGATACGTATGCCAGCGATTGAGTAGATTTACAACTTTAACTGGCACTCCTCTTTTCTGCAATTTCTCCCAGAGGATTTCATGAGACACCTTATCAAAAGCTTTGCTGAGATCTAAAAAGCATGCGTACACGGTTGTTCTTCGCTTTCGATATCTTTCTACAATCTGCTTCACGGTATATATCGCTGTCTCCGTTGACACTTCAGGTTTGAATCCCATTTGATTTTCCTCTGTACTAAGATTGTGTTTAATCTTTTCCAATAATATTTTCTCGAGAATTCTTGCTACTATTGTTGTCAATGATATTGGCCTATAATTACTAGAGGATGTCATGTCTAGTTGTGGTGATTTTGGAATAGGTATAATAATTGTTTTCGTCATATTTTCTGGGAGATGATTATGTGATATAATCAGATTAAAGAGTCTAGTTAAAATTTGTTTACACCGAAAACCTGCATATTTTATATGTTCTATACCTAAACTGTCATGACCAGGTGCCTTTCCTGATTTTATTGACACAATAGATGTTTCCACTTCCTTTTCACTTATTATTACATCACAATTATCTGAAGGATATTCGATATATTTGTTTGGTATGTCACTACCTGAAATTTCACTAAAGATGTGTTTAAAGTTGTTCGATATATCTTTTTCATTCGTATAACCATCTATTCTACCCGTATTTCTTTTTGTCGGCTTCAGAAGTCTATTACTTTTTATCCAGAATTTTTTAAATTGTTTATTGGTGGCATTCATAGCAATATCATCAAATATTTTTTGGTCACGTGTTTGTTGAGCTGACTTTAATGATTTTTTGAACTCTTTCCTATAGTATCGTCTCTCGTCAGCTGCAGTTCCGTCTTTTGGTCTTCCGTGTTGAATCCAGTTTTCAAGAGCTTTCTTAGAGCGTTGATAGTGTTCAGAAACTAGACTGTTCCATCCAGTTTTTTGGTATTTTGTAATTGATTTCCATTCATTCTCTTTATCAAATGCGATATGAGCTGCATTTCTAATTGCATTTATAAAATCATCATAAAGCTTGTTTATATTTGCTATGTGTTGAGAGTTGTTACAAACACCACTATTTGTATTACATGACAAGTTAGTATACTGTTCTTGTAAGATTCTTGATAGAAATCCATCCACCACACTTGGGTATATTTTAAATTTATTTTTATTATTTTCACACCACTTTACACTATCTACTGATACTGGGTTTATTACCATTGGACACAATTTATTTATTTCCACATCACAAGACATAGCTCTATGATCAGTCCATGAAATATCGTAGTGAATTTGTACATCTGTTACCTTGTTTTTCAAATTCTCAGTAATCATGCAATGGTCTAACCATGATGTAGTATTGTGTGCATCACTGACAAACGTATAAGAATCCAATGGTAAATTTTCCAAATCTAAACATATATAATGATTGGTTTTAGAGAACGTCTCCAGTTCCATTCCAAAAATAGATGTCGGATGTGCGTTGAAGTCTCCCATGATGATGGCTTCTGCATTGTCATTTTCATTTATAATAGAATGTAACTTAGATAAATAATTAGTAAAATCAGTTATGTTATCTACGTGACATGTTGGCATGTAAATATTCAGTATATACAGTTCTCTAATATTTTCTTTTATTTTGATTCCCGTGATGCGGCAGTCATCGCATGATAAAGGGACAACGCTTATTTCCTTTCTCCAAAGGATAGCTGTACCTCCATATGGTCTTCCAACTAGCGGTCCTCTGGATAAGTCTACAGCTGATGTTCCAATAGCTTCAAAATTTTCATGAATATTGTTCAGTAGAGGTATTTCATTTTCCAATAGCCATGTTTCCTGTAATAGTATTACGTCATATGTTTTGCATAGTTCAGCTATGAAGTAAGTATTCCTCTTACAGTTTATTGTTATAATTTTAATTTTGTTGTTCTTCTCCATTATACTTTTTATTAAAATACTTTCTAAATACTACTCCTTCTGGCCAGAAGTTTTTATCCATAAATTTGTTCAGATCGGTATTTAAAACAGTCACCTTAAAGGATACAAAATCTGTACTTCTGTATTGTTTAAGTTTTTCAACTAAAATTTCGCTTTTAACTTTTTGTTTTATATATTTTTCAATATCTTCAGCATTCACACTTGGGTGAAATCTTGATACATACATGATAGTTTTCATCTCACAAATCTTAAGAGTTTGTGTTTCGATTTGTTTTCCTGTAGCCATAATATTTCTTTTATTTTGGCGCCTTTTTACTTTTATAAATCCTTCGTTTTCAATATCTAGATTAACATGTGTTGTGGTATTACTAGAAGTCGAGGGTTCTTCAGGTACTAAGGGTCTCGATGTAACACGTGTTTCTATTCCGTTTCGGAGATTCCCTGCGCTTTGTCCGGTTGCTTCTCGGTATGTTTTACAACCTTGTTCGCTGGCTCTTGGGTTTATTTGATTTTTGCTACCTGCTTTCTCCGTCGAGCCTGGTATATTTATAATATTATTATTATCAATGCTTCGCGTTTCAAACTTCGTATTTTGACGTTGGTGCTCCATTGTAAAAAGGGACATTTCCTTTCTTAGTTCTTCTACTTCGCTTCTATCACTTTTGTTCATTTTTAAGGTATTCATTTCATGTTTTAATGAGATAATTTCTTTTAGCAGACTTGTAACATCCACATGATCGAACGTAACTGGTGGTAATTTGCTTAAATCCTTTGCCACAAACACAGGAAGTATATCATCTTCTGTTTCTTTTAAGATTTTGATAATGTCATAAAGATTTTTTTGTTTCTTACCATCTCCTTTTCGGCATACTTTCTTTTCTGTCACATGATTGTATAAAATATCTTTGGCTTGTTCTACCTCTTGTTCATTATACTGTGATGTACAAATTTGTACTATGGCCACCTCGTCCATTATTTCGATTTTATTTCGCACAAATGTCAACAATTCGTTAATAATTAAGTTACTATTCGCCATGATTAAGCAAACACTTGACTTATCTATTACACTACTCAAATATGAAGCTAATTGTTCATAACTACTATATTTCACAAACGATTCATTTTATATTGTTTTACGTGACACAGACACTGCACTGCACAAAACACACGTCCGTTCGGTTCAACGCACCACTTATATTTCTGTAATTCTCTGTTCATAAAAAAAACAATATATAACACACGTATAATTATATTAAGGTTTGCTTTAAAACAGGCAATAAGGACGTCATGAGGTTTTTCATTACAACAATAATTATTAAGAGTTTAAGCTTTATTATATTATGATGCATCCGTCATAAACAGAAATGTGATTGTGTAAAACAAAACATACCTAATACTCCTAATAGGTAGGTATCTAATTAAATACTATGTGTTAATATCAATATCAGGTAGTCAAAGAAGCTTTAATACAGGTTTTAATTTCATTAAAACAGAAGCTTTGTAATAGGTAAACATTGGTAATTAAGTTATTTTGTAAATATTAGCAACGTTGAATTTATTTTACCCGAGTCTAAATCATGAAAATAAAGTGAAATTAATTAAAATTTCTTGTACATCTGATTACATTTAACAAATTTGTACCTGGATTATTAATTAACCGTTTGAAGTTTAAATTAATTATGATGTTGTTTTTTTTGATGGGGAATTCATGAAATATATTGATTAAAAATAAACAATTTTATAAAGTTATAATGGATTAATGGTGAACGGATTGAAATCTTGATATTTTATTAAAAAAAAAAATATTATTTCTACTACTACAACATCAGAGCATATCCCAAATTTTAAAATTGATCTATCTTCTAAAATTTAAAACGTTTATATTTATTCGGTTAAATTAAATCTTACTAATTTCAACCAAAATATTTAAATTATATTAATATTGAATAATAATTTACCAACCCTGTCGTATAAAACGAAAAGCACAAATTATTTGTATTGAATGGAATTCTCGCATTCACCCTCGGTTCTCATTTTATTTTCTTTGAATTTCCTCTTTACTAATATAATCTTACAAATATTCTAGTTTGATCATAGGTAAAAATAAACATTACAATAATTTGTTTGTACATATTATATGTATTCAAAATAAAATTCTTCCAAGATTATTTTTTATTATCAGCTACATACTTTGATTCTTCTAAATATTCAGCAATATGTAAATGAAATTTCCTCCTATATCTGATTATAACATAGGAAGAATGGACGACACGAATAATTTATTATTTACAACATAACACGGATTACAAAGAAGAAATACAGATGGAGATATTAATTCAATAGTACGATTATGAAAAGTTTTATTAATTAGTCTAGAGGGTAAAAGTTATTCGTCGTAAGGTTTAAATGAAATTATTTAAAAAATGCATAGGATGATAGATTAATACAATATATGAACGAAACTCTGTATTATGTTTATTTATCGTCCTTGGATCCTTATTGTGCGGGTGCTTGCATTCGTCACACATTCATAATACGCACAACAGCTGTGCGTAACGCTAGTAACACGCAGATAAAAGCATTTTTTTTATTTTGGTGATAATAAACGTTTAATAAAAAGATTAAATATAGAAAAAAAAATAATTTTGCTATACTTGATACATTTTTTCTTTAAAATATGATGACAATTTAACATTTTGTTTAAAAAAGATTACAAAGTGTAAGGGAACCATATGGGGCGCAGAATGAAGGTCACTCTTAAAATTCAAATTTAATAGTTATAAAGAGATGTATAATTAATATCTTCCGATTCTAATATTAAAAATACATGCAACTTAATTTAAAATTATATTTTTTTTCGCAATGACTTTTCTATATTTTTTTAGTGTAGGTATATTAAAGTGAGGAATCGTTGGTTTTTTCTCAGAATCAGCAACGTTTTTGGTCTTAGCCGATATATAACATGACATATCTAATCTACGAATAGAAAATATTAATGTCATATGTGAACTTTCTGTTTGTGTCTCTGATAAATAAATATACGTGATGTTGTATTATGATACTTGAAAAGAAGGATGTATAAGTTATTAATTATTACACACGAGTTTCTTATCTCGTAACATTTAAAAACTTTTCAGAATTTAATCAGCTTAATAACAATATTGTTAATTAGATTTTTGTAATATTTCAACTTACCTTAGTAAGTGTATCTTTACGATCAGTTTATTTGTATTATTTCTGGCTGTAATAAATTAAAGGGAGGAGATATCAACTTGCTAATTTCATAAGGCAATAATTAAATTTCATAATCCACCCCACACAGGGAATTTCAATAATAATTATTATTAAAGTATTAACAGACTTTCCACATACTTTGTAAAATCGGAGGATTTTAAGAAAAAATCTCCTTCAATAACGCACCGTTCATGGATTATATAATCCACCCACTCCCATATTTAGTAACGTATTACAGTATATTTATAGAATATTACATAGTATACCTAAGTGGCAAAATAAAAATAATAATTGATCATCATCATCGCCCTCAACGCTCCTCTCGGGAGCACAGGGCAGAAACCAGCCTCCTCCATTCAGAGCGTCTCTGTGCCAATCGCATCACCTCTTTCCACGACATTCCTTGCGCTCTGATATCGTTGTCATAGGAACGGTGTATTGTGAAAGAGGGACGCCCGGGCCGACGGAACCCCTGCGGACGGAAGAACAGTGCTCTTTTTGGCCAACTATCATTAGGCATTCTCAAAACATGTCCCAGCCAGGACCATCGTCTCTCCTGTATTACGGAGATTACAGGTCTCTGCTGGGTGCGCCGGCGCACAGCATCATTTGTAACATGTTCATACCATCTGACATCCAAAATCCTTCTAAAACACTTGTTTTCAAAGCTTAGTATCTTCCGCTCTTGAGCCTTGGTTAAGTGCCAAGACTCGCAGCCATATAGAAGTATTGGGATGATGCACGCATTGAACAAGCGACATTTTGTCCTGATGCTGAGTCCAGACGCCTTCCAAACTTTGTTCATGTTGTTGAAAGCTCCGCTAGCAGCTCCTATGCGGATTGGTAATTCCGACCGGAGATCACCCTCTGGCGTTATGGTTGCTCCCAGGTACCTGAATTTGATCAATTGATCATACATACATTAAATATTAGAAAGTTACTTCTCTATTCCATCATGGTATATCCCGCAAGTGGGGCAGCTAGTGAACCGACCGCATGCATTATCTTTGTTTTTTTGTTCGGAATTATTGTTTTGTTTATTTGACATATGCATGCATAATTGTTTGTATTAACATAATTAATGTAATTTATTTATCGTAGACTTGTTGTTTCCTATTGACTTCCTTTATTTTGCTTTGTTTTGTTTTATTGACTGTTGCTTGTTAATTAATTAATTACTTACTCCAAATTTATACAAAAAAATATTTTTGACTATTGCGTCTGTTTGTGTTTGTTATACTGCTAGATTAACATGTAAATGGCTCACGCCGTGTGTTCATGTAAATAAATAAATAAATTAAATATACAAGCTGTCCTGAAAGCAAAAAATCATTGACATTCAGGATGGGTGGAATATCTCATTGTTGATATTTGATGTGAAATATCTTTTTATTCGAGCACTTGCCATTTAGAGCACGCTGTAAAACTTACGGAATGGAGATGGAGACCAATTCTTTGTGGGTGCTACACGGCTCAAAAGCTCCATAAGACAATTAACATCTACGATGCAGCGATGAAGCATAAAATCCATCCTGAATGTCGTATTTTTTCATTGGTATGGAGAGGACGATAGTCCGCTGGTTACATCACTTGTGGGATAGGCCGTGATGGTATAGTTGTTAAATTAGTAGTAGCAATTTTTTTACTCGCTTTCGCTTGTTATATGTCATGAGATGATAATATTTCGATGAGATTGTTAAGTTTCTAAGTAATCAATTAATTTCAATATTATAGTTAAGTATATCAATATGAAGATATAATCCTAGATCTTTATTTTATTACAAGTAATTGAAGATAATATAATTATGTAAAAGTTACGTAGGCGGCCTCTCCAATTATCTAAAATATTGAATAGCAAATAATGTTACGTAACGTTCTAATTCACAAGCCTAATCATCATCATAAAATAATATTAAGTACTTATACAAAGAAATAATAATACAAGGACTATTATTAAAAATAAATAATTGTATATCGTATGCAAGATCCAATATATATTTTTATTTATTTATTAATATGATAAAATGTCAGTGAACGACTTGGCATATTATACCTTTCAGCCCCAATCAGTGTTCAAAATTAGATATTAACAGCAGATTTGCTGGCTACTCTACGTGTGGGATATACTGTGATGGTATAGATAGATAGATAGATAATTGTCTTTTACGTGGGGTTTTACAAACACCTCCCTTCTACAGGACACTCGAAAACTTACAATAAAGACTTCACAGATATATATACATATGTATGAGGTGAAGGTTTTACTCCATTGCACTGCGTACAGTTGGGCAGAGACTTGGCTCATGCCTTTGCATACGGAACGAGGCTCGGCCCGTCACCGGAATATGCAGTTTGGATTTGTCGAAGAGATGTTATGATAATTTTTCAAAATTTTGTTTTAGTAGGATTTGAATGAATTTGAGATTAAACTGAAGAGTATTTATACGGCCTGTTCAGCAGCGGAAAAATGTTTCTATTTATTTAATTTTAGTTTGTAATTGTAAATAAATATAAAAATACAATATTAACTTGAAAGATAAATAGGTGGTAGGCGTTTTGCTTATGACGTAGATAAATACTGAATTTCCTTGAACTGTGACAGAACACACCGCACGTTCACATCACCTGATATTGTGTCACACACGTTCTCCCATATTCTGTGCAAGTCATTGCTAATTACAAAACTTTCTAAGCACACGTATTATTATTTTAATGTGCTACTAAATTAGGGAAGCCTTGATCGATGAGTTGTAGTAATTATTTGTGAAATGGCATGAACATTTGTGGTTTTCAAAGAGATTAGCACTCCCCCCCCCCTCCCTGCGAAATCATTATTAGGTACCAGCAGAAATACATTTCGAATAAATCCTTTCAAAAAAGGGTTCTCTTGTAGTTAATGTATTTTAACAATCAAATTGATGCAATTTATTTTAAGAGTGCTAGCAACAGGAAGGGTTTTTGAAAATAATATTTCGAAACTTTTACTCTGTATAATGGAAATCACAAAAAAAGTTTAGTACAAACATCTTCTTTTCTTGAGGCTAGGTACCCAATATTGAGTGAATTATGCCTAATTGCTAAGAAGTATGATTTGTTCATAAAAATGCTCACAATGGCAGAAGGGTGAGTATCTAATTTATGTTTCATCAAACTTTCATTCCATATTATCTTCTTATGCCTACCAATAATGCAACACACAGCGCGTTGCAAATACATCACCTTAGGGTAGTGAGTATCTATTTGTACTAAGTACAAACTCATTCGTTACGAGTGGCTAGTACAGTTCAAGGGCATTGGGATCAATGATAATTATAAACATTCTACAAGGGAAAAAAAAACATATCAAATAACTATTTATTTATACATCTATTTCAATGGATGACATCAAATGTCTTTTTTGAGATATTTGACAAACATCTGTCTTTGACAAAACAGTTGAAAGCTTATAAATAAACTAATTCTTGCCATACCTATGTTAATAGGAAATGTACATACGTTTATTATATTAAGTTATCAGCTTTATTCTCATAAAAAGTTATCGATCTGTATAGATTCTCAGAAGAGAGAAACAGGAAGCAGTCATAGTAAATAAACATGCAAATTAGTTTTCACAAAAAATAACACAGGTGCACTGCAATGCAAATCAACTGTAGATAATAAAATAGAAGGAAACACATTTATATTGGATGTTAACGGGACTATTTCAATTATATTTTCCTGGATTTTCTAAATTTTATTAAAAGTTACGCCCTGTTCGCGGGACGAAAATAAAAAGGTAACAAATAAGCTAGTAAACTCCAATTAAGTATAAAAATAAAATCAGATCTAGTTCGAACACATTACCTCACGACAGTTAAAAAAAATTTGAGACGACAAAATAACAGTATCGCTAATGTGATTTCCTTTTGCACCACATGAAAATAAAAGTATTATTTTTTGACTTATTTGCACAACAGTTTATAATTAATGTTTTTTTTTGCTGAAAACATTGGTTTGTCAAGATTTGTTTTACATATAATATGTTTATCTTACATTCACTTACTTTTGATGACTGAATAGCTCGAGTTTGTAATATAGATGATCTACAAACTTTGCGTACGAACTCAGCAAATTGTTTTCCTCCAAAGCTTGGTTTTTGCCAACATAATTTTTTAGATTTTATATATTCAGAACTAGGTAGTTTATTGCATTTTTGAATTAAGCGTTGTAAAATCATGGAAGAAATTCAATGTTCAATAAAAAGAGATAGATAGTACAATAATGAAAATGAAAATAGCGCGCAATTTGTACTGAATCGTGAATCTACATTATTAAGGAGAATGATTTGTAACAATCAATAGTAAATTAGAGATCCATCTGTATGGAGGTTGGCTGTCTTCTCCACATTGGAGTTAATGGGGCTAGGAGTAGGGGTGCATGTCTCCCCGCCATAAGATATAGTAGTATAAGCTCCCGTGATTTTTCAATTAAATTATCCTCAAAGTTTCATCTCATATCGCAGCGACAAGCTGATCCTGAAACATTGCAGGGAGACCGCTTTATCTGAGTGGAGTTCATTAGTATTGTCACAAGTTTCTCTGGGATTCTCTTCACTGAATTATGATACCAGTAGAAATGATGCGAATAAATAAAATTCTCTCAACACGTTGTTATGTTATCTTACTGGATGATTGAAGAGATATTCTCAGTATAGAATACGGGCAACAAAACCCAATAAGCTGTATAAGAAAAAAAATAATTTCAGGAAAATTTGGTTTCATGGAAATTGATTGTAAAATTTTTGATATTATTTTTCACTTCTAGAAACAAACAATGAAAAAATCTCGAAAAAAAATATTTAATAATTTATTTTATTATTATTTTCTCCTGGGCTGGTATATCTAACATTTGGAGATGATTCTTCTGGTTGTCAGCTGCATAACGTCTGCCTTAATTTTATACCTGTTCCGGATTAAGTTGCGTTGCTTTAAATTTTCTTTTTACGGTTGATAGTTTGTCACTTGCATACTTGGTCTTCTGGCTTATTTCTCCATATTTAGAAATACTCTCTTCACAATACTCTCAGGTTGCCTCACAATGTGATTATACCCTTGCAAAAGATTTAAATAATTAATCAATACTAAACAATTACCATTCGCAATAAAAAATCAACACATGCTTTAAGTTATTTGTACTTATTAAACCAGTATTACATTGAATGGTAATAGTAAGTAGGTATTCAAAATAATCTCCTTTCTCTTTCAATACATGTAATAAAAACCTAATAACACTGCATTATAAGAGTTATTACATGAAGTGAAAAGTTTCTTGGAGTTTTACTTCCTCCTACATCACATTATGTCATAAATAGAAAGGTATGTAGATTCGATTATTTGATGATATTATATTACTTCCAATACTACATATACTTGATGTCGCAAATTTAGAATGAAAGTATTAGGTATAAGGATTTAGTTTGTTCACTGAATGAAGATGAAAAAGTAAATTGAAGAATATGCATACGTAATATGTTATCGATCTATGCATCAACAACCTTTCTGATTGAATTTCTCATGTTAAAAGTGTTATCCATGTATAGGGTGTCTCATAATTAACGCAAGATTTGAATTAAATATAAAAGAGTTTTTAGTCTTAAGATTTTAATTTTTTTATTGAATCATAAAGTGCATAGGATAGGGTTACTTATGGAATGACACATCGGGAAAATGGCCTCCAAGGCTTTGCTGGCACATAGGCACCCTTTCGTAGAAATTTTTCTGCATAATTGTGACTGAATTTCGTTGATGCATCGTTTAATTTCCTCTTGTAATGCACGTGTGGTTGTGGGCTTGTTGACAAAGATCTTTGACTTCAAATAACCCCTAAGAAGAAATCTAATGGTGTTCAATCACATGATCTAGGGGGCCAATTCTGATCACCGAAACGAGAGAGTGCACGACCAGGAAACGTCTCATGCAGTAATTGAATGGTTTTCATTGGCTGTATGGCATGTGACACCATCTTGTTGAAACCACATATTGGCCACACCAATGGCCAACTTCGGCAGAAAGACCAGTGTTATTATGTCGCGATATCGAGCACCAGTAACAGTTGCTGCTTGACCAGCCTCATTTTCAAAAAAGTATGGTCCAATGTGTCTCCTGCTCAAAATCCGCACCAAACAGTGACACATTGTTGGTGCATTTGTTGTTCGCCAATCACACGTGGGTTCTGGAATCCCAAACACGGCAATTTTGGCGATTAACAAAGCCATCGAGGTCAAAATCTGTTTCATCGCTTAGGATTATTTTGCTTGAAAAATCAGCATCTACTTGTTGATGATTAATAATCCATTTCACGAACTCTCTTCGCTGTTCATGGTCATAAGGCTTCCTTTTTTACTAACCCTAAACCCTCTGATATATTGATCTTGTTTCAGGGTTGCCAACAACTTACTGTGAAAATGGCGGCAAATTCAAATCTTGCGTTAATTTTGAGACACCCTATAGTTCAACTTAAAAATTTACTCAGTAACTTGTTTCTCTATTTAGATTCGATTATCAGAATCAAGAAACATTTTCCTTTATATGCTTTCGTGTCGTTTTTTACTTTCCATACACATGTATCAGTATAATTAGTGGACTTATTACTATTGTATTTTTTTCGATAATGCCAATTGAATCTCGGGTGCTATGGTTACCATTGAAAACTCAATGACTAAGTCGGGAATAGAATTTAAAACCTCGATGATGCAAGTCGACCGTGATAACCATTGGCAGGTCTTTATTTTTGTTTTACAGGAACCGGTTATAAGATAATGGCTAATAAAAATCTTTATTATGCAAAAAAAATAAACTATAAAAATTTCAAGACTGAAAAAAATTGCTGCAATGGGCGAGTTGTGCTGCTGAGAGATGGTCAGACGGTTACTAGCTTCAGAGGCAAATTAAAAACTGAACTCTTCACTGGCGCCCTTGAGACGGTCTAGAGACTGTAAAACGGCGTCATAAATAAAATAAAATCATCCAAAATCATCATCATCATCATCATCATCATCACGGCACATTCTAAAAGTGGGTATTCAGTAAACTAACAGAATGTAATAAACATGCAGATTGTCCTCTCCGTACCAATAGAAAATAAGGTATGATGAGTTGCATATCTCATAGCTGTTATAGATGTTAATTGTCGAATAGTGAAGTTCTATGAATATCTGCCTTACACAAGACACTCAAAAACTTACACAAATATATCATGAATCATAAATGTCGTTTAGACAATGAGAAAGAAGTATTCTTCGAATACTTATATATCAATACGTAGTAGTATAATTTACCACACATTCTTGCTACAGACACAGGCACTGAAACATAAAAAAGATTTGTGGCATAAAAATATTGAAAGGAAAGACATGAATGTTATTTTTCATACACCCGAGTATATTAATAATATTATATCCTGGAATAAGGTAAAGGAACCGGCAGCAGATCTATTTTCTCATATATACCTGTACTCATAAACAGGAGGTAGTAAATTATTCCAGCTGTTATATTTGTCCAAGCGACACGACACTCACAAATACAGATTAGTGTTGTTCCACGATTATGTCATTTTATGTTTGATTTTAATTATTTCTGGCTGTCATATTTTTTCACACATTCTGTGGCATTAGTTATTCAGTCAAAGAGAATTGTAAAAAATTCTATGGACATTCTAGTGTTAAAAATAAAAATAATTGGTAGGAGCTTTGTGAGGTTTGCGACTTCCATTTATTTAATTATAATAACTACATTAGCGAATTTGTCCGAACGGGAGGTGCCATATAACCTGAAAGATATTTGGTGCCATATAACCTGAACGGGAGGTGCCATATAACCTGAAAGATATTTGGTGCCATATAACCTGAACGGGAGGTGCCATATAACCTGAAAGATATTTGGTGCCATATAACCTGAACGGGAGGTGCCATATAACCTGAAAGATATTTGGTGCCATATAACCTGAACGGGAGGTGCCATATAACCTGAAAGATATTTGGTGCCATATAACCTGAACGGGAGGTGCCATATAACCTGAAAGATATTTGGTGCCATATAACCTGAACGGGAGGTGCCACATAACCTGAAAGATATTTGGTGCCATATAACCTGAACGGGAGGTGCCATATAACCTGAAAGATATTTGGTGCCATATAACCTGAACGGGAGGTGCCATATAATCTGAAAGATATTTGGTGCCATATAACCTGAACGGGAGGTGCCATATAACCTGAAAGATATTTGGTGCCATATAACCTGATCGGGAGGTGCCATATAACCTGAAAGATATTTGGTGCCATATAACCTGAACGGGAGGTGCCATATAACCTGAAAGATATTTGGTCAAAATCACCAAAAATCTCAACTAGTGGAGGATACAAACATAAGTAACACAGAAAATAAAATAAAAGCACAATCAATGGGATCAAAATAAAATAAAGAACCATTATAATTTATACAAAATAATAATCTCCGTCCAAAAGAGCGACTTGAGGTGTTCAGAAACTTAAGGGTTTAATAATTTGATGCTTTCTTTTCTGCTCCAATTTCCTGTCCCATTCCTTTATTCCCTTCTTGATTGGAGATGATTTATTGCATGTGCTTGAAGCTTTCTTTTTTTCTTGAAGTATCTGTTTTTTTTCTCTCGTGTTTACTACAAAATGTTAATGTTGCATTATACTATACCAAATAATTTTACAAACTTTGCTGGTTTATTAATTGTAATTGATTTGTCTGTGTATTGTCATTTATGTTATAACTGTTTGTTTGTGATAGCAAATAAAATAAAAACTTCTTTTGGGTACCTATTTAAGATGATAAATTCGAGGGTCGCTGTTTCGAGCCGCCCGGAAGAAATTTGCCTTTTGAAGAGATATTCCAAATACCAGAACTAAAACTATCTTATCTTCTTACATAAATCTTAAAATGTCTTTTTGACAATTGTTCTATTTCTAACATAGATTTTGCGACTCTTACATTACGCCCTTGATTACGTTACTCTTTTTAAAACAATTATATTCGATACAGTGAATAATAATTTAATGATTACACTCATGTATGGAAGATTGTTATATTCACGAGTAACATTAGAATTTTAAATTAGTCATCATAAAAAATGTACATCTGCTAGTTTCCAGCTGTTCACCTCAATGTCACATTCGTTATCTATAAATCAAATAATTGGGATGAGACTTTGGAACAAAACATCTTGTTATTTTTGTTTTTAAAGACTTTTCGTAAACAATATGTGATTCAAAACTTGAACGAAACAGCTTTTACAGAATGATAATATTTAAGTATTAAATTATAAATACTATAAAAGGATCATAATAAATTACTGTATGTAATTAAAAAACTTTCAAATCAAGTATAATTTATATGTATATAAAAATACTAATAAATAGTTATCTTTGCTACTCCACTTGGAAAATGGCGCGAAGGTAAAGTATACCTAGTATAATATTACTATTTATGAGTTAAAAAACTTAAACTTTTTTATACACACTATTTATTTTTATTTCTGTAGGGTAACTCTTGACAAAATATAAACACGATCTTAATCTTAATCATACGACGCGCGAAGTGACTATTGGCCAAAAATACGTGCATACCGATCACGCGGTAACGGTAGCGCGGTGTTTTTGACCATAGTCCCTTCGTGCGTCGTATGATCAAGATCAAGACTAGATTAAGATCGTATTTAGATTGTGTCAAAAGTAGCTCTGTTGTAGACAATATTGTTTCGTCTCTTAATGAGACATTATCAATACTAACCTAAACAAAACAAATAATAATCAATTAAGGGGAAAATACAGTGGTATTTCTAATAGAAGAAAACCACAGTATAAACCAAAATGAGGCTTTTAAAATATTGAATTATAATAAAAGTAGTAATAGAAGATAATTATTAAGAGAAACCTTAGAAATCCATAAAAATATTAATAGTTTAAATAGCTTAGTCAGTAAAATGACAAAACCTAATGCTTCCCCAATTCTTAGAATATTGGGTTAGTTGGAAGAGATCGCGCCTTTGCGATAAACTCGCCCTCTGTATATTGATTGTATTTAATTTGAATGTATACCTTTTATGTAATTGTTTTTTATCAATGCACAGTAAAGAATGAATAAATAAATAAATAAAAATATTCCCACTTGATTCATACCCTCATACCTCTATTGTCCCCCCTCTACCACTTCCACTGTATTTTCACCTTAATTGATTATTATTTGTTTTGTTTAGTTTAGTATTGATAATGTCTCATTAAGATACGAAACAATATTGTCTACAGAAATAAAAATAAATAGTGGGTATAAAAAAGTTAAAGTTTTTTAATTAATTTAATATGGATACACAAAAAGTAACGGATTACATTGAAAATATTACTATTTATGTTCCATAAGTTGGAAAACTTTTGAATAGACTTGTATATATATAACAGTGGAAAGATGAAGATTAGTAAATAAGTAATAACTTAACAACTTACTGTACAAAAAGTATCCTAAAAAACATTAACCAACTAGTCAAAAATTTAAATGTGTTTTAATAATTCTTTTCTCCTAAGTGCTAGGCAGCCAACCAAATCACTTCCTCTGATTAATATTGCAAGTGGCTCTTATTAAAATCTCAATTATAATAAAGCCAAGTATTTTATTATTAGTAATAACATTATGTAACGCCCACCTGCCTCACTAAACTAAATTATATTTTATGTTTTTAGTAATAATGTACAGTGTACACTTTCCGGAAAACACAACGACTTTAGTTTGAAAGTTTCTAATAAAAAAATAAAAGAAATTAAATATGTCCGTAGTAATTGTTTTATTGTGTATAATTAATTTAAACAACTCTCATTCACAAAGCACCGTCCACATCACAGTGAAATCAGAGTTTCAAGGTTGTCGTGGTAAGAGGTGAGTCATTTGGCACAGAATTGTTCTGAATTATGTATTCTGGTTTCTGTCCTGTGTGTTTAAAAAAAGACATTGATTATCAACTGAGCCAACGCAACGTACTCTCTTCAAAAATTTGTATATGAAAAACAATAAGTCTACGAAAATAAAAGATAAGTACCTAGTAAATAAAAAAAAACAGCTTTATCCAGCATCGATTAATTTTGTTTGTTTTTTTGAGTAGGATGGTATTTTTTGTAAGTTTTCATAACTTCTGTAGCGATTGAGTGATATCATATATTTTTTAAATAATTTGTATTTTAATTTTGATTAAATAAATAAATAAAAATGAAAAGATATTAGTCGGTCTATGTTTCAAGATTGCTTTAATTTTTGGCATTATTGGGATTAAGATTTTTTTTTTATTTTACAAAATAAACGTCAAACTATTAAAATAAATCCATAACATTTCAATAATGTTGAATGGTGATTAAAATAATTGTCGGTCTGTGATAGACCATTGAATTTTATAATATGTATAGTTATATGAAATTTTGAACCAAAGAGTACGTGAATGAAGTAGATTGACAACAAAAGTCCATTAGGTACTATCTCATTGATATAGGAGACGATCACGTTTTCAAAATACCCGTAGAATCTACGTAGATTATTACTGATTTCAATATTGTTTATACTTATTTAAATTTTTACTAAAAATAATCTGGTTTTGATAAATACAGGACCATAAATGTACAGTAAGCAATGGAGATCTTTAGGGGTATTGGGTATTTAATTTATCTCACGTACCAGAGTAGAATGTTGTTTATTAGTTGATTGTGATGAAAGATGAATTTGTGTGAGCAGGCAGTGGAGAGTAAACAAGCATGTGCATGTTATTTAAAATATAGTCAATATTTTATTATTGCTTCCTTGTTGATATAGAAGTTGCATATAATCAGGAGCAGGTAGAAATATTTGCTGTTACAATAATGAAAAATACAAGCAGAGCCCCAAGACAAACACGCACTTGGCGATCGACTACAAACGAATTTTCGACAATAATTGCAACAATAACGCATTATTACACTGAACCTGTAGGTAGATTGTCGAAAAATTCGCCAGTAGTCGATCGTTTAGTACGGTTTGTCTACGGCTTCTGGTGTCTCTGTAATTTTTTTTTCTTATTCTAACATTTTTTAATAGTGTTTCCTTTTTTTTCACTTTATTCTATCTTGGGCATTCTGCATTCACTTCTTTCTTGCGATCCTCCTTATATTATCAGACAATTTAGTTTGAGGTCTTCCAACATTTTCCCAGCTTAATTTTGTCCTGCTATTCATTTGACATATGGATGATATTCTAAGTTTGAGAATATATAAAAAAAAATATTATGATAGGTTGTGTGGTGTTATAAGGAACATAAAACTTCCTTGTAAATGTAAAGCAATGTCAGTAGCGATTATTCAATTAAACTAAAGTTTTAAATTGACGCTTAATGTTAGTAGACGATTAAACTTTCAATTTCTCGCTGTTATATCTCTGCTAGATGAATTTATTGAGAAGATAAACAGATCTACATACTGTAAAAGTATAGATAGTTCAAAACACCGATAGAGTTTAGTTGGAATGCGGAGAGTAACTACAAATAATTACATTACAAGGATGGATAGACGTACAGGTGCAGTGAGGTAGAACAACGAGTTGATAGTAACGTTAACAAGTACTTATGGCAGAAACCAGACAGAGTGTAAAGTGTAGTAGTGTGTAGTATAGTATATATGTATCTTTTCTCATACATATTAATTATATGAGGAGTACATCATGTAAACAGAATGTTCTCGTATGCACTTCAGTGTAATATTAAATCTATTCCTACGTCAACATTATTTGTATCAAAATACCTTTGATATTTAGAGCAAAGAGAAAAATAAAATTGCTATTTGAAAATAACAGATATTTCTATAATCAATAAACGAGTTATATGATGTAGTGCAACGGAATGTTACATTTTTCAATGCAGCTTCATTACTTTTTTTCTATTTTTATTTATTTATTCATTCTTTACTGTACATTGATTACAAACAATTACATAAAAGGTATACATTCAAATTAAATACAATTTATGTACAGTTCCAATAGATGCAATTTTTTACTTTTTATTGATGACTTTTACCGAGCAATTTTTTTTAACAAAATTTTATTCCAAGAAATTTTTCATTGTCATCAAATTGCCTGGTAGTAGCTTTACAGATTTTTTTATCGGTATATCTTAGGTTCAGCTGCCTACCACTTCTTTCCAATACCCTCTAAAGATAAGTAAATTGCAAATCCTAAGGTCAGTGCAGGTATACAAATGAACTTTAAATAAAAAAAACAAAATTATATTTTGATGAAGACAAGTCATGTTATGAAAAAAAGTTAAATACATTATGTATCTACATAAATGTCTAATATCTGTAATGAAAGATTTCATTATGTTGATTGACATATAGGTATCTATTTATAGTTTAATGATTTAGACTATATTTATATGAGCTGCCTTATGCTTAATATGATTGTGACGAGAATTCACGTGCAAACCACATATAAGTAATTCAGGACAGGCTGTGGTCTCAATGCAATAGGTGAAATCGTATAATGAATTATTTTGGTGATCGGATTTACTAGTGACTGTCATTTTACTCGATATTCAATTTTCTATTACATACCAGATCCTCATGACGTATTCCAAATGACGTAGGCGTAAAGGACGGAACACCTCACAGCTCTATCTCTACGTACTTCTTTCGCTTCTTCTAAATTTATACAATTTTTTATACATGTACGCTAATTTTTCTTACCCAACACACGGAAATCTTTGTGAATTGATCTACTTGATCACGCCACAAAGTTCTCGGACGTCCGTGTGCTTTCTCACCCTCTTTTTTCAGATAGATAAACCCATCTTAAATGTCATATTTTTTAATATCGCTGATATAAATAGTGACCATTTTCATTAGTTGCTTTGGGTCTATCTTTGACGTAGGCCTCATTTACGTTTTTACACTCCTCTTTGTTTGGGTTTCTGTATCCACTTCTTTTCTTTGCTGTCCCTTTAGATCTTTTTACTGTCTACATAAGCTCTTTTTGTATATGTTTGTATACTTTACATTAAATTCGTGAAAAAAGTTATTGGAAAAATATCGAAACAGAATCATATGAAAAATAAGGCAATAAAATGTAAATCGTTTCTATAATATAATATTTTCCAAAATATGTAATATGTTTATAAACCTAAAGAAAATATTGGATACTTTATATACAATACAAAACACAATCTGTAAGAAGATGAAAGAAAATAAAACAACAATATGTATTTTATATGAAACATTTATATTTTGATAGAAAAAAATATTTGAATAATATTTTTGATATATTTTTACTGAATACAGAGTTGCTATGTAAGAAAATTGAACTTACTAAATATTCGTCCATGTACAGAAACCTAGTCAGATTTCTCCATATCGTTCTTCAAGCCGAACTCATAGCACTTTGTTCATTCAGGAGATTCTCTAAAAGATGGAGAGTTGAGAATCCAAGTCGAAAGAAGGCATCTCTACAAAAATAGACCCTGAAATCTGAAAGAAGAAGAAGAAGTATTTTATAATGTCTCCACAATTCCGGTAATTTCATAATTGAGTTAACTGCAAGGTGAACTGTATGTAATAACATTTTATCATATGAAACTATATTACACATGAGACACATTCTGAGATGGGAAGGGAGTTAATTTAGTTACATATGTATATTACCATGTGGTAATAAATTTAACAATACATAAAATATAGTAAAATACAGATGTAAACAGCGGGGGTAATAAATAATATGAAACATTAATGTTGTCGGAGTGGTGGCGGGGTACAAATGTTTTTTTTATTATTATGATTTATCAAATGTAAGAAATCTTGAATCAGATTGCAAGCTCTAGGTCTGTGTAAATGGTTAATGTCAGACAACTTTGTAAATGTCTATACGCTGACCTAATTCGTGTTGTCTGTTAGGTAAATAATCTAATAACTGTATTGTATTTGAAACAACTTTGCGAAAGTTTATTTTGCTGAGATTCTTCATCTTCTTCGCCCTCGCCTTTATCCCATTTACTTGGGGTCGGCTCTCCTAGTCCTCATCTTCCAAGTTTTCCGGTCCCCTGCGTCCTCCGAGCGCAACTTTGCCTCCTTCATGTCTCTGGCAATTGTGGACATCCAGGTGATCACTGGTCTGCCTGGTCTTCTGCGTCCTACTTACTTGTCTTTTTGATCATGTTATCCTGTGGTAGTCTCAAGATGTGTCCGTACCATCTTAATCGATTTTCGGTAATTTTTTTGCTGAGATTAAAATAGAATAAATATAAAAACACTGTATTACTAATATTTGAAAAAATGACTAATATTTGACTCGTTTCTAATAAAAACTCATTGATGATGGGTGTCTATCCGAAAGGCTAATATTAATTATAGTGAAAGTAATACATTGTGTTCATTTTATTTTAAAAAATAATTCAATGTTAAAGACAGGATTGTTTAAACTTTTTTTTAGATAATTAGTGAAAAATATAAAAATGTGAAATAACAATGAGTAAGTCATCTAGCTTAGGTAAAGTGTTAATAAATTAACAATTTTAGTCCTGAAATGGAGAGCAAGTATAAGATAACCTCAGAAAATATGGGATTTAATATCTCTGATATCGGTTAGATGTGGCCAAAAGTGAAAAATATAAAAATTTGAAATAACAATGAGTAAGTCATCTAGCTTAGGTAAAGTGTCAATAAATTAACAATTTTAGTCCTGAAATGGAGAGCAAGTATAAGATAACCTCAGAAAATATGGGATTTAATATCTCTGATATCGGTTAGATGTGGCCAAAAGTGAAAAATATAAAAATGTGAAATAACAATGAGTAAGTCATCTAGCTTAGGTAAAGTGTTAATAAATTAACAATTTTAGTCCTGAAATGGAGAGCAAGTATAAGATAACCTCAGAAAATATGGGATTTAATATCTCTGATATCGGTTAGATGTGGCCAAAAGTGAAAAATATAAAAATTTGAAATAACAATGAGTAAGTCATCTAGCTTAGGTAAAGTGTCAATAAATTAACAATTTTAGTCCTGAAATGGAGAGCAAGTATAAGATAACCTCAGAAAATATGGGATTTAATATCTCTGATATCGGTTAGATGTGGCCAAAAGTGGTTCGAAAAAGATAAACGGAAACATAATATGATAGAGGCTTACATCCAGTAATGAATAAATTAATGACTAAGAAAGAATATTAAGTAATATGAGTTGATCTTTCACCAAGAACCGTCGGTCGAAAATATCGATTTAAATTTATTATTCCGCTACAAAGTGTATTTAATATTTTTTTAAAGTACCTATTCAATTTCAATCACCATCCACAAAAATAGAAAAACTACTTTGATAACTGACATTGAATTCGGACTTTACTTTAAAACAGAAATTATTACAAATTGTAGGTATTGTATCTCATTATTTAAATTGACTTAGCTATAATATATCGTTTACATTAAATCTTAGAAGAAGCAAAATATTATAATGATTCTCTTATTATAATGTAATTTCTCCTATTTATATTCTGATTATTGCTACATACATCTGTTGCTAACACCATATCGCTATAACAAACAATATTTGAGACTCTAGTAGAGCGTCTACAACAATAATTTATTTCGTTCATTTCTACAGTACTTGCATTAGATAAGTAGAAAAATTCGTGCTACGAGTGCGGGAATATTCCGTGACGAGTTACCATTTATTATTCTGCATGTCACAAAACATATGATAATAATATCTTCAGGTTTAGATTTTTCTTATTTTGATCATTCTTACAAATAATGGTGTTAAATAGTTTCACAATTGTTATCAATTCTTGTATGAAACTTTTCGATTTAAGAATAAAAACATATCTTTTCGTTTTTCGCTGTAGGATTTTGTATAAGCTTATAATATGTTAAAAAATAAGTAAAATGCGTTTTTTTATTTATTATTTATTCTTCACTGTACATTGATAACAAGCAAATTCACACAAAAATACATTTAAAACAAAGACAATCATACAATCAATATACAGAGGGCGAGTTTATCGCAGATGCGCGATTTCTTCCAACTAACCCAACATGAGGTCAATACATTTTTTTCTACATGAACGGAATCATGTTGTTGAGTAGATAGTTTGATACACCCGTTATTTGGACTTGTAGTACTACACACATCTAAATTTAATTTTGAATAAATGAAAAATCTCAATCAAAAATATTTATTTCTATGTATTGCTGGAACAAGATGTTGGAACAAGCTGCCTCTGTGTCTGCGAGAGGAGGTGAATGGAGAGAGTTTTAAAAGAGGGCTGAAGACACACCTTTTTGCTGGGAGTTTCGGGTGATGGATACGATATACAGCGCCCATGAGGTCATGTTATGAGTAAACGGGGCTTTACAAATTGTCCATATATATATATATATATAATTATATATATTGCTAAATATTACATCAGAAATTTTAGTTCCAACATTTATAAGGAATATAATTCATAATTGAAAGAAATCATTTTAAACAGTCGAAATAATTGTAAATTTCAACATTTGGAAGATTCAAAACTATGAAATGACAGATTCTCAAAGAGACACCAACTCTTTTAATAGGTAGTGTCTTTTACAAAGTTTTTATCATTCTGAGTCTGACGTTTGTATGTTACAGAAAGAACAAAATAAAATTAATTCACTTACTGTAAAAATTCTCTTTAGACAAAGGACTTATTGTTGTAGAGAATTATTTGAAATATTCATTGCATGTCGTGTAAAAATACAGACGGTTCTCGTGTAAATTGTACAAATTCATTTAATTATTTAATTATTTCCTTCTTGAGGCGGTTTTATATGCAGCAGAGCAAAGCAACGGTCAGTACATATTGGAAATTGCATTACGTAATGTACCTACATATTATAATATCTAATATATAAAATTCTCGTGTCACGGTGTTTGTTATCATACTCCTCCGAAACGACTGGACCGATTTTGATAAAATTTTGTGTACTTATCGGGTAGGTCTGAGAATCGGCCAAAATCTAGGTTTATTTGTTACATTTTCAAGTCAAAATGTAACAAATAAACATAGTAATTCAAGTTTAAATATTTTATTTAAAAATGTGTAGAAATTGTTACATAGTTAATGCCTCTAAAATAAGTGAAAAATAAAAAAAGTTTTATTAAAAATGTTTATTACGGCATAATAAGAAGACCATTAATAAATTGTGATATTAGTTCTAATTATTTTCTAACGAGACTACATAATTAAATAATTCATTCCTTAATTAATTTGTTTCTCGTTTCAGACAAATTCAATAAAATGATTTTATTATAATCCCAGATCTTAAATATTATATTATCCTGCTGATTGTTTTTTGAATTAAGCCTGGGAACAGCAATATTATTATGTATTGATTATTAATATAATATACGAATAACAAGAGCTATCATCATCGACTTGTGTGGGTATTTATTAAGCCTAGGATTTAGTCTGATCTCATGTGAGATGTCAGAGGTCCTGTTTTTGATAATGGATAATGTGATGCGTTTCATATAAAGAGTATCTATTCAATGGAGACAGGGAGTTGTAATGTTATTTTATATTTATCATGAATATAAATTCTGGCTCTCTTCAATGTTATGGTCATGATCTCTTGATAAACGAATTGTCCAATGCCATTGTATTCTGTCTTAAGCAATATAAATAGTTTTGTAGACTGAAGAAGCTTTGTTGAGCTTTACTTGTTACATATATATCTTAAAAATAATATGTTATACATTCGTTAAACATATAAAACTTTCATCATTACCTTTGTAAGACATTCATGAAAATAAAACAATTTAAATATGAGTAAGTATATAAGTAGGTATGTCTTTCAATTCATAATTCTGGAAAATTATCCTGAAAATAATATCATTATTCATTTGGTTTAAGTATATAAAACCATCGCAACTTATGTAAATTTAACACATGAAACTACCACATAAGGCTTAGAAAAGACAACGTCACCTCACTTGGTAGTGCCCCGGACGGGACTTGAACCCGCACTCCCATCTTGTCGCGAGATGTGCTTTGTCCAATTAAGCTACCGGGCGACATACCGGAGGCTTCGATATTCTCTCTTATAAACCCAATGACAGCTTCATGTGTAGGTATTGTTCTGGGATACCTAGCATGGGTACCGCATGCTGGGTACTTCCAAGTGTAGGTAGATAGGGTCGTACCTATCGTTTTTACAACCTACGTACTAGGTATTATTCCTTTAGCGACATCTATCTATATTTTTGTAATAATTTTTGGTTCTGTATCATTGCAATTAGCCTTGATGCGAACCTAGATGTCGCTAGGTGTCACCGAACTAATTTCTCACTGAGCAGATGAGTCGACAGGTTGATTGATTGATTGTTTTATATACCTAGTAAGTGCAAGATAAGTAAATAGTAATCAATAAATATCATTTGAATAGTATCTAAATTGTTTTTAATTACACTTATGTCAAGTATTTGTATAAATAAAGAACAAAGTCGAGTTTGTTGACTTCATCAATAATATTTGTACTCAAAACTTTTCAAATACAAAAAAATTAGAGGTATTAATACTCTATTATTTCTGAATGAGAATTCCTTTTCACCATTTCTCGCTCATCTATTTTGATATTTGATGTGATGTAACCTAAAGGCATTATGGGACAATATCTCAGTGGTGAGGTGGGTGACTATATCTCCTGATGCTCTGTGAGTAAATAATATTATGAATTACCTGTTGAGATAATTTCAATCTGTAATTCTCGAATTATTCTAACTAACATTCTGTTTCCAATAGGTAAATTATTTTTGTATTGAGATATCATATTACTCGTATTTATATCCGATTCATTATTTTGTAACTCTTCGATGAGTTTTCTATTAAAAAATTCTTTCATGACTGAACATTGGCATACATAATTAAAAGAAATATGTTTCAATATTTCCTTACCTCTGCTTCTTCTACATATCTACCTTTAATTTTTATTTTGATTTAATTTTTTATTCAGTTCTCTTGAAACCCAGTGAGGTAGTATTGAACTGTAAAAATGCAAATGAATTTAAATATCAATAAACTCCTTAGCCACACGGACTCCTTCCGCTACTATCCCACCCCCTTCTATTACTCCTTCTTAACTTAGATCTATATTTTCCAATCAGTCCTCTTGAAAATGTCAAACTGAGCTTTTGACAAAAGTGCTTTAGTTCTTTAAAAAAAATATTAAAATTAACTGCGTTTAGAAATATTGATATTTGTAATCATGAATTTTCACTCTGTGAATGTACAAACATCAGAGTTACTAAATGAATTTAATTTGTGTTTTAATATAGTGTTGTAAAAAATTAAAATTAACTGCGTTTAGAAATATTGATATTTGTAATCATGAATTTTCACTCTGTGAATGTACAAACATCAGAGTTACTAAATGAATTTAATTTGTGTTTTAATATAGTGTTGTAAAAAATTAAAATTAACTGCGTTTAGAAATATTGATATTTGTTTTCATGAATTTTCATTCTGTGAATGTACAAACATCAGAGTTACTAAATGAATTTAATTTGTGTTTTAATATAGTGTTGTAAAAAATTGCAGAGAAATAAAAATGATGATTATTATTATGGCATAATCGTATTATAATATATTTTAAAATTATTAGATATTTATTTATTTACAGTGTTAAGGGACACAAACAAATATTTAACACTATAAAGTCAACATTTTTCGACCGACGGTTCATGGTGAAAGTACACTTTAACAAAACACTTTTTTAGTACTTTCACTGTGACTTTATTGGTCTACAAAAACGCTGTTTCATTTTCACTATAAATATTTTATATTTTATAGTGAAAATGAAAGTGTTTTTGTAATTAATTAATTTAAAAATTAATAATGAATTTTCACTGTGTAAACACCAAAACATTACAATTATTAATTTAATGAAAATTGTTAGTAAATAGTATGCAATGTATATAGAATTATTTATATTTTTTTAAATATTTTTTAATGTGATTCAATAGTTAAATTTCAAATTACACAAATAATGATGATGAAAAATTAAATTAAGCGGTCGACAAAAAAGACTAAGATAAAAGTTTGTTCAAATTGAATTGAAAAACCCTACAGGATTGCAATTGAAGGCATTTATGAGACTTCTTGAACAAAATAATCAGTCTAAATCAGTGGTGGGCAATTTACTTTCCGCGGATAATTAAATTATCTGCTATATTTTGATATATAATATCAAAATATATTTACAAATTAAAAAAATAAGGTGTACTACTACTAATCAATCACGGCATATCCCTCAAGTGAGGTAACCAGCATACCAACTGTATATAAGAAATATCCAAGCTGTCCTCCCCGTATCAACAAAAAAATAGGACATTCAGGATGGGTGGCAAACCCCATCGCTGAATTAAATATTTAAAATGTCTTTGGTGTAACAAAAAACAATGTTGCATTAAATACAATTATAAAAAATGTGTTGATTCATTTTTGAACCTGAATTTTAAAAGAATGAGTACCTACTATGACAAAAACCCAATAAATTGCTTAAAAATCCGTCCCTTCAAAATAATATTAATTATTAGAACGAAAATAGCTTGTATTACACGTGTATCTACATAGAAGTAGCTACTACATAGATATTATTTTCATTGCATTGTAACATGTTTGGTTTGATGCTTGTTTTAATACAAAGTTGCTGTACGATATTGTTTTGCAATTTTTGTTTCATAATTTTGTTATTTATTACGGCAAAATCACTCAATTTATTGTATTTAGTTGGAATACCTAAATAATAATAATAAAAAATAATAGAACCAACTACGTTTTTGGTCTAGGTGTATATGTGGATGGTCTAAATTGGCATACCTACATACATTTAGTACCTACGTGTGTAGGTATCTGTAGGTATAACTATAATGCTATGCTATGTACGTTTATTGTTTTATTCGTTTAGCGGCATAGACAATAGATTCTTAACACATAAAGGCTGGCTGGCTATACAGTTTAAATCTAATATGTTGAATTGTTTAAAGGGTAGTACCGATAGTCTGAGTTTTCTTTGAAATGTTAATGAGGGAATACAGTTACGGTGCTGTAGGAGAGATTGACAATAGACATGTTGGTAAGGGTTAATGTTGGATAAGTTCATTCTCTTTACACTGAAATACATATTATTATCCTATTACCTTACTTAGATATCTACGTGTATGCATAAATTTACATTTTAAGAAATTCTACTTCACTAGAAAATTGTTTTATATATTTTATTTATTTATTCATTTAAAATAACAGCATGTTACTTAATGTAGGTAAATTTAAATGGTAAATTATTTAAATTTAAAACCAACTCATTTTTATAAATCTTGCAAGAAAATGCTGAAATTTCAAGCTTATGTTTTGAATCATATTTTGATTTTGAAACCATTATTTTGTGTCAAAAATTCATGAAAAAAATATTATCTGCGTTTAAAGCATTATATTTATGTAATTGAATAATTTCTTCTATGGGTTCTTACAAGATAAACGTTTTTTTCGTACGATAAGCGCACAATGCAGTGCCCTTGCGGTCATGTTATAAGTAAATGACGCTTTACAAATTGTCCGTATATACTCGTAGATATAAAAGATGACCAAGATTAGTATAAGAATTACAAAAATCTTTTTGTCCATTTTTACCCTTATATCGTATCCCAAACGGGGTAGGTAGAGAGACATGAACGTCATAATAGTCTATTCTTTTATAATTCTTTCGCATCTTCCACATTCATCTAATATTTAATATATGCATGACTACTACTACTATACCATCACGGCATATCCCACAAGTGGGGTAGCCAGCAGATCAGCTGCACGTAAGAAACATGCAAACTGTCCTCTTCGTGCCAATATAAAATCAAGACATTCAGGATGGGTGGCAAGCCTCATCGCTGAATTTAAGATGTAAAATGTCTTATTTTTTTCGAACACCTGCCTTTTACAGGACACTCGAAAACTTACGCAGAAAGATAATAATAATAATAAAGCTTTATTGACAGAACATAATACAAAGTTTGTACAAGAAACGAAAAATAAATAGAAACAGTGCTCTGTCAAATGGCGGACTTGTTGCAGAGCAACATCTTCCAGTCAACCATTCGAAAGAAGAAAAAAAAAGTACAAAAAAGAATAAATACTCAAAATAAAAATATATACAAGAAGATACATACACATATAAAATATAAAAAGATATAAGAATAAATAGTAAATTAAGTAAAGATAATATATGCATGACGATATCTCTTAATAAACATGTGACCGTCCATGAGCATTTGGTCGACACGTTCTAGTCACGTAGTTCTTGGACATCCGTAATTTCTTACACCCCTCTTTCAGATTTATATGGGTACTCTCTTGGACATCCTTTCTTTATCAAATGGCTCCAAAGTTCAAACCAACATATTTACACGCATTTTATCTACAATACCGCTCTGGAACCAGCTCATTCCCCTGATATCCTTTTTACAATGAACTGATTCGGAATTCATAACAAAAATGCTCTCTCATGTTTTTCGATATTCTCAAAACTTTATGTAGGTACCGTACTTTTTTTTGGCATACTAGATAAAATGAAATATTAAATATGGAAGAAAACACAATTGGTTTTAGTTTTACATAATATTTAATTGAATAGTGATCTGGTTTCCACTTATTAAGTCATTGTCATACTAATGTTATTACACACCGTGTTGTTGCTTAAATACTATGTCTTCGCATAAACAGTATGTTCTTAAAAATAAGTTTTTTTTTTATAAAAGATATATCTGGGTTTTGTTATAAACCCAAATACAACCTAATACACCTTTCACACTAAGCTAAAAGCTTGTGCCGTGAAAGGGGAGTTTGCCGATTGGCTTTTATTTAATTATATTCGAAATAAGATTTGTTTTGGCAAATATTGAGATAAACAATTGGTTTTTTTTTTTTAATATTTTTTTTATTTAAAAGAAACCCTCAAACAGCAGGTAGAATCTGCTGGTTTCAGAAGGCCATTATGTTACAAATTACATTAAATTTAAGAACACTATATCACACTATAACTATATTGTATATATTCACTTCACCATCACCGCATTGTAGGTATCAATATCATTAAACATTATTTAACATCACACTGGTTATATCAAATTATTCTTGATAAGATTCTTAACTTTCTTAGTGTACTGTTTTATATTCTTTGAACTTCTGATGTCTTTTGATATTGCATTATACAGCAATGTAGCTGTGTATTTGAAGCCATTTCTTCTTCTATTAGTTCTTGGCAACTCGTTTCTTAAGTCAGAAGCTGCTCTTGTTCTGTACTGATGTATATCATTATTCAATGTCACTTTTAAATTAGTCTTAGTTAGTCCACTTTTAACTTTATGAAGATATTTCACTTTTTCCAATTTTATCATTTGTTCTAAGTTAAGCTCATTGGTCAACTTATATAAATCATCAGTTCTAGTTAATTTGCTTAATCCATGAATGTTCTTTAAAACCTTATTCATGACTCTCTGCATTGAATTCCTAACCTGCATACTACATTGCGACCAGGCAAGCAATCCGTACGTTATATGTGGCACAATAAAAGCATGATATACAGTATGTTTTATTCTTTTGTTGAATAATTCATTTCTCCTCATCACACCAATAAGTGGGGATAACTTGTCAATTTTATTATTTACATGCGAGATCCAAGCAAGCTTTTCGTCAATATCTAATCCTAAGTATTTAATGTTGTCAGTTCTATCAATTGGAATTTCATTAATAACTATATTTAGCTGAATATCAATCTTGTTTTTCATTTTAAATACAATATAATTTGTTTTCTTTTCGTTAACTGTAAGAAATTTCTTTTTTAACCATGTCACATATGTTTTGAGATCGTTATTTATTTCTAATTCAAGTTCTCTTTAATTACTTGCGCTGTACACAAGAAGGGTGTCATCAGCGTATATAAAGTATTTTCCTTTAAGGTTTAAATATTTCATGTCATCAATATATAATAAATACAATAATGCCGTTAGCACACCTCCGCGGCGGAATCGAGAAAGCGGCGCCGCTTAAATCTGTCAGTTCGTGTGCGTCGTACGCAAGAGCGAGATGGCATGCTCAAATACATACTGTTTTCTATAAATCTATCTCTTTCTAGCACCGTTTCGCCATAGATTACGAAATAAGCATTCACTTCTCCGCCTGTTTTTTCGCAGTCTCTGATGTTTCGCTTTTGTGCCGCTTTTGTATTTGTACAATTCGACAGATTTTTGGAGCGAAACCATGACCAAACGTCGAAATAGCGTGGGTCTGCGGTTAAGTGAAGTAAGATTCTCTCTATCTATATCATCATGAAATTTCCCACATATGGGGCAGTCACTAATAAACATAATAGTCGTCCTCTCCGTGCCAATATCCACATGCCGTTATTCTACTGATTACTACACTATCTATACCATCACGGCATCTCTCACAAGTTTATTACATGCAGTTGGTCTACTGACTATCCCACTTTATCTATCTATACCATCACGGCTTTCCCACAAGTTTATTACATGCAGTTGGTCTACTGACTATCCCACTTCATCTATCTATACCATCACGGCTTTCCCACAAGTTTATTACATGCAGTTGATCTACTGACTATCCCACTTTATCTATCTATACCATCACGGCTTTCCCACAATGTTTATTACATGCAGTTGGTTTACTGACTACCCCACTTTATCTATCTATACCATCACGGCTTTCCCACAATGTTTATTATATGCAGTTGGTCTACTGACTATCCCACTTTATCTATCTATACCATCACGGCTTTCCCACAAGTTTATTACATGCAGTTGGTTTACTGACTACCCCACTTTATCTATCTATACCATCACGGCTTTCCCACAAGTTTATTACATGCAGTTGGTCTACTGACTATCCCACTTTATATATCTATACCATCACGGCTTTCCCACAAGTTTATTACATGCAGTTGGTCTACTGACTACCCCACTTTATCTATCTATACCATCACGGCTTTCCCACAAGTTTATTACATAGTCACCAACTGCATGTAATAAACTTGTGGGAAAGCCGTGATGGTATAGATAGATAAAGTGGTATAGTCAGTTGACCAACTGCATTTAATATGCTTGTGGGAGATGTCGTGATAGTATAGATAGATAGTGGGGTAGTCAGTAGACCAACTGCATGTAATAAACTTGTGGGAAAGCCGTGATGGTATAGATAGATAAAGTGGGATAGTCAGTAGACCAACTGCATGTAATAAACTTGTGGGAAAGCCGTGATGGTATAGATAGATAAAGTGGGATAGTCAGTTGACCAACTGCATGTAATATGCTTGTGGGAGATGTCGTGATGGTATAGATAGATAGTGGGGTAGTCAGTAGACCAACTGTAATAAACTTGTGGGAAACCCGTGATGGTATAGATAGATAAAGTGGGATAGTCAGTAGACCAACTGCATGTAATAAACTTGTGGGAAAGCCGTGATGGTATAGATAGATAAAGTGGTATAGTCAGTTGACCAACTGCATTTAATATGCTTGTGGGAGATGTCGTGATGGTATAGATAGATAGTGGGGTAGTCAGTAGACCAACTGTAATAAACTTGTGGGAAACCCGTGATGGTATAGATAGATAAAGTGGGATAGTCAGTAGACCAACTGCATGTAATAAACTTGTGGGAAAGCCGTGATGGTATAGATAGATAAAGTGGGATAGTCAGTTGACCAACTGCATGTAATATGCTTGTGGGAGATGTCGTGATGGTATAGATAGATAGTGGGGTAGTCAGTAGACCAACTGTAATAAACTTGTGGGAAACCCGTGATGGTATAGATAGATAAAGTGGGATAGTCAGTAGACCAACTGCATGTAATAAACTTGTGGGAAAGCCGTGATGGTATAGATAGATAAAGTGGGATAGTCAGTTGACCAACTGCATGTAATATGCTTGTGGGAGATGTCGTGATGGTACCTATAGATAGATAGTGGGGTAGTCAGTAGACCAACTGTAATAAACTTGTGGGAAAGCCGTGATGGTATAGATAGATAAAGTGGGATAGTCATTTGACCAACTGCATGTAATATGCTTGTGGGAGATGTCGTGATGGTATAGATAGATAGTGGGGTAGTCAGTAGACCAACTGTAATAAACTTGTGGGAAAGCCGTGATGGTATAGATAGATAAAGTGGGATAGTCAGTAGACCAACTGCATGTAATAAACTTGTGGGAAAGCCGTGATGGTATAGATAGATAAAGTGGGATAGTCAGTTGACCAACTGCATGTAATATGCTTGTGGGAGATGTCGTGATGGTATAGATAGATAAAGTGGGATAGTCAGTAGACCAACTGCATGTAATAAACTTGTGGGAAAGCCGTGATGGTATAGATAGATAAAGTGGGATAGTCAGTTGACCAACTGCATGTAATATGCTTGTGGGAGATGTCGTGATGGTATAGATAGATAGTGGGGTAGTTACTTTGGAATATGCAATTTAGTTCCACTAATTTCACACTACTGCGTACGTAATAGTGTTTATTCGGTATCACGATTTCGCTGTTCGCGTTCCGCGCAAGTGTACTAGCTAAAAGCGGTTTCGCTACTACGACTCCGCTCAGCGGTTTCGCTTTCGCTATTTCGCGGCGGAGGTGTGCTAAAGCCCTAAAGGTCCCAATATCGAACCTTGTGGAACGCCAATCTCTACATTACATGACTCACTTAATTTGTTACCATTTTTTGTAATTGTATTTCTATTACTCAAATAACTTTCCAGTAATTTGCATGCTTTTCCTCTAATACCAATCCTCTGTAAGCATTCAATTAATCCTTTATGTTCAACAGTGTTAAAAGCCTTTGACAAATCGATGGACACAGCCACAACATATTTACCGCTATCAAGTTGATTATTGATAAGCTCCAGAGCATCAATTATTGCAGAAGTTGTTCCGCTTCCCCTTTGAAAGCCATATTGGCATTTGTCAAAGCCAGAATTCTTTACAACGAAATCAACTATTCTACGATATAAAAGTTTCTCAATGACTTTGCTAAAGCAACTCAGGATGCTAATTGATATGAATGAGAAAATATTGGTTGTTTTAACTTTAAACAATATATTATAGATTCCAGTAGAAATGAGTGTTATACGATAGTATGTATTAATTATTATAAAATCATATTTTTAAGAACATATTGTTTATGCGAAGATATAGTATTTAAGCAACAACACGGCATGTAATAATATTAGTTTGACAATACAAGTCGAAACCAGGTCACTATTTAATTAAATATTAAGTAAAACTAAAAAGTGTTTTGTTCCATATATAAACATGGAGTTCTACAAAATAAACGTTGACTCAATAAATAAAATGAATTATTATCATCTGTATTTTATTACCATGTGTTGCAAACGATGCGGAGACACAGTAAGTACATAAGTGTATCTACATACTATTTACAGTATTTTTTATTGAAATATTGTATATATATTTTAGGAGACCGACCGATTATTGTCACTAAGGAAATATTAAATTTCCAGGATCGCAGTACTAAGTAATAAGTCAGGCTTTACAAACATCCAATTAGTCTTAGTAGTCATAAATGTTATTTATGGGTGTGACCGCCCTCTCACTGTTGCTGTTATTACAAGGAAATCTCATAGAAACCTACAGGCTGCAGCCGGTAGAAGGCTCTACAATACTATACATGAACATTGAGATGAAGAAATATTTATTACAAGCAAACAAGCAGAGGGGTGTATAGTATATACATATAATAATGAAACCTTATTCCAAAATGGTACATAATACATACATATTATAGTATTATATAAAATGTTTGATCCCCTTATAAATGTTTTAATCAGTTTCTTAATATGCATGTATGTATTTGTTCCGTGGATCACCCGGGAAAGACTTAGGTTTTCGAGTGTTGTGTAATAGGCAGGCGTTTGAAAAAATTAAGACATTTTTATTTATTTATTTATTTAAATATATTTATTTATTTCCATTTATTTTAAATATTAATTTCAGCGATGAGGTTTGCCATCCATCCTAAAACAGCTTGCATGTTTTTACATGCAGCTTCATACAAATTTATACGGGAGTACAGTCCAGTTAATTGTGTAATTTGATCATAATAAATCTTAAAATGAAAGTTTTTTTTTGCATAATTGTAATCATTGTGAAAAGCATGTATTCTTTATTTCTTTACTTTCCCTATAACGATGATATAAAGAAGAAATAGTATAAGATATGTATGTGCGTGTCAGAGAGAGGGAGCCATCGTTTTTTTAAGTTATGATTTTCAGATTTTTACAAACTCCATAATATTTTTTTATCTACAGCATCACGCCGACTCTCATGAATTGGCTAGACAATGGACTAATAATGTGCAATGAACATTAAGGTTGTCATAAAAAAGCGGCTTTGATTTTGATAATAACTACTATAGGCATAGTCACCTTTTACAGTTGTTTTTTGTCCTCCTGCAATAAAAGAAGGTGTAATGTGAAAATTCAGAATGTTATTATGGGCCATATTGATTGGATAATAACTAAAATTCTATTTTTTGACGTCTATTTTAGTATGGGAAATCATCATAAAATGTGACAGTTGGGGCGAAAACGTCAGATGACGTCATTTTTTTGGAGCGTATTTTCGAGAAAAAGAACCCACTTATCTAATTATCAATCTCTCACTTTAGGTTTTACCTTTTATGTAGACATAAATGATTGTAGGTCCCGTACTTTAAGGACTTTGGTAGTTATTTAAACATGGTTGTATTTAATGCGTCCTTAATTGTTGAGGTTGTATGTTTTCTTGAGATAATTAAATTACACTCCCAGTCCCACGTACGGAGGTTTATCATAATAATTATACATAATGTTATACCCCTTTTAACTCCTGTGCCTTTTACTTTTGCTTTATTCACATAAATAGTTGGACACCGTTAATCAGAGAAAGTAACTTTATTAATCGTTAATATGTTAAATGTTACATGTTGTATATAATTATTCTGTGTAGAGTTAATTATATACCTATTTAATTGTCTAACTTCTTTGTTATTTTCTTTGATTATTTTTAATCTTTATTCTCGGGAGCTTTTATATCCTGAATATTGGATTAAATATATTTTATATTTAATCATCAATCACTTATTTGATTTTATATTTTAATTTAACGTATGAAACGAAAGAATGAAGAAAGGATGACAAAGAGAATATATGCACTTATCTGAAAGAAACGGTGTGAAAAAACGAGAGCGTCCGTTAACTACGTGGCTAGATCACGTGGATCAAGTACTCAATGACGGCCGTGTGTTGAGTAAGAGGAATTGACGCACGTGCTTGAGAAATTGCATGAATGTAGAAGAAGGGAAAGAAGTAGTTTAGGATAGATTTAAAATTTATATGGCGTTCCATGTATCGAGTGAATCTCATAAAAATATGCATGTATCGTCGTCGTTAGTACCTTATCTTAGTTTGGGATTCACTCAATCTGTGTGAATTGTTTAAATATTTATTTGTTTTATAAAATAAGCACGGCCATAATACTTTTGTATGTTATATGCATAAAAAATCACATGAATATCAATGATTTGCAATTACAAACAAATATATTCGCTGTGTCGGTGTTTAGGTAGTAGAATTTCACAATGAAATTAAAAACAAATGTTTTTTCTACTACCTGTATTAATTTTTATTGAGAGAGACGTGTTTCGTCTTTCAAAAAATATACAACAACTTATAATAATCAATATCTATACATAATTATTTATGTTATATTGTTTATGGATGTAAATGAAAAAATATACAATAACTTATAATAATCAATATCTATACATAATTACTTATGTTATATTGTTTATGGATGTAAATGAAAAAATATACAATAACTTATAATAATCAATATCTATACATAATTACTTATGTTATATTGTTTATGGATGTAAATGAAAAAATATACAATAACTTATAATAATCAATATGTATACATAATTACTTATGTTATATTGTTTATGGATGTACTTAAATGATAAAATATACAATAACTTATAATAATCAATATCTATACATAATTACTTTTGTTATATTGTTTATGGATGTAAATGTCTAATTTGTTTTAGGAAAATGTGACACAAGTAAAAGTTAATCGTCACCTCATTCAGAGAGCTAAAAGCTAAAAAAGTTCTACTACTATTACTATACCATCACGGTATATCAAATTTCATATCCCCGACCGTCCCACTAGGCAAAGGATATTACTCAGTGAATCAAATGCACGTACCATTAACTACCAGAGACATTCAGTCGTGAACCGTCTGCATGTGCTCGGTTATTACCGTGATATATAACGGATGATATATTATAATCAGTAAGTTTGTTTAGTGCAGTTTTTTTTTTGGTATGCTGAGACAATAGACTTATTTTTCGATGGAGATGGCTCTGTGAGGAGGAAGATGATAGAATGTTTTGATCAGACTTATTCTGAAAATACAAATTTAATTTAATATTTATTTTATAATTTAATTTAATTTTTAGTCATTGTAGTCAAAGTTTTTTTAGTCATTGTAGTCAATTTGTAGTCATTAAGTTTTCATTGTTTTGTATCTTGTAAAATTGTCCACTTGTAATATTTTTTTGTAATCTAAGGCAATAATGCCGTAAATAAATAAATAAATAAATATCCCACAAGTGAGGTAGGCAGTCGACCAATTACGTGTAAGAAACATGCAGATTGTTCTCTCCATGCCAATAAAAATTAAGACATTGAGGATGAGTGATATGCCTCATCGCTGAAATGTTGATGTTAATTGGTTTTTATTTGATGTTTTATATACATTTGTTTTTTACAGGGTTTCAAAAACTTACAGAAAAGAGTGGGAATCATAATTATAAAAAATTAAATTATATCTTCAGGTCGAGAAAACTAGATGTTAAAGTAAATGTCGTTTTGGCGCTGTTTCAAAAAGCTTCTTTGAAAAATCAACCCTGGCAGACCAGCAGAAAAATGTAAAGGGTTTAATTTAATAAAAGCTTAAGGAATCCAGCTCTGATAACATACAGTTGTATATTCTACAGGACGACTGTGGTATCACAGTTTGGCTAATTTTAAGAAGCACGTAATACTAACCAGAGGTACCTACATCACGTATCTAACGGGTTGTTCAACAAGAACTTTGTTTTTTAATTGTGGCAACACCAGCAACATGATAGTTTTGACATTTAATTTTTTGACGTATTCGTAGTGGATGCATTGGCAATTGTTGCAATGAATTCAATTTCGCTTGAAAATCGCATTAAAATAATTAAAATCCATTATGAAAATGGTGGTTCTGCTAAAGTGACATTTCGTCAAATTCGTGATATTTTCGGACAACATAATCGTCCTTCTGAGACCGCTATTAAGAATTTGGTCGCTAAATTTGAGTCGACAGGCTCGATACAAAATGTGCTAACACCAACGCGTGTACGACCGGGTCGTTCAACTGAAAACATCGCAGCCGTGAGCCACAGTGTTGAAGCAGATCCAAATTTGTCAATTCCTCGACGTTCTCGACAATTGGGGTTATCCAAAACCATGGCGAATTTTGCGTAAGGATTTGGCTTTGAAGCCTTACAAGGTTCAACTGGTGCAGGAATTGAAGCCGAACGACCATTCAAATCGCCGTAGATTCGCTCAATTCATTCAGGAACAACCCGCTGGTTTTTCTGAAAAAATCATTTTTTCAGACGAAGCCCATTTTCACTTGTCAGGGTACGTCAACAAGCAAAATTGCCGCATTTGGGCTTCTGAAAATCCTAGAGCAATTATTGAGAAGCCGTTGCATGCTCAGCGTGTCACTGTATGGTGCGCTATGTGGTCTGGAGGCGTGATTGGGCCGTTTTTTTTCGAAGATGAGACTGGAAATGCGGTAACGGTCAATGGATCACGCTATCGCAAGATGTTGACAACTCAATTTTGGCCTATTATTGATGACGTGGATATCACTGACATGTGGTTTCAACAGGACGGTGCCACATGTCACACAGCCAATGAAACGATCAATTTATTGCAAACCAAATTTCCCGATCGCATGATTTCACGAAACTCAGCTGTTAAGTGGCCAGCCAAATCGTGTGATTTAACGCCACTGGATTATTTTTTGTGGGGCTATGTTAAGGACAGAGTCTATACGGAGCCAATCGAATCGATTGCAGCCTTAAAACTCAAAATCCGTGATGTGATTAGCGAAATAGTCCCGCCATTTTGCCAAAAAGTGATTAAAAACTTTGATGAAAGAATCGACATCTGTCAGCGTGCTCGTGGTGGACATTTGTCAGATATCATTTTTCATGCATAATTGCCAAACTTTTCTCTTTGTAATTCAATAAAAATTTTAATCATCTTCATCAATTTTTTTTGTTTTATTTTGTTTTAAAAAACAAAGTCCTTGTTGAAAACCCCTTTACATATTACAGAAATGAATATATGATACTAGTTTTGTTATTGTTAGAAAGCTTCGTGGCGACGCTACATGTCCTGTTTAACTAATTAAAGTATGCAATTAATAAGTTGTAACATCACAACACCACGATGCGATGCTAAGATACATAAACACTATAACAAAGTTATAAGTAATTTAACATCCACAGAAGTTATACTTACACACTTTCAATTTCTATATTTTACAAAATATTACTACATAGTTATGATTTTTATTATCATAGATATTCTTATTCTGGAATTGTTCTATTCTGCCCTGAACGTACCTCTTTCACAATACATGTTTTTTCCATGACAATAACATCAGAGTATTAGACAATATATTGAGAGAACAAGTGAGGGGTTCACATGCAAAGGCACATTGATCCTAAAGCATTGAAACTGAGAAACAGCACATTTTTTATCTATTTGAAATGTTTTTGATACGTAATCAATTTTTTAAATTCTTTCATTCAAGAATGGATATATTAATTTTGTATCAACTTATTTTTTGTAGTGTAACCAATAAAAATACAAACCTTTTTGTATTTAAAGACAAACATTTCTGAATATTTGCTTGAGAAATGAGGATACTAGAAGAATGAGTGGATGTAAGAGAAGTAATGTGAATAGTATGCGTGAAATAAGTTACGATGGTTTGAATCTGTGGAATGAATTGATGAGAAATTGCATGAATTCTATGTGGTGAGGGATCTATAATATGGCGTTCCGTTCTCTTTTCCAAGTGGAGCAGGCACTACCCTACTTGGCAGAGAGAACGGAACACCTTATAGATTTGTCTAAAATAAAAATAAATAAAAATACATCCTCACCGTTTCGTCCTTCAACGCTCCTCTCGGGATTACAGAGCAGAAACCATCCTCCACCATTCAGAGAGTCATCTCTTCACAAATATTCCTAGCTTAAAAAAATATAGAAGATTAAAATGTTATCCTCACAATCGTTTAAAACCATTTGAACAATTCAGTTATATAAATATATTCGTGATATCTCTGTAGTAGTTCGTATGTTCAATATTTACAAAACTGTGTAAACTGTATTTTGTATCTACTGCTCACTGTGTACATCGCGACACGAGCTGAAATACTTTCGGTCTCCAATATATAAAAGCTAATGATTTGGAAAATATTCGTTGATTTGTTGTTTATATTACAATAAAATACGAATAACAAACTAAATATTACGAATATATATATTATAATGGAAAACAGAACAATAAACATGGAGAACTCTCAATACAGAATGTTGTTATTGCTAGAGATGTAACTGATGTTGAAATAACTATTTGTCGGATATTTCAGGAGTCCAAGGACTCCTATTTATCCGTTTAAGTGACAATTTTTTATATATATTTTTACTCTCTAAGTGTAGTACCACTATGCCAGTGCTGGCATCTCCGACCCTACCACTTCAGTGGGCGGGGGACCCTGCTGACGTAGCAGATCCCATCTTGAGACCCACACATCCACGAATGCCTTAAATTGTGAAAAGTTTGTGGCATTCAAAAACTCTTCCCCAAACCAGATGTCATACCCAGAATCATTTCCTCTCTTGCATCCATCATCAAAGGACATTCCCAAAGGATATGTTCCGCATATTAAGCTCCTGTCCCACATGTGCACCATGGGTTATCATCAGTCAATGCTAACTCAAAAAGTTTACCTCTTAACTGGCCATGTCCAGTGATAAGCTGTACAGAGAAATGATCAAGGGACAAGAAGCTCATTTTCAGTCTTTCACGGACATCTGGAAAGAACTTGTAGACAAGTCTACCCGTTCTTACAGTGGTCCATCTGTCTTGCAAAACACTCATTGTCCTTTCACGAATTCTGCCGATAGCCCTAGATATATCCCCTATCCCGGTTCCTGCTTCAACAGGTATACTGATAGTAATTTCGCCAATAGTCGATATCTGGCGAAACTCCTCAAACTGGTTATCCATCTATGGCCAACTTACAAAACTTGGATGACGCCATCACGAATTTGCCCCGTGGAGTTTGCGGTAGAGAATGTGTCTCTTTTCATTTGTTTTTGAGTATTCTGAATGTCTTAATTTTTATTGGCATGGAGAGGATGATTTTAAATATAATTTTTCTTATACTTTTAGAAAGTTAATCCGCTGGCTACCCCACTTGTGGAAAATGTCGTAATGGTATGAATGAACCAGTAAGATCATCACAATTTTTTTCTCTTCTCTTTTTAGCCATTCTCTAACTACATCTGAAATTTGAGAAAACACAGAACTTATAGAAATTGGGACCTTTTTCTAACTCAAAACTCTTTTAAATAGACATTCTATCTTTAAAGGTCATCCATTCTTTTACGAGGGATGAGGTTAAAAAGACACTGAAATCTATTATTTTTTATTAAAATTATAAACTAGCAGAATTTCATGATACTATCTGTTCAGAAAGTAAATCAAGACAGGATATTGGATATTTGTCGGATATTTCCTACAGCTTTAGTTATTATTGTCTTTGTATTATTGTGAAGCCAAACCTAATATTAGAACAACATTATGTTGGTCCATTTAGTTAACATTATGAAGAAATAATAACTTTATTGAAGAAGGAAAACAAAACAATTCAGGCAACTTGTATCTTTATTCTCTGCATCTCACAATGCAAAGAAATATAAATAACGATATAAGTAGTATTTTGTTTACGAATATATACCTATTTTTGTTTTATTGCAAATTCAGTCACGTGTGATAATAAGTTTAATAAGTGCATCGGAAACAGGTATTAAAATTTGAATAATATATTAAATATTAATTTGCTTAATTTATTTATTAATTAAAAAAAAAAAACAAATTTTATTACAAAATCTCATACGACGTATTGTTTATTGTTTATTGTTTATTGTAAATCATTCCCCATAGGCCCCTTACAGGACACTTGGGTTCATCATAATTACACAGGATAAAAAGAATAACATTAAAAGAATACATGAAAGAATACAAAGTAGTAAGGCATCAAAATCGAGACAAAACAATGAAAATTGAGTAAAAAAGTTGCCGAACATATAAATTTGAACATAAATAATAATTATATAATGTGAATAAAAATAATAATAATAATGCATTTTTCAGTACTAGAAGGATGTAAAGAGTCCCCTTAGTACCACGTCTTTAGTACAATATTTGATTTTTTAACAAAAGAAACAGAGAGGAAGGACGAATGACACACATTACACTCAATAATATTATGTTATAATATATTTTTCAACACTAGCAGGATGTAAAGAGTCCCCCTAGTGTCATGTCCAAAGTACAATATTTATTTAATTATTTATCAGATAAATCACAAGAACAAAAGTCAACGATGAGTCATACACATGATATAAAGGCTGGTAAGCTATAAATTATGAGTCAGTCGGTTTGATAGCCAATATCTCTTCGATAGTATAAAAGGCGTTGCCAACAAGATACTTTTTAATCTCTCGCCTGAAGGACAGAATATCCAGTGTTTTGAATTTTTTTGGTAGGTTGTTATAAAGTCGAACGCTCACACAGATAAAACTCTTGGACACTTTAGTTAACCTGTGTTCAGGAAGGCGTATTAACTCTTTTGTTCTTATGTTGTAGTCATGGTAGTCAGAGTTAAAAGGTGTTTTGTCAATATTTTTATGTGCATACAACAAGCATTCAAGAGCAAATGCACATGGAACTGTTAATATACCCTGTTCTTTGAACGCAGTTCTGCAAGAATCTCTAGGATACATACCGAGTAGTGTTCGAAGTGCCCTTTTTTGTAGAATAAACACTCTACCTGATTCTGCGCCCATTCCCCAACACAAAATCCCATAACACATAATGGAATGAAAATATGAATAGTAGACAGATTTAGCTGTGTCCTTTCCACATATGTCTTTTATTTTTTTTATGGCATATATTGCACTATTTAACTTTTTGCATAATTGTTCAATATGTTTATCCCATTTCAAACCTTCATCCAAAACTACTCCCAAAAATTTACTTTCAACAACCTTCTCTATACCTTTCTCAGAGAGAGCACTGGTAAATGGATCTAAGTTGTCTGGTCCACCAAGAGAGAAACTCATAGCACTCGTTTTTGTCATATTTAGGACTAAAGAGTTATCATCAAACCATTTTTTTAGTAATGTTAGTGTTTCTAGAGCATTATTTATGTTTTCTGAATTATTTTTTTTACCTTTGAGAATCAGTGAGGTATCGTCAGCAAACATTACAATCTCAGAATTTGGGTTAGTACAATTTGGGAGGTCATTTATATAAATAAGAAATAAAAGCGGTCCAAGCACGGATCCCTGTGGAACACCACTACTTATTTTAACAGTCTGTGATTTTGCATTATTAACTTCAACATACTGCTGTCTATTTTTTAAATACGATTGAAAGAATCTGTTTTCCATATCAATAATTCCATAGCATTTTAATTTTTCGAGTAATATATCATGATCGACACAATCAAATGCTTTCGATAGATCACAAAAAACACCACAAGTTGATTCTTTCTTATCAAGGGCATCTAAAATGGTTTTAAGCAGTGAGGCTATTCCATCAGAGGTGCTCTTTCCCTTTTGAAATCCAAATTGATTGTGATTTATTATTTTGTTATGTTCTAAAAATGTTGTGAGTTGGTCAGTAACAATTTTTTCTATGATTTTACTAATTGCTGGTAGGATTGATATTGGCCTGTAATTATTGACATCTAATTTATCACCTTTTTTGAAAAGTGGTATAACTTTTGCAATTTTTTGGCAGTCTGGGAAAGTACCGTTACAAGTTAATGCCAATACAATCAGTGAAAATAAGTAAATATCTTACCAGTGCCAAGATGTGTGGGGTTGTTTTGGAAGAGATCGCACCTTTCCAATAAGCTCGCCCTTTATATACTGATTGTTTTAATTTAATAAAATGAATTTTGTAATTTCTAAATTTGTATTGACCTCTATTGCATAGACTAGAAATTCAAAGACAAAATTGGTAATGCGACCAAAAATATTGGTTTTGCAAGGCTTGAAGGACTCAAAACTGCTGTGATTGTTTTTTACTGTAGAGATCCTTTATTGAATTTATCAGGTTTAATAATAATAAACTTTTAGCACAATTTAGAACAGTGTTCCGCAAAGCCATTCTGCGAGATGGTCCTGAAGAAGCACATGTATACACAATGCAGAAACACAACACCTATTCTGCAAATCCAATCTGCATATTCCGGTGACGGGCCGTGTCTCGTCCCATATGCAAAGGCAAGAGCCAAGTCTCTGCCCGACTGTACGCAGTGAAATGGAGTAAAACCTTCACCTCATACTATCTCCTGCGTAAAATCAAGTGATCTTTCATTAATGGAATGCATGTTGCACATGCATTTCCGATGAAAATTTGATCACACAGTCATTCATAATATGCGATACTCCCCGCATACTGGATTTAATGTTGTGTCGGCCATTCTGCGAGATGGTCCTGAAGAAGCACATGTATACACAATGCAGAAACACAACACCTATTCGGCAAATCCAATCTGCATATTCCGGTGACGGGCCGTGTCTCGTCCCATATGCAAAGGCAAGAGCCAAGTCTCTGCCCGACTGTACGCAGTGAAATGGAGTAAAACCTTCACCTCATACTATCTCCTGCGTAAAATCAAGTGATCTTTCATTAATGGAATGCATGTTGCACATGCATTTCCGATGAAAATTTGATCACACAGTCATTCATAATATGCGATACTCCCCGCATACTGGATTTAATGTTGTGTCGGCCATTCTGCGAGATGGTCCTGAAGAAGCACATGTATACACAATGCAGAAACACAACACCTATTCTGCAAATCCAATCTGCATATTCCGGTGACGGGCCGTGTCTCGTCCCATATGCAAAGGCAAGAGCCAAGTCTCTGCCCGACTGTACGCAGTGAAATGGAGTAAAACCTTCACCTCATATAATATATATAAGGGTTGTTCAACAAGAACTTTGTTTTTTAATTGTGGCAACACCAGCAACATGATAGTTTTGACATTTAATTTTTTGACGTATTCGTAGTGGATGCATTGGCAATTGTTGCAATGAATTCAATTTCGCTTGAAAATCGCATTAAAATAATTAAAATCCATTATGAAAATGGTGGTTCTGCTAAAGTGACATTTCGTCAAATTCGTGATATTTTCGGACAACATAATCGTCCTTCTGAGACCGCTATTAAGAATTTGGTCGCTAAATTTGAGTCGACAGGCTCGATACAAAATGTGTTAACACCAACGCGTGTACGACCGGGTCGTTCAACTGAAAACATCGCAGCCGTGAGCCACAGTGTTGAAGCAGATCCAAATTTGTCAATTCCTCGACGTTCTCGACAATTGGGGTTATCCAAAACCATGGCGAATTTTGCGTAAGGATTTGGCTTTGAAGCCTTACAAGGTTCAACTGGTGCAGGAATTGAAGCCGAACGACCATTCAAATCGCCGTAGATTCGCTCAATTCATTCAGGAACAACCCGCTGGTTTTTCTGAAAAAATCATTTTTTCAGACGAAGCCCATTTTCACTTGTCAGGGTACGTCAACAAGCAAAATTGCCGCATTTGGGCTTCTGAAAATCCTAGAGCAATTATTGAGAAGCCGTTGCATGCTCAGCGTGTCGATTGGGCCGTTTTTTTTCGAAGATGAGACTGGAAATGCGGTAACGGTCAATGGATCACGCTATCGCAAGATGTTGACAACTCAATTTTGGCCTATTATTGATGACGTGGATATCACTGACATGTGGTTTCAACAGGACGGTGCCACATGTCACACAGCCAATGAAACGATCAATTTATTGCAAACCAAATTTCCCGATCGCATGATTTCACGAAACTCAGCTGTTAAGTGGCCAGCCAAATCGTGTGATTTAACGCCACTGGATTATTTTTTGTGGGGCTATGTTAAGGACAGAGTCTATACGGAGCCAATCGAATCGATTGCAGCCTTAAAACTCAAAATCCGTGATGTGATTAGCGAAATAGTCCCGCCATTTTGCCAAAAAGTGATTAAAAACTTTGATGAAAGAATCGACATCTGTCAGCGTGCTCGTGGTGGACATTTGTCAGATATCATTTTTCATGCATAATTGCCAAACTTTTCTCTTTGTTATTCAATAAAAATTAATCATCTTCATCAAATTTTTTTGTTTTATTTTGTTTTAAAAAACAAAGTCCTTGTTGAAAAACCCTTTATATTTTTTATTTGAATATTTTCTTTTATCTGTTTATGTGTATGCGTATGTGTGTGTGTGTGTGTGTGTGTGTGTGTGTGTGTGTGTGTGTGTGTGTGTGTGTGTGTGTGTGTGTGTGTGTGTGTGTGTGTGTGTGTGTGTGTGTGTGTGAGGGTGTGTGTGTGTGTGTGTGTGTGTGTGTGTGTGTGTGTGTGTGTGTGTGTGTGTGTGTGTGAGGGTGTGTGTGTGTGTGTGTGTGTGTGTGTATGTGTATATGTATATGTAGGTATGTATATTTTATTTTACTTTTTTACTTTTATTTTTCTTTCTTTCAAATGGTTGGCTGGAAGATGTTGCACTGCAAGAAGTCTGCCATTTGACAGAACATTGTTTTTATTTATCATGTATATTAAATTTGTACAATTATGTTATTATGTTCTGTCAAAAAAGTTTAATTATTATTATTATTAATATAATCAATTTTGGAACATGTTTTCTGAGGAAATTATTACTGCGTAAATAGTCTATACCTAATAGATCAATGTTGAATTGCTTGTAATCAATGTAAAGTAAAGAATGAATTAATTAATTAATAAATTTAATTTGTAATACAACTGTCATACATCACAATTTATACTGGTTAATAGATTCATATTGAAACTCTGTGATTAAAAAACGACTCTATGTTCAATGACCTAACGTGATGAAGCAACAAAACATCTTTTATCTTGAATTGCGATATTTCTTAATAAAAAAGAACATTTATTATTTGGCAACTTTACCACTGGCTATTATGTGCAAGTTGCTGACTTATGTAATTCACCATGGCCTGGCCAGTTAATGATAATATCCCATTACATTATGTATAATGTATATAGGTATATATATTATATTAATATCTCCAATTCAATAGGGTATAAGTAATATCTAATATTGTTACATAAGTAGGTACTTGAGAAGAGAAGTGGTAGTCGTTATATCGTTCTTTTTATCTTAGAATACTTTTATTACCGTTAGTACCGATAATGTTCTACACTTAAAAAGTTTAATTAATTCATAGAAAACAATTGTATTTGAATTTCAATAGTACCGAAGCTAAATTTAAACGTAGTTTATTACCGTAAACTTCCAGTAGCACTATTTCACAAACTAAATCTATATGGATTTAGTTTTGGTAGTTTCGCATATTTCAAGAAGACTACTTTTTTGTATTGAAATAAAATTGTCTATCATTTCAGTCTTTTTGACTATTTCTTGGACTTCAGCCTGAGTGCCTTTGGAAACAATATGGAGAGTATTTCCGAAGTGAGAATGTATAAATAGTATAGGCATAATTAATTGCTCCTGAATGTATGCAACTTCTGTGTCAACACTGTTACAATAATATCAAAATAATTTATTTGCTCCTGAATGTATGCAACTTCTGCGTTAACACTGTTACAATAATATCAAAATATTTTATTTGCTCCTGAATGTATGTAACATCTGTGTCAACATGGCAACAATAATATAATTAAAAAATATTTTATCGTTAATATCCTATAAGTATGTATGAACTTCCACCAAGAACCGTCGGTTGATAAATTACATTTTATCACTTAAGGTTTGTCTTTGCACATAGGCCTCCTTCATGATTTTTACTCCCTTGTATTTTGACCTTGTTGTTTCTTCCTCACATTATACGACCATCTACCCTGAGACTTTTCAACACTTTTCTTCCTGCTCTCGGTCACCACTCCAGGAATTGTATTGTCGTTCCTGAGCCACATTACCAATATTTTACTCAAATGGATCACTTATAAATTGATTACTTAACTATATAAAAAATACATGTAAAATCCTGTTTTAATGATAAATTTAGGTTTGCAAAAATACTCGTATACTGTGGAAATGTCGATTTTCAAAAATCAAAATCCCATCAAAAGTTTAGACATCTAGAAGGTTTCACGTTTAATTTGAAGTATTTTGTTTTCATGAAACTAAAGTGAATAAAGGGAAATCATCAAAATAATAATGAAAGGATCTGCCAGGAATCTCTCATTTCTACAAAATCTCTGTTACATTTGATACTTTACATTGCCAAGGGATAATTGAGTGATCTGAGCTTCCAGTATGTGGAGATGAAACATTAATCTATATAACAACTATCTATTTACTTTCATGTTCCTATTTTACCATATGAAAACCAACCACACGTGATTTAAACAAAAGCCAGAATGTAGGTACAGTTACCTACCATATTATGTAGGTACGACGCTTAATTATCTTTTTTATTTCTCAACAGCTTTTTTTAAAAACTCATTAATGATGAAAGTTCCATTATTATTGTAAATATCTTTTGAAGTATGTTAATGTTTCCATTATTTAATAATTATGATAATTAATTTACCTTCCGGAGTTTTTTCAACAATAATTTTATTAATATGTTGAAATATTGTAGCGAAGCTTTAATAATTTATTCTAATTGTAATGAAGCATTTATATACCTATTCACTCTACGTAGGCAGATGTATTATTAAATCTGTGCCTATCCCTAGGCATTTTTGTTATTATTATTTTACTAAGTTTATGAAAAAAAAAAAAATTCTACAAAAAGGTAATGATTTATTTGAAAAAGTATTTTTATGAGCTTCAACCATGTTTAAATAACAAGAATAAAAAACACGTACAATAAACGTCCATATTCATAAAATCACGGTATTACCAATAATAATTAAGATTGCAGGTGGATTAGTGATTAATAAAAAGCAATTCTCTACTATGCTTATAGAAATACTGAATATGAGTGTACATCACGGAATATCGAATCGAAGATTTAACAAATGTATTGTGAAATTTTTTGTTCAAAAACGTAAAAAAAGCTTTTGCTGTAAACAGTCCTCTTTTTATACTTTTTTTTCAGGTATGATAAGTTACAGTTTAATATCAAACAAATGTGTATTTTGTTAATAGGAAGATAGTTTGTTTTTGCTGTAAACAGTCCTCTTTTTATACTTTTTTTTCAGGTATGATAAGTTACAGTTTAATATCAAACAAATGTGTATTTTGTTAATAGGAAGATAGTTTGTTTTTGCTGTAAACAGTCCTCTTTTTATACTTTTTTTTCAGGTATGATAAGTTACAGTTTAATATCAAACAAATGTGTATTTTGTTAATAGGAAGATAGTTTGTTTTTGCTGTAAACAGTCCTCTTTTTATACTTTTTTTTCAGGTATGATAAGTTACAGTTTAATATCAAACAAATGTGTATTTTGTTAATAGGAAGATAGTTTGTTTTTGAACTGAATTTATATAATGCAAGTTTTATGTATAATACAATTTAAGTTATTTATTAACTATTAATATTAATTTATTAGAATTAGTTACTGATACATACTTCATTATAATATTATACTATACTCTCTTATCATTGTGATTGTAAATGTTTTTATGTATGTGAATGATGTTGTATTTTTGAAATCAGATTGACAGTGTCCTCATCAGACGAAAGACGTCTCTCTCACATAATAAACCATTGGTAGAATGAAACATTTGTTTTATTATTTCGATATGGAATTCTACTACCTAAACACCGACACAGTGAATTTTTTGTTATCTTAAGTATAATTTTATTAACATGTCAAAGGCATGTTATGTTTAAAAAAATATTATTATATTCTTCTACTACTGTTTTTATAAATTTGTATTACCTTTTCACAGAAACACTGTTACTATGGCTAATAATATAATTGCATTAGATAATACATTATTCTGTATCTGACAATCGGTTTTATAAAAACTTAGCTCTTGACTTGAAATACTCTAATATTAATTATTATTTTGTGTGATAACTGTAATCACCAAATCTAAATTCTGTTTTCTCTTCTGTCTGTAATTATTGTTACTGTATTAAGTAAATTTATTTTAATTAATATTTGCTATTTTTAGTAAAATTGTAACTAACACATTAGAGGCTGATGCCATTAATGTATAAATATAATAATTTAATTTGGTTTTATATTTATGCATATTGTTTATTTTCCTAGTTGTAAGATTTATTTCTTTGTAATCTTATGAGCGAAACACTTGTTTCTTTAAGATAAATAAAATAAATTGAAAAAAAAAAAAAAAAAATACGATAGATTTTAAATTTTACGTATAGATTATGGAATATCTGTACTGCATACCTGTATTATTTTATGATTCTTATTTTGAATGTTGTTCATCGCTAATGCTTAGTATATTTATTATTCTATGGGTACTAGTGCCTAGTGAATACAAGTTCAGCATGTATCGATTGCAGTATATATTTTGATGTTCTTTATAATTTTATTGTCACCAGTTGGGTAGAATTTGTTTTGGTTTGGTAGAATTTATTTCTTTTATCGATTTCAATGGATTAACTATAGTAGCAATGATACGTATAGATGCATAATGTTGTTATTGTATGTTTACCCGTATGTATGTTGCATTTATGTTGTACAGTTGAATGTACATAAGATACATATCTTTTTATAATTTGTATTTTTACAGCAGACGTGAAATGTAATTTTTTATTTTATCTTGTAATATTATTTTTTGCACAAGGCGATTACCGTATACTAAATAAATAAATATTTACATATTTTTACCAGAGAGAAAAAATAAATCCCTCCGAAAAAAATTAATCATTTTTATTATTAGCAGCAGATGTTTGAAATATAAAATTAATTAACGTAATTGTTTGGCATCATACAACCAATAGTTAGTATTCTCTACTTTCTAAAATATAACTACGATTAGGCAATTAACTTTCAATACAAAAAATAGCTTATTAATTAATTTAGGCATTCCTACCTATTTCGTCTTGCAAACTTTATTTGATTATTAATTTTTTGTATCCTCATCGATGATAAAGTTTATTAGTTGTCATTTTTATATTTCATTCACATACGATGGTTCATCAACATAAACATTTTTGCTTTTTCTTTCAGTGTCAATTAATGGTTTCTAGGTTTCTTTGACATAGACTAACACTTTTCAGAAAGTGCAAATATTCTGAATAGTTTACTTAACCTGATTATACCTGTCGAACCACGTAGCTAGAAGTTCTCCTGATATTTATTAACTCCTTTAATAAATAAAAAAATGATAAATAACAAACACATTACATGTGTGTGGTGTGGTATAACCTGATAATACAAAGAAGCAAATCAAATATCTTCCATTTTTTTCGGCGATTCAACTTACATGTGCTGATGTACATGTGTGTTGTACGATGTACATGTGTGTTCATCCGCGGCGATTCAACCTACTATTGATTGTAAATCTAAGAAAATATGCCAATATGACCACGTTTTTCACGAGAGTTCAATTTCCGATCGGAAGAAATTGTGTACTCGATTCTGAACATTGCAATATTCTATCTGAAAATAAAACGGATTTTTCTAGTGGGAGTAAATGATAAAGTAAAAATTAAAGAGAATAAAATAATCCATGCTTTTCTAGAATAACTCGTAGAAAGTAGAAGAAAATGTGATATACCTATTACAGAATACTTTGGTACGGAGTTAATAAAGATTTTTTTAGATGAGCGTAGAATTAATATATATTTTTTTAAGACGATCATAAGAAACACACAAATTCCTAATAATAAAACTTTCTCTTCTCTCAGTTATTACGGCCTATGCTCGTAATAAATAATTTATCTTAAGTGTCTGACACAAATACTTTGTGAGCTTCTGTAGGCAATGGTTAAACTATTGTGAAGGCACCATATTTCATTTCTTACCGTATTATTCTTCTTCTTCTATCAGTGCCGTATCAGGTCCCCCCGACGTTGGCGATCACTCTGGAGAATGCCTCTCTGTCTCGTGCTGTGCGGACCAGTTCTCACATCCGTGTTATTCCAGTCCATTGCCGTATATTCCGCAGCCATGAAATCTGCCTCCTTCCCACTCCACGATTATTAATGAACTTAAATCAAGATAAGAGAGCAATAACCTACCTACCAAATACAATAATTAACAGGACTTCACAGCCAGATTTTAATTTGAAATCGTTCGACTATATGCTAAAATTGTCTTAAAACAGATGTTAACACCAAATTTTCAATCGATAATTTCTCTTGGAATTTTTTTTTATTAAAAATACATTAACATATGTTCAAATTTTGATATTATCAGAAACAAATAATAAAAATATCATGCTCAATCACAAAAATTTTGCAAACAAATAAAAAATCAATACTATAAAATGGTTGCGTAAAATCAGGCGACATATTCGAGGTGCCTATTCACAAAAGTCTAAATAAGATTTTGTTTTAAATGGAAATTAAGCTAATCTTACCAAATTTTTAATACTGTTTTAAAAATATAATATACTTTAATAAATTAGAGACAAAAGGTAAAATCAAATAAGGAACAATACAGTAAAATCCTAATACATATTTTCGTATAACTCAGCAGTGCCATTTCGATATTTAGATAACTATATATTTGCTGTCTATAAATTCAAGTTGGTCGGCTTTCCACAGGAGTAAAAAATAAACCGAACATTTGTTGAAAAAGCACTCGTGAAATAATTTCCCGAACTCGTTCAGTAGAACCTACATATATAATATTATCATATACTTACAGCAAAGATATTCTACTCAATATTGTAGTTGGTATGGAAACTAAATCACAATTTGTATAAGTAGTTAGATAGGTACAGTCATCCCTATTCGAAGTAATTTCCCTTACATTTCGTTTCATTTATTTATTCTCGCGTACTTTGTGAAAAGCGAAGTAGATACTAAATACACATTTATCATTCGTGAGTAACTTCCGAAATGTACAACGTCAAGTGACAACTTTGCCATACGCACATTTTATACTGAGAAAGTGTTATTGTCTTTTAATATTTAAAAAAGCGATGAAATCCATTATGAATATTAAAAAATATACTTACATAAATGTATAATACTATTCTAAGCAAAGATTAAATAAAAAGAATATTAAATTATTCATTAATGAATTGATGTATTAAATGGATAGAAATCTTCAATTATGTCGATTTTGTTTACATCCAATATGAATAACTAATCATATTGAGAAGAAAATATTGTGTAGGTGGACAGAACTTACCTATTATTTGCTAGGTTTAGAAAAGGATCAAAAGTTTGTTAGAACGGTTTCGTATACATTGGACCCAAAACATAGATCCCCCATTTTATGGAAATCTGGATGTTTGGTCTCGAGAAAGATTCAGTAAACCTTTAAGAGAAAACAAAAGCTTTTACTCCATTAGAACCTGTTTGATAATAACAACACAGAATTAGCGAATAACTTTTACTAAATAGCTTCTGTGATCATTAGACCTGATCGACGGAACGCCGACGCGACATATTATTGTTGTTTCATTGCTTTGCCAGCTTCGCCCACTTGGTACATGGGTAGTAGGCAACATACAATAATATATTACCTATTAAACTTTTACTTTATTGTTACTTGATTAACTTGTTGAATGTTTTTATGTGAACAATTTCAATAAAAGTTTTAGAAGCTAATATATATTAATGAATCGTTCTCCGATTTTTTTTACCCTTTCCTATAGCCACCCTTTAGTCAATAATATTCACTTTCATAAATATAAGCATCGTCTTATACGTCGTAGGTATACGTCCAAATGTTTACATAATCTTTCTCTCAGTCGATTTCTAGTTTATTTGCAAATTATGAAAATAAATATAACAACCACCACCCTTTACTTTTAGGGGTTTAAAAAATAAATGTTGGCCGATTCTCAGACCTACCCGATAAGCACACAACATTTCATCAAAATCGGTCCAGCAGTTTCGGAGGAGTATGATAACAAACAAACAAACAGAGAATTTTATATATTAGATTATTTTATGGAGATCGACAAACAACCACAAATGGATTGACAGACGTCGCTGATTTGAAATAGCGGCAACTCTCCTCTAATTTGATTAGACATCCGTAATTTCATAATAACACGAGTTTTCACACTTTGCTGTGAATTATTAAATAGATTAAATTGATTTATTCAAGCGAACTGAAATCTATTTAACTAGTATAGTATAGTACTTGAAGTGACAGTACTTGTAGTAGGTTATATGTATATACATACAGATGTTCACTCACTTTATTGATCGTTCTAAAATTAACAACATCTAACGAAAAATAGTTTATAGGATAAAGTGACCTCCAAACTCTTCTGTACGCACGTAGATTAGAGTGATTCACACAATGTCCTCTGTGGAGTGGTGTAGGTACTAGATACCTACAGTAAGTATAATATATCATTACATATACTATATACACGTGTATAATGTGGTAGTCTGGACCTGTGCAGGTATCTATGTACTTCGTTAGATAATAATGTAAGTATTGCGGACAGTAGCGCCATTTGAGTCCTGGATCGTTAGTGATAGTAATATTTAGACGATACCTTTTCATGTGTTCTGGATTACTTTTTTACGCATATTATTTGGGAGTTATTCATTATGACATCGCTACGAGGAAAGGAATGGAGCTAGTTTGAATATTTCCGCTTTAATTTCTTATTCCCTACTTTGGCACAACTGTTGAATATAGACCTTATTATCAGCTTTCCACTCACTTATTATATTAAGACAGAGAAGGAATTCTTTTTTTCTTCTGCACTTTTTCTTTCCTGAAGTAGTGTAGGTATTCAAAAGATTTAACAGTAACCCTGCAGTTAAATGATCGAGTCATCGGTAAAGTCGAGGTGATTCGCCAAGTATTCAACAAATATTATAGAGATATTTATGGACAATCGAGGTAAACCTCCAGTAAATCTCTTGTAAAAGATTAGTTAGTCTCCGGGTTAGTTGGAAGACATCGCATTTTAGCGACAAACTCGCCCTCTGTACATTGAATTGTATAACTGTTATTTTTATGACACTATTTTATTTTGTAATATTGTAACCAATGTACAGTTAAGAATAAAATAAATAAATAAATAATGTCCTGGGTCTGGGTGTTACATGTATATGTGTTCAGTGCATTCTATATGTGTGTATCGTCGTGTTAGTACCCATAATACAAGATTCATATCTTTGTTTGGGACTAGCCCGGTCTGTGTGAATTGTCAAAAAAAAATAAAAAAAATAAAACATAGTTGAGTATTCGCAAAACATCCCGTATTAGATATTTAGCACCTTCACTTTCTTCTATGCCTCAAACTTTATCGGTACAGAGAGGATGACTTGCATATTTATTATATTCTGTTAGTCTAATGGCTACCCCACTTGTGGTATATGAGAAATGTGAGAAACTTTCCACGAGTAAGTCTAATATAAAGCTGACTTCAACTTTTTATAAATTTTTATTAAATACCAATTTCACTAAATTCTGAGACTCTGAGAGTTGGTGGTAAATGATGTAAAAGAATAAAAATATTGGTTCATAAAGAAAAAAATCCACAAATTATCAACTGAGGCATGAAGGAATAAAAAGGTTGTATTCTCTCTAAGCTTTCGTGTTTATATTTTTACGTAATATTGTGTTAACATTGGTTGGCGGCGTTTTATGTAAATCAGATATATCTACTTAACCATAAAGCTACAAGTATTTTCATGATAAACCATAATACATAATAATTGTCGGGTTGAGTGGCAATCTGTACAACGGAAATGTTGTGAAGTGTTCTGTGTATAAAGTGGAAGGATGGAGGAATGGAGAGGATAGTGGAGACTAGAGATAAGATAAATGGAAGAAAAAGTACTGCTACGCATATCATCCTTAATATTAATAAGAAACCCTTGAGATACTTCCCTAAACGTAATATTATCCAGTATTTGTGATAATGTACTAAGGTAGTATAAAATACATGTTTATATTTTCTCACAAGGTCTCTCAATTTCATTCTAACCGATCCCTTGAATTTCCGGTTCACTATGAGTTTGTCTCTTTTCTATGTACATATGTAATAAACGAGCTTAGATTGGAATAGCCTTTAGGTTTGCAAACATAACAGCACCAAAAGTTTTCAAAATAACTCAACTGAAATTCCGGTCTCCTTTTGTCATTTCTTTGACATGAGAGTTTACATGAGCTTTTTCTTTTATCGATACTTTTAAAATCTAATATATAAAAGGAAGACGTGTGTGTTACAACACTTATAACTCAAGAATGGCTGTACCGATTTGTTGGAATCTTCTCCGCCCGGAATAAACTATAGGCTATTAAAACATCTTACAAATTCACGGGAAGAAAAAATATGAAGAAAATTATTTACGCCATACATTTTTAATTTCAAAAATAAAAACAATATGGAGAGTTATGGCGCTATTAGCGCCCCCACGTCGCCTGTTGCATTGTGCTAAAATAATCCGTAGGTTCTGCTATATTAAGAACCAAATTACTATAACTAATATGAACGAAATGTGTACTAATATTTGTTTACTATAATTCGGTAGTTACATGGCAATAGGTTGTATCTCACTAAAACATAATTTTACAGGAGAGCAAAAACAAAGTTTGCAAAACAGATATTTCAGCCAAATTTCGAGCATTATATATCAAAATGAAGGTAATTATTATTTCTACAAGATAGATGTAACATTCTCTTAATAATTTCTTCTACAAGATGTATGTAACATTCACTAAATAATTTCTTGCAGTTTAAAAATATTTGAGTTTTTTTGCCATGTTGAAGAAAACAATCTTTCTACATGTCAATAAGTGACGTCTTTTCTCTCTTTATTCTGACTATAAAGAGACATATCCTTTTGCCACATCAAATATTACACTATTTTGAGCATTTTATGGAACAAACTTGAAAACGCAAAAAATGCGAGATACAACCTATTGCCATGTAACTACCGAATTATTCGACTAATATTTATGTATCGATAGATCTTCGGTGTGGACGTGCACAGATTATATTTGAAATTGTATTTTATTTTTGCAGATGGAAAATTATTATTGAACCAAAAATTTTGCTATTAAAGATGAAAATAAGAATATGTTCATGTAGGTAGTTCTGATGCAAGATTGTGTAGTGAAATTTGCAGACAGAGAAGAAAAATTAAGAAGAAAATTATTTACGCCATACATTTTTAATTTCAATAAAAAATGCAATATGGAGAATTATACAAAATCAACAATGAAGTTTTTTTATAGATTGGCCTATTTATATGATAATTTTTCTATACATTCTCAAATTAGAATCGTTATCCATACAATTTAACATCTATAGTTCTGATATTTCAATTTTTAAAAAATCATGGAAAGAATTTTTATAAATTTTAAATGAATAGGTAAAATCTACCTGAAAAAAAAATAATACCTACATAATTATATTACGTACTGCAGATAATTTATAAACAAATCTGAGTTAAGTATAATTGTTCAACATAAATTGTTCATGTCGGCCGGTGTGGCGCGGAGCTCTTTCCTTTGAGTCACGAGGTCCCGTGTTCGATTCCCGGACAGGGCAAAGTGAAGAATGACCTTTTTCAAATTGTCCTGGGTCTGGGTGTTACATATATATGTATATAGTGCATTGTATATGTGTGTATCGTCGCGTTAGTACCCATAATCAAGATTCATCCAAGTTTGGGACTAGCTCGATGTGTGTGAATTGTCTATGTAAAAAAAAATTATTGTAACTTTCGCAGTTTAGCGGCCCCACCCGTTGTCGAGTACTTTTTTTCCATAGAAAAGGTAATATTTTTGAAACTTGAGGAAATTGTTGCCATATGTAGAATTATTTTAATTTGCCGGCAAAAAAAATCCACTTCGAAAATTAATTTCCTAAAATTCCGTACATATTACTCGACAACGGGTGGGGCCGCTCAAGTTTCATAGTTGCGATTTTTATTTCCTATAAAAGAATTTTTCAAAAATTTGGTGACAAAAAAATAATTCACCATATGGCAACAATTTCCTCAAGTTTCGAAAATATTACTTTTACATGGAAAAAAGTACTCGACAACGGGTGGGGCCGCTAAACTGCGAAAGTTCCAAATGAATTATATTTTTTTACACTATACCTTCGATGACACACTTTGACAATTACGGGAGTTTGTAAAGAGATAAATAATATTAATCATTCATAAAGTCAGTGGGAGAGGGCAGAAGATAGGGCAGGTGTCGAACATGTGTTGAAAGGCTAGGTTTGGAGTGGCCAGAGGTCCTGGAAGCAGCGGTGGACAGTTATCTCTGGAGGAGATACTTAGGGGCAATGGGTCCCCGACCGAACTAGGACAAGGGGAAGAAGATGTATGTATGAAATCGTTCATTGATTCTTAGGCGGTACGAAGTTCGCCGGGCCAGCTAGTAAGTTATAAAGTTTAATTTAAAACATTACACAATAACAAGTGATCTGAAACCAAATTATAACTTAATTGTAAGAAGTTTCATACGGATGTCTAAGATGCACTTATTGATTATTAATGTGAACATTTATCGATTTTATATTTATGAATTTCTTCAATGGAAATACGTATTGTTTAAAGATAAAAATATTGACTCTTCATTGAAGATGTAAACTGCAGATTATTGTCATAAATATTGATAAAGACATAATCTGTCGGTCAAATTTAAAACCAAACCCTCTGAATTTATCCACTGCTTACGACGTACTTTAATGTATATTTATACACAAAGCTTCCGATGGCCTTGGCGTCTCTCTTTTATAATAAATCCTTAGACAACGACATTTCAGTGATAGAAATGTTGTGGGAAGAAGTGAGGTGAACTCAATCGGCGCAAGTATACTATGAATGGAAGAACTTGGTCTTTGCCCTGTGTTTCAAGAAGGTGTGTTGAAGGCTATTAAATATGATCTTATATTTAATAGCCTTTACCCATATTACAAGATTCATATCTTAGTTTGGGATTTGTTCGATCTGTGTGAATTGTCTGTATTTGTTATGTTATGTTATACACGTGAATAAATTCAATTAGGTATTATTTATAAATAAAATATTTAAACTTGAATTACTATGTTTATTTGTTACATTAATTTAAATTACGCTATCGCGATTTCAGTGCACAAATTAATGTAACAAATTAACCTAGTAGTTCAAGTTTAGATATTTTATTTAAAAATGTCTAGAAATTGTTACATAGTTAATGCCTCTAAAATAAGTGAAAAAGGTATTATTTAATATGTTTGTCACACATTTTCAAGAAATATAATTTGATGAAGATTTTACAGAACCAGATAATAATATGATGAAAAGGAATTTTGTGTAAAGGATTTTTCACAAACACGAAACTAAAGGAAATAATGAAATTTTCTAGCAAAAGGTTTATTCAGGCAGTGCAGTGGATTGTAAAACAACATTTGTTGCTAATAAGAAAATTTCATAAGACGAGAATGGTACGAGTATATCACATATATTCTATCTTAATTTTTTTTTTTTTAATATTAATAAATCAAACAGTCATAACATAACATGTTAACAATTAATACACTCAACATGTGGACCAGCAAAGATTCCAATCTTACCAGAAATGTCTTAGTCTTGAGAAAAAAAGCAAAAGTTAAAAATTAAAAAAAGTCAAAGTAAAGTTAAAAATAAAAAAATCCCAAAATACTAGAAATCAAAAAAAATCACCAATCCAGTATGAGTTACAAAGCCCAGTTAAACACACAGCCAATATCCAATGTCCCAAGGATGCTATGATCGAGAGAGCCATGCATTCAAGCACACCCATCCACCCTCCGCTCAAATGGAAGTGATCCTATATTGCCAAACAGTGAGAGACTAAGATCAGTCCACGGGGACCGCTGATGACAACAAGGCCCCAGACATTCCCGCTCTAAAGTCTTGCTTATTCATGACGAGTATGTCAAGGTTTTGAAAGAATGAATCATAAACAGAACAAGAGCTTCTAAGAAAAGAATTCTGCACATAGTTGGTGGTACACAGTGGAAATTTGAACAAATGATGGAACCGCGTGCTTCGCGTCGGACAATTAAATGGTATATTCTGTAATAATCACTGACCAACGCCACTGAAGAACATCCTGTCATCAACAAATCAAAGAGTTTCATCCATAATTACCCATGACACGTTATAAAGATCACTAAAAGGTGCCAAAACAAACAATTTGAATCATCATTATCACCGAGAGAGAAATGAGGGTGTCTCTGGAACAATGACGAGAACTACGACGAGAAGTACGAGACAAACCGTACTTAGCGATCGTCTACTGGCGAACTTTTCGACAATCTACCTACATGTTCCATATAATTATGCGTTATTGTTGCAGTTATAGGCGAAAATTCGTTTGTAGTCGATCGCCAAGTGCGTGTTTGTCTAGGGACTCTGTTTAGAAGATTTACTAATTTTTTTATTGTTTAAACGGATTTGGGTGCAGATGACAAAACCAATCAGAAACCTCGATTGGAGAGCCAGCCTAGAGCCAATTCGTAAGCGTTGGGACACCTTTCTCACTTCTTCCGATTAGATTTTACACAATGTTGCATTGTGTAGACATGGTTCTCCAATCGAGGTTTCTGATTGGTAATGACGAGAACGCCAAGTAAATAAAAAAAAACCTGCAATGTGTGCGCGCTATCTCGAGGATTATTTTGATACATATTTAATGTTTTTATATTTATGAATTACATAAAAAATCTAATTTGAAACAAATAAATAGGTACGTTCTATTTCTTTTTAGCGAAACGTGACTTGATTTGGAGTGGTCAAGTGATTTGGAAAGGACAGGGATCTGTAGAGGAAGAATCCTTCTTATTTTTTTTGAGGCAAGGCACCCGATATGGACTGAGTTATGAGGAGGAAGAACTCAGACATAATTGGTTCCTGGTCCAGCTTAGGCGAGGAGAAGAAGATGTATATAGAGTTTTTTTTAATAAAATTTGATCGTCAGATTTACTTAAATTGTACATTTCTTGGAAAATATACCGGAGAATAAAATATGAAAACGAACCGAATAAAATATAAGCTGCGTAAATTATTCAGTAAATTAAATATTGAGGTCGTAGAGGTTAAAATATTTCAAACCTTACAAAGATAAATAAATAATAATATTAATATTATAGTAGCGGCCATCAAATTGAGAAATTTCCGTAAATTATTATTATTACGAATCATGAACATTATTACATAATTAACCACCTTATTTACTTAAATGTGATTTAAATGACAAATACCGAGAAACAAAACACACCCATATTCACAATAATAATATTATTAAATTAAGACTTGGCTTATAAGCCATTGTAACTAAGATAATACCTACAGTAAAAAAAAATTATACTCAACAGTAACATAAAACAATAATAATAAATATTTACATTAAAAAATTTATAAGTAAAAAATACTTAAAAGAGTTTTAAATTTCTTTATTTATCAGTTACACGTAGTGATGTGAGTAGAGAAAATTCTCCGGAGAAATTTCTCGAGAACGAGAAATTTCTCCGAGAATTTCTCCTCTGATTGAAGAGAAATTTCTCTGATTTTTTCCCATGGGGATTCCCCTATTATTTATTGGCGATAATGCGGCGGAATTCCCCTACAAAATATATGAAAAAAATATCCGGTATTGACTAACTTTAATTGTAGCAATATTGGTGATAAATTGTCTCAACATTTGTACATTGTTATTGATTGATTGAATAAAGTACTGATTTATTATTATTTTACTGTTAAATAAAAAAAAAAAAAAATTCTGGGTAAATTCTCTACTTCGAGAAATTTACCGAGAAATTTCTCGGTAAATTTCTCCAAAAAATATTTCTTGAGAATTCCACAACACTAGTTACACGTGTTTCGGGTTGCAAGCCCATATTCATACTGATTTGTTAGTTGGTATTACAATGATTAAGTGTACCTACAGGTATTAGATGTATGTATGTTACTAGGAAGTGATCAGCTATTGTTTTGGTTAGTGTTATAGGGTGACTATGAATTATGGAAGTGTAGGGTGTCCATGTGTTGTAGTGTTTGTGTTATTCTGGTATTTAAAGATGTCTAGGATGGGAGAGTGAATTAGGTGTATTTGTTCGTTTATTAATGTGTGTGCTCTTTTGTTAATTTCTATCTGTTCTAGTATGTTGAGTTTTTGACCTTTCTTGTGGCAGTGTAGTACTATTGGTATGAATAACAAATCAGTATGAATATGGGCTTGCAACCCGAAACACGTGTAACTGATAAATAAAGAAATTTAAAACTCTAAAGTATTTTTTACTTATAAATTTTTTAATGTAAAAATGGAGTTTTACTCATTTAGTGAAAACAAAATCAGTGAATAAATATTTATTTTATTTGATAATTTAAAATGAAGTGTTACAAAGTTAATGCCGATACAATTAATGAAAAATAAAAAAAATCTTATTCAAAATTATAGCGTTTTTTTTACATTTTTAAATTTATTATAAAATTGCATACGGCGTGAACCTTTTAAACATTAGACAGAAGAGAAATACACACAATACAAATTCACATATTATACACAATATTCTAGTTGTTGGTCCCCTCTCCTAGAAAAAATTTGGGTATTTCATATGGTATGCACAACTATGAAAACTGTAGTTAATTTCTGAAGAAAACCTGGATTACAAATAATTTTAAATCTGAAATATATTTTGCGTCTTGTGTTGTCATATGCTACGACCTTTTAAATGGTGAAAGCAATTACAAAAAAATGAACGTCAAACAAAATATTTTTTGAATCTTTGCGCTTTTTATCTGACAAGCTCAATTTTATCATTTACGCAGCTTCCAGAATTAAATGGATGAAAGGCTTTATAACTTTATATTATAAGCTCATACAACAAGAAAATAATCTGACAGACGAAATATCCCACAAGAAATTATTATTAATATTATTATATATACATAGAAAGATAATTATCTTTACTTTGTACGTAGGTTTGCGGAATAACACAATAACATCTAAGGGATGAAAGTAGAGTATATATTATACAATCATATATTACTTATGTACATTGCATTATAATCTCAGTGAGATAAGCATGTTTTATAATACTAACATACAAACATCTTCTCCCCCTTGTCCTAGTTGGGTCGAGGGCCCATTGCGCCTAGGTACCTCTTCTAGAGATCCCTGTTCACCTCTGCTTCCAGGACCTCTGGCCACTCCAAACTAAGCCTTTCAACACACAAGTTCGACACCTGCCCTTGCCTGATTTTAGGACGGCCTCAGCGGTATTCTGCCCTCTCCCACAACCTCCAAAGATCTAAGTGGTAGACTATTTTATAGATTTTGCATAGATTAGAATCATAGAATGGTAATGCGACAAAATAATTTCATATCAACCAGTATTATACAAGCGTTGGTTTGAAAAGAGACGTTCGTATCTTCTTCGAGTCCCTCGTTGTAGATTCATTTATAAAAGCATCTTACTGTTGTTATAAACTATATTAATAGCCCATATCAAGTGTATATTACATATGTATGTATTTCATTTCTTTGGTTTGTCTTGTGTAAGTTGCTTTGAATTTTTGTACTGTGTTAAAGCATACCTACTACAAGAAGAAATATAATTGCGATATTTTCTCAGTTTCGATATTCTACCGTGAAGAATCCGTCAAAGAATTGATCTCCCACTTTTCCATTAGTTATCGAGTGTACCTAGTGTGAAAGGCAGGTGTTCAAAAATAACAAGAAAAATTACACTTTAAATTCAGTGATGAGGTTTGCACTTATCTTGAAAGAGGAAATGAGTTTATCTTTCTTTACTTATTTCATTAAATTGAATCTATGATTTCCACGTTTCGTCACTGAAGCGGAGTTTTCAGGTTAAGTCTCATTTATTACAAGAGGAGTAATAGGAGTACTTTCTCACTGTAAAAATAAGTAACAAAGAATACTATAACATGTTGGTAAGTACATGCACCAACTGAAATAAAACTAGAACTCAATAAAATGTTATTGTAGCAACAATAAAAGTAAAAGTAGGTAACTAATCAAGATGCTCAATCGTGTGATTTTTATACAAAGTCCTCTATAGTATAGATTAGAAATTCAAAGGTGATGTGGACAATCAAATAAAATAATTTCATATCAATCAGTCTTCATGAAGCGTTGGTTGTAAAAGGTTCCTTTTACGATTTTGTCACGTATATAAGATGTACAATGTATCCGTACTGGAGTGAGGGAGACCTTTGCTATCTTGATGTTTGGAGTAAAACAGCAAATGTTTATTGTATTATTATCGATTTTGGAACATGTTTTCTGAGAAAAATAGTACTGCTTTACTAGTATATAATATAAAGATATTTGTTTCTATAGCATATTTCCTGTCATTAGAAAACATTAGTCTGCTGCCCACCCCATTATTTGTGGGATATGCTGTGATTATATAGTAATGTAGAAAACATTATCTTAAATTATGGAGAATAAATGAAGAACTGACCAAAATTCAACAAAATTCAAAAACCAGTAAATGAAATAAGTTGAACAGGGCTGATATGTTTTGCAACTGCTACAATTTTTTGAGATATTTTTGAAACGCATTATATTTGTTGCTGTATTTTGCTAAAAGCTGTGATTTAATATAAAGCTCTACATCCAAAATGGCATAGACGCAAGGAATAAAATTAAAGCAAAACAATAAAATAAATACAAAAGCATAATATTCCCGCTGTGTAATAAAAACAGCATGTAGAGTGTGTAGGTACTTACCATTATAAATGTTCGAGAAAATTAGAATAGCTATTCCCGTCAGCAGTACAGATGGACGTGAGAATACGGAGAGCACTGGATTAGTATGCACGCTGAAGTGGTGTTATGTAAGTAGGTGCATGCGGAATTAATATCAGTAATTTGGATATTATGCTAATAACGTATTTCTCAAGTTCTTCGTAAGAAGTATAGCATATTACATATTTGGATACCGTTTAAGGCTACGAGGTTTATCGTTAAATAATTATAAAATTCTCTGTATAAAGGTTTGGTAAAAAAAATATTCGTTGTAGACCATTTTAATGAGAAAATCACTAGCGACCCAGCGATTTTACAGAACATTTTAGAATTCAATATTTTTTTCTGTATAAATTCACTACATACTTTTTATATCTGTCATTTTCCAAATCGTATTAAATTGGGGTTGTAGAAGGGAGGAGGAGAAGGGGCAGAGTGCCAATAAGATGGAGCGACCAAATTAAGGAGGCCACACAGAACTCACTACACGGGGCCTTACACATGGCGGAGGATCGCTCAACATAGAGACAGATGGTCTGCAGAACGAAGCATGATGGTCACGATCCTCAGGATTGAGGGACCGACAGAGATGATGATTAAATATTACTACTTCTACTTTACCATCACAGCATATCCCGCAAGTGGGGTAGCCAGCAAACCAGATGTATGTAATAAACATGAAAGCTGTCCTCTCCAAGTCAACTAAAATTTTATGACATTCGGGATGGGCGATAATCCTTATCGTTGAATTTAAGATTTCAATTACTTTTTTTCAACACTTACCTCTTACAGAACACTCTAAAACTTACAGAAAAGAGTACGAGACCAATTTTTTGCCGGATGCTCTAAGGAAAAACAAAAAAAATTTTTTGGGAAAATCTACTCAAATTGTGAATGACTTGATACGTATTCTATGAATGATTGATTTTAAAATAGTTTACTAAGACACAGTACATAATGAATGCATAAGGAAAGGTATTTCTCCGATAGTTTCCTCTTCTCTACAAAGGTACATTATTTATCCAGTGCTTTGTGTTTTGAATTATGAGGTCGTTTCCAAAGTTTCAAACTGAGTTATTTGACAACTCGAGTCACTAAACAAACATAATCCCTAGAATTCAAACCACTTGTGTTTATCTATCTCAATTTATGTAGAGTTGCTAACCAACAAATACGTACATACCCATCGGACTAATTGCCTTGCTATTTATAATATTAGTCTCCACATTAGAAACTTTTAATAAATACGATTATCTTACAATATTCTGTTTATTTCGTGCTTATTCTGTTTGTAATTCTAAATTTATCGATGGCGCCTCAAGTAAGAGGGTGAGTAATAAAATTATTTTCAAGAATTTACAATGAGTACTACTATCTCGTCACGGTAGTTTCTACAAGTGGGGTAGTCAGCAGAGCAAACGCATGCAATAAACATGCTAGCTGTCCTCCCCATGCCAGCAAAAATTTAAGACTTTCAGGATGTGTGGCAAACCTCTCCGCTGAATTTAAGAAGCAAAATACCTTATTTTTCGAAAACTCGAAAACCTCGGAAACCAATCCTTTGCCAGGTACTCAACAGTTCACCTGGTAGCTTAATTTGGCAAAGGCTCGCGAAAAGGATGGGTTGTGGGTTCAAGTTCCGTCGTAGGTACTGCTTAACAAGGTGACGTTGTCTTTTGTGATAGTTTCGTGTGTTCAATTTACATACAATGGTTGACTGTAAAACAAAAAAAATCGACAAACAATTTACAATGAGTAAGAAAAGTTTAAGATTAACGCTCGTTAATGGTGGACGCTCCACCGAAACCGCGGTAGCAAATAAAAAGCTCAAAAAATAACAATAATTACATAATAATCTAAAAAATCATATCATGTCTAGAAATTGTTATATGTTAATGCCGAAAACATAAACAAAGTAATAAAATCGTTAAATATGAGATGTTTAGTTTCTTAAGAATGACTTTTGATCACACGATTCCTCAAAGACTTGGTTAAGAGGGTGGTTTATTTCAGAAGCAATATTCTTCCAGAGTGTTATTAGTTCGAACGCACTTCAATAATATATTTGGAAGGAATTACGTGCTGATTAGGGCATTTTCTGCAGTTTTTTTTTTAATAAAGAGAAACATTTGTACCACCCAGGACTTAATATAGGATTGACTTGACACAGTTTAGTAGGATTGGGGGAAATACTCGTATAAGACAATTCAGCAGAATGCTTCCTAATAATAATATTTTGTTAGTACCTATACGAGACTTGTGTTCACGTGACAATATGTATGTAATAAGTTGCACAGCAGCTGATATTGAGGAATAATAAAACTAGGAATAGCGGGGAAAATACATATTCATGTATCACAAGTGTTCTTGCATAATAGAAAAATTTCAAGGAAACATCGCTGTGGGTAAGAATCGATATATTTTTATGAAAATATTGTATTAAACGATATTATTTACGCTTCTTCAGCTACTGTGTGATTGGTTCAATATTGAAAAAACGTTGGAGAAAGAAGTAATTTATAAGAATATTGACTTTCATATTGTTCACAATCTTTGAAATTCTTTCCTGGGGTAGTTACTGCCAGTGGAGTAACTGCATGCAATATACATGCAGATAACTTTTTACGAGTAAGAATAATTTAATTGGGTTTGTTGGAAAAGATCGCACTTTTGTGATAAACTCGACCTCTGTTATATATTGATTGTGTTAAATTTGAATGCGTATATTCTTTGAAATTGGTTCATGGCAATGTGCAGTAAAGACTGAATAATTTATTCATTTATTAATTTAAATAATGAAATAAATAATGTTTTTTAAACTTTATTTCTATAACCCGTAATAATACATACAAAAATAATGTTTTTTTTTTACACCACTTGTCTGCTTGATAGACATGGTCTATGTATATAATTTAACTATGTATTTATTTATTTACTAAATAAACCAATTGTGCCCTTTTCAAATATTTCCAAATTAAAAATTAGATTCCACGTTTGCTTAACCTAGTTACAGTTACATTGTACCCTGTCGTATGCACTATGGAGGATATTTTTTTATACCTATCTCCACGAGCTGTGCGTTTTACAAAGCAATGAAAATCAGTTAGATTGGTTTTTTGGGTTTCGAATTGATAAATAAAAAACTGTAAATAGTCCACATCCTTCAGTTATTGGGTAGAATGATCACAATATTATAAAAAAATGTGTTCAGTAAATTCTTTTACCTAGATTTCGCACGTTTTTCCACATTTCTTGAATAAACTTCAATATACATACATACATATACATATGTAGTAGTACTTGTTACTATTTACACAACGTACCAGATATAGCTCATGATAACAATATGTTATACGTGACAGGGTCCAAATCCAGATTCGGGTTCAGGAAGAGAGCAGGATGTACTCGCATGGCTCAGTGGAGGTGTCACGTCACTGGATTATGAAGTGATTAGCATCCTAGTAGACACTTTGAGCCGCACCTGACACCCTCTGTTTGTCTCGCTCTAGAGTGATAACACAACATTTCATACATACCTGCCTTCAAGAATTTAAAATACTGAAATATTCATGAACTTATTTTTCATTTAAATTTTATAAAATTATGTAGAACACTTTGTAAATTAAGAAAGCAAGACGTCGTTGCATATTCAAAAAGAGACATGTGGGCACATTTTTATTTAGGCATACTCTTTTAAAACTGTTCATTAAGGCATTAAAATTGTAGTTTGGACTTTTTATTGACTTTATAAAATGGTTATTCTATTCCCTCATGCCGTATCTCAAGTGGGGTAGGCAGAGAGAACGGAACGCCAATTAGATCTGTCCTTACATACTTCTTTCGCTTCCTCTACAGTCATACAATTTCTCATGCACGCACGTCGGTTTCTTTTACTCAAAACACGGCCGTCCTTGAGAATTTGATCTACATGTTCAAGCCATGTAGTTCTCGGACGCCCGCGCTTCCTCACACCCCTCCTTTCAGCCAAGTATATCCTCTTTGTCATTCTTTCCTCTTTCATTCGTTCCACATGACCAAACCATCTCAATTTATTTACACGCATTCTATCCACAACACTCCTCTTGCATCCACTCATTTTTCTAATATCCTCATTCCTCACTCTATCACGCAACGTTTTACCAACCATCCTCCTCAGCGATGGTTATGATATCATTATAAGCGGTTTATTCAAGAAATTTCAAAACATTTATGAATTCACATGTCCCTTTTTGAGTATGCAACGACGAAGAGCCAAAAACTCTGAATATATTGTTCTTACTATGTATATTTTATTCTTTTCTATGCAATACTCATTAGTTTAGTGAAATAAATAAAACCATACATATACATGTTATAAGCATACAGTGGTCGAGTTTACAAGAGTATTGCAATTTCTTCCAACTACTTCGCGCTCGTATAATTTTATTATATTTTGCATCTTATTTTGCCTAAGTAAGTGTTTGCTAAGTTCCTTAGTTTTATGAGTTGTATGATATAAGGTAAATATTGTGCACTTTAAGGTTACAACAATATTAAGGAACATGCCAAAAATTACGAGATGTTGAACAGGGTTGGCAAAAGAAGGCAATTCCTTAAAAATATTGCACAACAACAAGTAAACTAGATTGGCCATAATATCATGTACCCAAACCTGGTCATTACCATTGTGGACGGCATGACGTAGAACTGATGAAATTAGCAGAAGATAGGGAAAAACGGAGAAGAAAAACCAAACATGTTGCAGCTAGGCCAATTCAACGGATTGTAACTCAGTTTATATATACTACTACATATTCTAATTCTATAATGCTTCAGTGTCGCGACGCCAAGTTGAGAACATGCTCTTCAAGATAAGTCAGGGCACCCTTGAGACGGTCACGCATCATAAAACGGCGCCATATACAACTCGTACATAATTATTAATATGAAAGAAGTTAATTAGGACATTCTAAATATGTAGGGTATTGTGTAATGTTTGTGTTCTCAAAAACTAATAAAAACTTCCTAAAATGAAGGTTAGTACGTTAAATGAAGTTGTTTTGTAGTTGTTTAGTAGGTACACAGATAGACTATTTGGCTCCATAATGTGGCAGGACATTGGGGATAATAGGGTGTCTCAATTACAATGTGATAGGTGATAATAATAACATCGTTATAGAAGGTCACGTTATGTATGGTCAAAGGAATTAGATTTTCTTTCATTATCTATAGGTACATTCTATAATACTTTTTTCACGTTGAAAAGCGATTTTTTCAAAAATCCTCTATCATTAAGTAGTCATATGTAGTGTTAATTTTACATAATATGTAACCTCAAACATTGGTTAATATTGTAACAGTAATTTCACTAAAAATTACCTATGATTCAAGTTATAATCCACTCTACAATTTATAGTTGTTTGTAAATAAACAAGATTAAATTAATAATTACCTACTGAATCTGCGGCATTAACGATTTAGTATGAAGTGATGGGTAGGACACGAAATTGATTCCTAAATCATTTGTTTCACAAGCAATCGTTGTATGACCTTATGCTTAGAAGACCAATGACGTTATTAGCAGAACTGTTTTCTTCTTTTAACTTGAGGGTTCAGGGTTTTAAGAGTAACATTTTGCCCACACGTGTGGCGGGCATCTGCAGAGCTGAGAGTATGCGAGTTGTCTTCTACATTAAAATAATGTGATAGCGGCAATATTATCCACAATATTATGGTCTCCGGAATAAGAAAACGTGTGTATTTAAACAATCATTTCGTGTAAATAAGTTAAGATAGTTTAGACATGTGGAACGAATGAATGATAAAAAGACAACAAAGAGGATATACCTATTTATTTGAAAGACAGGATAGAGAAGGCGTGGGCGTTCGTGAACCACGTAGCTTAATTATGTGAATCAAATTCTCAAGAAATGGTGTTTTGAGTAAGAGAAATCGACGTGCATTTATGAGAAATTGTATAAATGTAGAAGAAGCGAAAAAAGTATGTAAGGATGGATCTCCATATATGGCATTCCGTTCTCTCTGCCTGCCCCATTTGGGATAAGGAGTGAAGGTAAAGTATATCATCTATATTTTATTTTAATTTGTCTGTGGAGAGATGGGTGAATTTATTTTATTTTTACAAAAAATATTGCGACAACGCGTCGTATTTATAAAAAGGATTTCGAATCTTTTTACTTCTATTCCGGTGATTGTTACACAAAAAAATATAAAAATGAACTCATTTTAAGAATATTTTGCATAACTCTGAAACATTTTGATTTATACGAATAACAAAGTATTTTGAAATTTTATTTTAAAAATAAACTAACGCTTTACTTTGAAATCGCCCACGATATACTCGTAATGAAATGGCATATGTTGTAATATTATATAAAACGTTTTTTATATGTACGGATGAAATTACCTAAATCACTCGCAAACGAGTGGATGGCCTTGAGAAAAATAGAATAGAATAGAATACTTAAATTTAAAAGGAGTTTTGGAAAAGGATAAACATGTAATATATTACAGTATAGGGTGTGGGACTCATAGGATCAGAATACAAATGTCACTGGTTCTGAATAGATCCGTGATGATAAATAGAAATGATAAATAAAAGAAATTTCCCATTTCGTATGAATGAATAGAAGGGGCCTATGAAGTAAACCCGAACTTCGTGAACAATTTTGCATATTTCGTACTAAAAGTATATCTTTGTTAAGAAAACTGGCGAAAATTCAAAATATTATATTTTACTAGCTGACCCGACAAACGTTGTTTTGAAATATTAATTATTTATTTGCCATATACATTATAATATATCGACTGAAGTTGAAAATTATTGAATTACTAATATCGCTATTAAAAAATAGGGGTTGATGGTAGAAGGTTAAACATTTAGGGCTGTATGTATTTTTTAATGCCTCACCAAGAACAATAAAAAAAAATTTTAGGGGTATGAAAAATAGATGTTGGCCAATTCTCAAACCTACCCGATAAGCACACAAAATTTCATCAAAATCGGTCTAGCGTTTCGGAGGAGTATGATAACAAACACCGTGACACGAGAATTTTATATATTTTATTACAAGTGTCTTAGAAATCTTTGAATGTTGTAAACGAGAGCAAAATTAATTTTCACATTACTTTAAAAACTACCACGTTTCATACATTTTGTAGAAAATGTGTAATTCTAAACGAACGTGACTCGAACATCTTATAAAAATGATATTTATTTTATAAAATACAATATTCGTTTCCTTTTAATGATTGAATTTATAGTTTTTTTTTATTATTTAACATATTTACAGAGAACGTTTGTTTTTTAGAATACATAAATGTAAATTATTTACTTGGAAGTGGAGAAAAACATTTCGGTTCAATGTGGTTGGCCGCTTTCTGAATTTGCCATTGTGAATTTTCAGGATTTGATTTAATTTTTTGGGTTTCAAATTATTGAGTATTTTAAAAGTGTTGGTGTCTCGGTTCTATGTTATTGATAATTATTCTTGCACTTTCTAGATTGTTGTCTTGTTATTTGGTATATTTTGTATTAATAAATATATGCTAATCACGAATATTTATTTAATAAGAAACGATAAAATTAAACATTTCGATCATTATTTTCATTTGAAAAATCCATTTTTCTGTCAATATTTTAAACGCCATGTCATTGAATTATCCCGTTGTGATGTCGTTAGGCATAGAAAGTTGTATTGGCACACATTTGACTGTCTGTAGCGTCTGATGACGTCACACAGTGTTATGCCATGGGTGGATCTTTTCGCGGCAAAGTGCGAAAATTGCTTTTTCAAATTGTGATAAAGGCCTAAAAAATGCACGTTTAAAAATATAAAAAGCACCATAATTTTTCTAATTTGTAAGTACTATTTTTTGAACTGAAATATTTTTATTGTGAATGTTCCCCATTCTTCACAGAAATCGCATCGCTGGAGTATGACAACAATAAATGAATATCGCATATTTTAATAATAAATTATTCAAATATTATGTCTAATATCACGATTCATTTGATAATGTATGTATAATAAATCTTATTACAATATTAGACGGCGCGCATCATACCTATATATACAAACGTATTAGTGATTTAACGAATGCGCGATTTTGGATATTCGCGAATGCGAATATTTGTTACCGACATTCGCGAATGCGAATAATGACTTGCGTGAGCTTGTCAGTGCTGGCTGCACCATTTCTACAATTGCTCAAACATTAAAATTTCTACTCCCCGTCGTCGAATTTTGAAAATATTATAGGAATTTAAAATATATCAAAAACTCCTCGGTTTTCTTAAAGAAAATTTTCTTGCAGTAGGTACCATTTTCTACAATGTACCGAGTATTTGTACCAACCATTGTTTTCCAAAATGGTATAGGAATTTGAAATATTATTTCAAAACTCCTCAGTTTTCTTAAAGATATTTATTTGAATTATTAAGTATCCGGTACCTTGACCTAATATCCGATACTTTATTACCAAAATAATATTCGCAAAATATTCGCTTATTTTCTGCGAATACGAATACGAATGCGAATACTTTGAAATCAGCAAATATTTGCGAATGCGAATACGAATATTCGTTACATCACTTATACGTATCATACATTATATTAAATTTATGATCATTATTACACCTGAATGAATAAATTATTTAATTTTTTTTATTAAATGTCAATATACCTTGCCTCCCTCGTATAAAGTATCGATCTATATCTATCTATAGAAACACAGCATTATGTACTTGTAAAAAATACAAGCTTTCTTTTACTACTACTAAACCATAACGGCATATCCCACAAGTGGGGTAAGCCAGCAGACCAACTGTATGTGATGAACATGCAAGCCGTTCTCTAAGTGCCAACAAAAGATTGAGACATTTAGGGTGGGTGGCAAATCTCATCGTTGAATTTATGATTCGACCGCTGCTTTTTACAAGACACTTAAAAACTTACGGTAAAGAGCGGGAGACCCCTTCTTTAACGGGTGCTCTGGAGAGGTTGTCTTCTCCGTATCATTGTGAAATAAAGAAATTCAGGATGGGTGGCACACATCATCGATGCGATGGATGCGAAAAGTCTAAAAAAGAGTTGAAATCACACTTTAAAATCATATTCATGTGCCAAATTTTTATTGATTCTAGAAGTTTCAAAGATTATTGTTAATTTTCTCATAGTATGTTTCAAGGATGAGAGTTTGTTTAGAAGGTGTTATTATCTACTGCTTCTACTACTATATACCATCATGGCGAATCCCACAAATGGGATAGTCAGTAGATCACTTGATGATATAAACGTGCAAATTATTCTCTCTGTGCCAAAAAAAAATTTAAGACATTCGGGATGGGTGGCAAACCTCATCACTGCATTTTCAGAAAAAAGGCATAAGTATTGTGAAAAATTAAGTATTAATCAACAAGTCTTCACTGATTAATTTTTGTGAAAAATTCAAAATATTCATTTACACTTTCACACCATCTTCTATAAGTGCAGTGGTAAATGTATTTACTGAATGAATGTAACAAACATACAAGTAGTCAATTCTACTCCATAAAAAAAACATTCAGTGCTGGATTGAAGACTTTACACTGTAATATTTTAAACTTAATATTTCCCAATTATCTGCCCGCTTTTAACAGTTAGATACTCAAAACTAACACAAAAGAGATGGACATGTATTTTATTTCTTGAGTCTCGATCGATAGACGAAAATTGAATATGCCGTATATCCCATGGAGTCTTGGATAAAGAATTGGTCTCCCACTCTTTTCTGCAAGTTTCCGAGTGTCCTGTAAAAGGCTGGTAATCGTAAAACGCGATGAGGTATGACACCCATACTGTCATATACATATACATATGTCTAATTTATTTATTCATTCATTCTTTACTGTATATTAATCACAACACATATATTTTTTTAGGGACCTACATTAAAAAATATGACTATTATGAGCATGAGGAGGATAATTTGTATGTTTTTTATATGCATTTAGTCAACTGGAATGCCGTGATCGTATATATGTTTGTAAGTAAATGTAATATTTAAATGCATTTAGTCAACTGGAATGCCGTGATGATATTATATATGTTTGTATGTAAATGTAATATTTAAATGCATTTAGTCAACTGGAATGCCGTGATGGTATATATGTTTGTATGTAAATGTAATATTTAAATGCATTTAGTCAACTGGAATGCCGTGATTGTATATAATATGTTTGTATGTAAATTATTATTATTGCGAGGCCAATGCGATCCCAGAAGAAAATCAACAACATCTAGACAACAACACAACAATTACAACATATTCTCAATCTTCCTGACAAACTCCGCATACGTCACGCCAAATATATCAATGTGTCTAGCCAGACCGTTAAATATTTGAATAGCCCTTCCTATTGGCGACTTTGCCAATATGTTTGTTCTACTTTGAGGCTGATAAAAAAAATCGTGATGCCGAGAACGTCCATATGCATCGGGAACATATATTATGTTAAAATTTTCCATTATTATTGGATTAAATATGATACCATTGATCAATTTGAAAAAATAAATGTAATATTTGAGATATTTTACAAATACTTACCTTTTATAAGACACTCGATAATTTACAGAAAAGGGTGGATGATCTGTTCTTTTTCGGGACTCCACTGAAAAAATACATAATGTATAACAAACATATAATAATTATACATATAACTTTTTTATTTTTCTTCAAGTATTGGCGTACTAACGCCTAAACCAATTAAAATTGTGCTGATTACGTTAGATCTGAGAAACTGTTCGACTAATACAAGTATTAACAAGACAATGAGTGTTAAATTGCGTACGCGTTTAGCTTTTACAAATACTTTTTAATAAGATATTATTCAGCAATCTCCAACAAGGTTCTAACACTAATAATAAAAGTCCGCACTAAAACACACAAGAAAACTTTGTAAGTGGATAATATAAATCTAATAGAGGCCGTGAAATTACACTCATTTAATTTAGTATTCGCAATGCGACACTTCACGGGAGTTCAATTTCAGACAAATTGCTCGCAAATGAGAGTAAAAGAGGCGTAAGATTACAATGTAACACTATCTCTTTCTCTTTCCAGTTGATTTTTACCTGAGCAACAAAAATATCATTAACATCATCATCAGGTGCTCTTTAATGTTTCTCTCGGGAGCACAGCACATAAATCAGACACGTCTACTCAGAGCGTTTTTCGCCAATTGAGTCACCTTTCATCACGGTATTTCAAGTGTCCAATTGTTGCTGTTATATTGTATGTGATTCAATAAATTTTTATATCAAATCGGAGTAAATTTAACATTTTAATAAATTCAACGAATATTAAGATGTATAAAATAAATAAATGTCTTAATTTTATATTGGCACAGAGAGAACAGCTTGCATGTTTATTACAGAATCAGAACAGGAGTGGGACGCACTAGAAAGAACCTCCAGAGATGGGGCTTGGCTGAGAGCATGGCATGTGACTGTGGAGAGAAGCAAGACACTGGACACCTCCTGACATGCCCAATGGCTCCCAGACAGGTCACTGGGAGGAATTCGTGGGACGGACTCACCTAGGGGGAGCTGCAAGAGAGGTCGTTGCTTTTTGGGAGGGAATGGGAGTGTAGATGTGAATTTGGTGTTTTTGTTGTTTGTCGATGCTGACCGACACGAAAAGAAGAAGAATTACATGCAGCTGGTCTGCTATCTACCTCACTTGTTGGATATGTCGTAATGGTGTAGTAGTAGTAGTAGTGTAGTAAAATAAAATGACAATAACATATAAACCAGATCCTCCAGGATGGACATGTGTTGAGCACATTGAATAGAACAGCTTGCATGAGTGAGCAATGGTATGAATAAAAGTAAGACGTAGTGGTCGGTCCTCTCTGTTTACCCAGAAAGGGAAGCGGTGTGATGGTGATGATAATAAAAAATACAAATTAACCTATCGGCAAACATAAAACTAAATACATTTCTTAGTAACGTAAATGAAAATGTTTGTATCGTAAAGTAAGAGAAGGCCGTCATAGTGGAACATTTATGACAACGAGATAGAGGGTAAAATCGTTTGATATTCATTCGATCCTTCTTCCAAGCTCTAACAGATACATGTAAGGAGGAAATACTTTATGTTTTATGATAGCTATGCAATGTGACATCTTGAAGTGAAGTAAAACAATATATAGATATAAATACATTATATGAAATTTCAAAGCATTTGTCCGATTCCTGTTACATACATGGCACAAAGTGTTACATTTATATCATACAAAGTTAAATTTATTACGTGTTACAAAGAGAAAGGAAGGAAGTCCGTCGCATATGAGAACGTGAATAAAGTGTTTTACTACAGCAATAACATTTGGAATATTGAATGAATACTCACAATAATAATAATATGTATGTAGTTTCAAACTGGACGATATCTTACTGTTATGGGGTGTTCACATTTGGCGAATATCGCCAGGCGAATTTCAAAATATATCGCCAGGCGAAAAAACAAAATTCGCCGGACATCCATTGATCGTCACACCTGTTCACACAGTCCACCGATATAGAAACGATCTGTCAGATGCGCTTTGATTTTGACACTGTCTTCAAAATGGCGGACGTCGAGATGGAGTTCGCGAAGTGTTTATTTTTAGTCGAAAATGTTATAGTAGAGTTCATATAAGGCGCCTTTTAATTAGGGAAACAAACGCCACAACCAACAACAAAGATAACAGCTGTCATGAAGCGGGAAACATTGTAAAATTTATAGGTTATAAAGTTTTTACCATAGATACGAACGCCGTGCACATCTACGTATGCGCAAATCGTTCAATCGGCCGAAAAAGTTGGAAGGTGGTCAACTCGAGACGATATCGTTTCTACTGGTTTTTGTCGTTTCAGACTAGCTGTCATTTTGTTCACACAGTTCAAATGACTGGCGATATTTTGGTGCCCTGGCGATATTCGCCAAAGTGAGAACACCATATTATAGCTATATCGCTATATCAATGTATGATTGAATGTGGTGGGAGTTTTAGTTATGAGAGCGAAAGCTCCTTAAAACCGATTAAGATCTCTGGAAATACTTTATAAAAGTATTTTATTTTTGTAATCCATATCCATGCATTATTTATTTATTATTGGACAACATTAAAGTGTCGTTTACGTGCCAAACCACCTCAAGGACACTGTACAATTCATAAATTCTAGCACATTACACCTACGTCATATTTTAAATAAACAATAACAGACAATAAATAGATAAAGTTGATATTTTCAACCGACGGTACTTGGTGGAAATTCATGTTGAATTAATTAAAATAAAATGATGAGAGCGGAAGCTCTTGAAAGCCGGCTCGCGTCCAATAAAAAGTCAGCGTGGATATACTACAAATAAATGTTTTATTTTAATTAATTCGACAATAAACAGATTGAATGAGAATTTCGCATACATAAAGGTGTCCACGTCAGAAGTAACACATATTAATGTATCAACGTCAAAGAATGTAAAACAGAATACAATACACGGCACAAGCTTTTAGCTTAGTGTGAAAGGTGTATTAGGTTGTATTTGAGTTTATAACAAAACCCAGATATATCTTTTTTTTTTTTAAAAAAGTTTTTTTTTTTCAATAATCTAATATATAAAAGGAAGTCGTGTGTGTTACAACACTTATAACTCAAGAATGGCTGTACCGATTTGAATGATCTTTGATTTGTTGGAATCTTCTCCGCCCGGAATAAACTATAGGCTATTAAAACATCTTACAAATTCACGGGAAGAAAAAATATGAAGAAAATTATTTACGCCATACATTTTTAATTTCAAAAATAAAAACAATATGGAGAGTTATGGCGCTATTAGCGCCCCCACGTCGCCTGTTGCATTGTGCTAAAATAATCCGTAGGTTCTGCTATATTAAGAACCAAATTACTATAACTAATATGAACGAAATGTGTACTAATATTTGTTTACTATAATTCGGTAGTTACATGGCAATAGGTTGTATCTCACTAAAACATAATTTTACAGGAGAGCAAAAACAATGTTTGCAAAAGAGATATTTCAGCCAAATTTCGAGCATTATATATCAAAATGAAGGTAATTATTATTTCTACAAGATAGATGTAACATTCTCTTAATAATTTCTTCTACAAGATGTATGTAACATTCACTAAATAATTTCTTGCAGTTTAAAAATATTTGAGTTTTTTTGCCATGTTGATGAAAACAATCTTTCTACATGTCAATAAGTTACGTCTTTTCTCTCTTTATTCTGACTATAAAGAGACATATCTTTTTGCCACATCAAATATTACACTATTTTGAGCATTTTATGGAACAAACTTGAAAACGCAAAAAATGCGAGATACAACCTATTGCCATGTAACTACCGACTTATTCGACTAATATTTATGTATCGATAGATCTTCTGTCACATAAATGTGGACGTGCACAGATTATATTTGAAATTGTATTTTATTTTTGCAGATGGAAAATTATTATTCAACCAAAAATTGTGCTACTAAAGATGTGCTATAAGAATGTGTTCATGTAGGTTGTTCTGATGCAAGATTGTGTAGTGAAATTTGCAGACAGAGAAGAAAAATTACGAAGAAAATTATTTACGCCATACATTTTTAATTTCAACTAAAAATGCAATATGGAGAATAATACAAAATCAACAATGAAGTTTTTTTTATAGATTGGACTATTTATATGATAATTTTTCTATACATTCTCAAATTAAAAACGTTATCCATACAAATTAAGATCTGTAGTTCTGATATTTCAATTTTTAAAAAATCATGGAAAGAATTTTTATAAATTTTAAATGAATAGGTAAAATCTACCTGAAAAAAAATAGTACCTACATAATTATATTACGTACTGCAGATAATTTATAAACAAATCTTAGTTAAGTATAATTGTTCAACATAAATTGTTCATGTCGGCCGGTGTGGCGCGGAGCTCTTTGCTTTGAGTCACGAGGTCCCGGGTTCGATTCCCGGACAGGGCAAAGTGAAGAATGACCTTTTTCAAATTGTCCTGGGTCTGGGTGTTACATATATATGCATATAGTGCATTGTATATGTGTGTATCGTCGCGTTAGTACCCATAATCAAGATTTATCTAAGTTTGGGACTAGCTCGATGTGTGTGAATTGTCTATGTAAAAAAAAATGAATGTAATTTTCGCAGTTTAGCGGCGCCACCCGTTGTTGAGTACTTTTTTTCCATAGAAAAGGTAATATTTTTGAAACTTGAGGAAATTGTTGACATATGTAGAATTATTTTAATTTGCCGGCAAAAAAATCCACTTCGAAAATTAATTTCTTAAAATTCCGTACATATTACTCGACAACGGGTGGGGCCGCGCAAGTTTCATAGTTGCGATTTTTTTTTCCTATAAAAGAATGGCAACAATTTCCTCAAGTTTCGAAAATATTTCTTTTTCTATGGAAAAAAGTACCTACTCGACAACGGGTGGGGCCGCTAAACTGCGAAAGTTCCAAATGAATTATATTTTTTTATACTATACCTTCGATGACACACTTTGACAATTACGGGAGTTTGTTAAGAGATTAATAATATTAATCATTCATAAAGTCAGTGGGAGAGGGCAGAAGATAGAGCAGGTGTCGAGCATGTGTTGAAAGGCTTGGTTTGGAGTGGCCAGAGGTCCTGGAAGCAGCGGTGGACAGTTATCTCTTTAATATAGTTAGATACTTAGGGGCAATGGGCCCCCGACCGAACTAGGACAAGGGGAAGAAGATGTACGTATGAAATCGTTCATTGATTCTTAGGCGGTACGAAGTTCGCCGGGCCAGCTAGTTCTTAATAAAATAAAAGGTTTTTAGGTCCCTTCTGAATGCAAGTTTAACCATTTTAAAATAAAATAGAAGACGTGGTTTTGTCTTTTTGTTAAGAATATTTACTAATTTTTTTGTTTATTTAACTGAATTTGACAAAATCGATTAGACATTTTGATTAGAGAACAATATTTACATAATCCAACATTGTGCAAAATATAATCGAAAGAAGTGAGAAAGGCGTCTCAACGCATATAAATTGGGTTTAAGATTGGCTCAACCGTTATTGCTGACTGATCAAACTAGCAGCTGATAAAGTATCCATTGAACTGAATGGTTATTTCGCCATTTAGAAGAAGGCGTGATCCATCCGAGATCTCAAGAAAGTTATTTCTATGGTTTGCATTAAATGTTTCTCGATTAATGGACCTTATATCGTTATAGTGAGAATGGTAGAATTGGTGAACGTTGTCCATATAGGTACACCGTGAGTGATCACTTACATAAGTCAGCCAAGTGCCAATTCATAAGCGTAAGGACGCCTTACTCACTTGTTCCAATTAGATTTTGTACAATGTTACATTGTGTAAAAATGGTTCTCCAATCGACATGTCTGATTGGTATTGACTTGTTACTCGGAAATTTTAAACATATTTTCATCTGATATTTTGTCGATAATATATAGTGCATAATATGCATTGTATTACATAAAAATATTTTCTGAATACATATTTCTTGAAAAGATTATCTCCTTTATGTATAAGGCGGATCGTACAAAGCTGAACAGTTTCCAGTGCACCTGTCTCATTCAATATTATTATTAACATATTGAAAATATGATATTATTTTTATAATTCTGGTTTCCTTAGTATAATGTGATGCATCCATTGTTACACTAAAAGCTTACAAGATATTTCATTATTATAGTCGAGCAAGCATTTCCTTACTTTATTTATGGATATTACCTATAGATAATATTGAGAAAAATGTGGTCTGTAAGTAAAATTTCGTCTATTTCCATTCACATTGCTTCAAGGAGATGAGTTTTATCTTTGTTGAGATTTCAAATTATTTAAAATCAATATTATTTTATCTCGTGGAGTTCCTGGCAAAGAATTGGTCTTCCACTCTGTTCTTTAAAATTTAGAATGTCCTGTAAATGGTGTTCATTTAACTTCACGTATAAGACAATTAGCAAACCAGCTGTATGTAATAAACATGCAAGCCATCTTCTCCGCGGAAACAATAAATAAGGACATTCAAGACAGGTGGCGAGCCTCATCGTGAAATCAAAGATGTAAAATAGCTTTATTTTTTTTAATACCTGCTTTCTACAGAACACTCGAAAACTTACCGAAAAGAGTGGAGGATCGATTATTTGCCGGGTGCTCCACGGAAAACACGTACTTAAACTCAAACAAACAAATAAATAAATCATATTGTACTATATTATACCATACCATCACGACATGTCCCACAGGTGACATGCAAAATGCTAAATTATATATAATGAGTTACAATCCATTGGATTGGTCTGCAACGAGTTTGGTTTTTCTTCTCCATTCGTCTCTATTCTCCGCCAGTCTTTTCAGCTCTACGTATGAGCCACAGTTCATATCACTCTTCAGTTGGTAAATTAAATGCTAAATTAAATGAATAAAAAACTTAAACTTTTTAATGCACACTTTTTATTTTTATTTACATACTCGTACAAAATATTGTATCGTCTCTATTGATAATGTTTCATTAAGAGACGAAACAATATTGTCTACGTAAATAAAAATAATAAGTGCGTATTAAAAACTATAAAGTGATTTAATTCATTCAATATGTATTAATTGTGTCGGTGCGCACGTAGTAGAATTTCATAATTATGTAAAACAAAGTTTTTCTTTCTACTTTAGATATATAGTAGAAAGAAACACTTGTTTGAAATAACATAATCATTAAATATATGGATACACAAAAAGTAACGGAATATATTAAAAATACTGTTAAATTAAATATATAATTATGTACGAAGTTTGAGGATATGTTCTTTATTGGTTTGTATCCTGTATCAATTATTATATGAAATGGATTATGTGTGTAAGTAGATACTTACGTTATATCTTCTAGGAATCGGAAGGCAATACAAATATCTTAATCCTAATATAATCATCAATGATGAGCATCCTGAGGAAACAAATCTCGGATATAAATTACATACTAAACAACCTACTTATTTATATATACCAATCATTATTATTATTACGATATTACCTACTATCGATTATTCATTTCCTGTAATATTATGAGGAGCAATATAAATATATTCTGAGATTGATGATATTATATTTTACCGTTTTGGAAATCTTCTGACAAAGAAAAGGTTTCGCATCACTAATAAAATACTTATTTATTTATTTATACCATTCCCCATAAGTGCGGTAACCAGCAGACCGTTTGCAATATACGATCGAGTTGTCTATATATTTAACAAGTTTTAGAAATTTATCTATCTATCTATCTATCTATACCATCACGGCATATCCCACAAGTGGGGTAGCCAGCAGATCAGCTGCATGTAAGGAACATGCAATCTGTCCTCTTCGTGCCAATATAAAACCAAGACATTCAGGATGGGTGGCAAGCCTCATCGCTGAATTTAAGATGTAAAATGTCTTAATTTTTTCGAACACCTGCCTTTTACAGGACACTCGAAAACTTACGCAGAAGAGTGGGAGACCAATTCTTTACCGGGTGCTCCACGGGAAGAAATTTAGAAATTTAACATCTTCAATTTAGCAGTGATGAGGTATGCCTCCCATTTTGAATGTCTTGTTATTATTGGCACAAAAAAGATGACTTGTTTGTAAATTACATGTAGTTAGTAAATGTTATGAAGGACAGAGAAGCATTCTCCAGTCCATTCACGTCGGGGGACCTGTTGAAGGATTTACAAAAAAATAATTTTTGCTTGAAAATTACAACATACACATACATACATACCATCACGCCGCTTCCCTCGCGGGGTAGGCAGAAAGGATCGAGCGCCACTTGCATCTATCCTTGCATACATCTTTCGCTTCCGTCACTGTCATACAATTCCTCATGCATGTTCTCCTGTTCAATGTGCTCAACACGTGACCGTCCTGTAGGATTTGATTTAAATGATCTTGCCATTTAATCCTAGGACGTCCACGTCTCCGAGCACCATTCCTCTCAGCCAAATATATCTTCTTAGTCATTCTGTCCTCATTCATTCTTTCCACGTGCCCAAACCATCTTAACTTATTTACATTCATCCTTGTTATTACACCCACTTTCATTCCACATTCCTTTCGTATATCACTGTTACGCACATGATCTCTCAGACTTTTACCACACATCCTTCTCAACGATCTCATTTCCACTGCATTTATGCCACTTTCATCCTTCTTTAACCATGTCCACGTCCACGTCAGAAAATATAGCGTTTCAAATTTGTATAATTTCCTAGAGAGGAAATCAAAGTGTGTAGAAAGAAATCGGATATTAATGAAAAGATTTTGATATTGTGAATAAATAATCTCAAAAATATAATCATATTTTATTCCTAGAAAAAGAGAAAAAATAACAAAGAAAATAATTTGAAACTGAATTAAAAATTGTTCATTGTGAGAAAAAGTTGATAGCTTTTTAGATTTATTTAAAAACGAACGTAGTATATTCCAAACACGTTTATTATTTACTACTGTAGAATTAAAGATAGATGATAAAAAGGAAATTGTTCTTGTTTTAATGAAATTCCATCAAAAACCGTCGGTGGATAAGTTGAATTATAAAACAATCCTAATCAACTGAGGCGTTGAAGAAAAAAAAATTTTTTTTAGTTCAACAAGGATAAATTGCTTGATTCATAAAATGTTGTCTCTGAAATCGAAGATTTATTTATACTCAAGTTAATTCATTGCCAAAAGTAAAGTTCCACGATCACGAGTGATAAGAAATAAGTCTATTTATTTCAAGCAGTCCTCTTAGTGCCAACAAAAAATTAAGACATTCAGGATGGGTGGCAAACCTCATCGCTAAATTAAAGATGTAAACTTCGTTCAATTATTTTAGTATCCACGTGTATGTATATATTTTAAATTACTTTGTTTTTATTCAATTATTAATTATAATAATTTTCTTTTATTAATTGTTGGTCAGCTGGAATGTATCGTGCTTCTGTGAAGAACTCGCTCATTGCGCTTAATCGATTGTTCAATTATTGTTTTTTTTTATTGCATATTTGCAAACTTATGAAAAAAAGTGGGCGACCAATTATTGTTTATGAGGTGCTTCATATTCATTTTGTTGAAAAGAAAAATTTAGTCATCTATTAAAAAAAAAAGATATTAAAAATAAACCAATTTATTGCTTTATCTAAATAGTACTACTAAAAAATTGTAATGTAATGTACTCGTAGTCAGTTCATCATTGGGTTGAATGAAAAGAAGCAGAAATGTATGTATGTATATATAGTGTAAAGTATAGCGTGTAAACATGAAATGGGAATTAAATTGTAATTAGTACAAACTACAAAGAGTTCGTGTTTATTGGTATGTACTCGTTTTAGTAGGTAGTACAAAGTACAAGTTCATATTTCACAGTTACTACGTATTAATGTATCGTTATTTGTATCTGATATTTCAATTATTAATAATGACATGTTTCTAATGAATACTGTGGAATTTTACAAAATATAGCAAGCCAGTTGCATGCAAGAGTGTTCACGTATAAGTTGTACAGTGGCGTGCTTGCCATACATGCGAAAAAGTACTGCATGCTTGAAGGGCAAATCTATAATTTACGAAAGAAAAGAATCTAAAACGTAGATTGCAAAATTAAATTGATTCAAAATCATCTGCCAAACGCATCTGTGGCAAACTTTATTTTAATTAAAAGCATAGTAAAATTTTGATGACCTCTAAAACTATGTTTATTTCTTTCCTCCCTTGTTCCATCTTATACAGCATTTGTTTTCTGTATCGTGCTTATTGAAAGGATAGTTACTAATATTAACAAGTGAACATAGATGTGGTGCTACAAGTTTTATACTCTGACAAACGCGTCGCATTCTCTGTATGTATGTACTTTCTCTTAGAAAACAATGTTATATTTTACGATGTATGTTTTGATCCTGTCACGTTATTTGTTAATGGAAATTAACACAAACCGTTTGAGTTTAACTATGCTTAATAAAAGTTACAGAAACCAACAAAGTCATTGTCAAACGTCTTTGACGTGACAATGACTTTGTAAGGCGAAACTAGGATACTGTTCCTATTATTAAATACATTATAGCAAAACTCAAACAGTGTAGGCATGTTTATTTCTTTAAATTAATATTGAGTTTTACAAAAAAGCATCAACTCAAATCTATAAATATGTAGTGTTTGGCAATCATTCGTAAAATTTCTTGCCCAATATAAAAAAGTTTGAAAAAAAACACAGTATTTAGTTATCTTTCAAATGAAATGAACTTCCAACAAGTGCTTTCGGTCAATAACATCGAAATTTCAATAAAAAAAAACTTTAGTTCCGCCGCTGCTAAGTTGAAAGGTACTTGAAAGTATAAAAAAATGTGGTTGCATGAACCCATAGCACAGAAAACTATCGCATAATATATTGGATACTATGCAATTACATATAAGATGTTTTTTTATTCGCTTTCTTCATTATTTTTTAAGTTCAAATTATAAACTAACAGTTTGTGGTGGAAGTTCATAATAAAAAGAAATTAAAATGAAAAACTATATAAAGTAACTCCACTGTGATGTGACTTAATATATAAGCATTTTTGTTAGAAAAATCAATAATTTTGTTTTAATAAATATTTTGATTGATGTGATTTTCTATTTCAACATTTAATGATACCTAAAAGTTGATTGAATGCAACAAAATATAAAAAAAGTTAAACCAAACGCAATTCTTGAAAAAGATATGGAAATAAGGAATGCAAAAAAATATTATAATTAAATTCTCACTCTGTAGGATGAAAAATCGTTTCTTCCGTACATATTAATCACACATTTAAAAGTTTATTATAAAAAGAAGAAAATTGAATATTTGTTTTTATTTGAAAGACGTTTCTCTCTGTTGTTTTAATCTATGGTAGAACGAAACGCTTGTTTCAATTTGTCCAAATAAATATTTCTACTTGAATAAAACGCAACACCGACAATAATACTAACTAAAATACTACATAGAATAAGACTAGAGTAATTGTATGAAGTATCTTCTATGTACATATTACCTTAGTAGTTATTTGAAATGAGCATAGCTCTTGTTGTTAAGATTATATTCTGCAGTAGAGTATTAAGCAGTGTATTTAGTATAACCCTCACGTCTCTTGTATTTCTACTGCAGTTGACGTGAGGGATACTAAGTATGTATGTGTCAGTCAGTATCATACTGCAGAAGTTCTTCATTGGTATTGTATCAGTAGCTCTACTACTTGCTACATATTTACTTTGTAAGAACTTAAGATTGTCTTCTGCTTTTCAAATGGTTGATTCGAATAAGAAGCATTTAGAAGATAGAGATTTATTTTAACAATTATGGATAGTCAAACCAAACGCTGTGTGAATAGAATCAAAAGTTTTAATGTAACGTTATTTTCAAATTCAAAGCTTTTTTTGATTTTAATTACCTATAATATGACAATTATATAGCACCTTATTGTGATAATATCACTTTAAAGATGCTTTACAATACCCACGTTAAAATTACATTATATCAATAAAAACTTCTCGTTTCGGGTAAAATAGAAGCATGTGATTTGTAAAACCTTGTGAACAAATGAGTCTTCAGACTCCTCTTAAAACCGCCATAGTCAGTAGCCTGCCTAAGATCTTGTGGCAAACTATTTCAGTTCATAGGACCGGAATGATAAAGAACACTATGTTTTTATTTAATTTCCTTTATACAATAACAATGCTTCTTTGAAATTTGAAAATGCGCTTAGTTTTAATTTAATTTATTATTTTACGTCTGCTGGAGGCTTCGGATTTTATTGTGACTGACGTTATATTATTTTATTTAACTTCTTTGATATAAAACTTTTTAATTTTTGAATTATTAAAATATGTAAGTAAAATAAACTCTTATTATGCTTAATGGATTTCATTTACTTAAATAATTCTTGAAATTACAGCAAATTTATAATAATTAAAATTGGGCTCATTAAATACCCAGCCTTCTTTTACATGAATTTATACCAAGGCCTTAAAGCTATAGACTATTAATTTATAATTAAGGTGGTTTGCAAAATATTTGCATTGCATTTAAAAGAAATAAACATATAGGGATGTGTTTGGTCTATTGTAGATACATGTGTACTGTTGCCTTAGTACTCATCATCATCATCGCCCTCAACGCTCCTCTCGGGAGCACAGGACAGAAACCAGCCTCCTCCATTCAGAGCGTCTCTGTGCCAATTGCGTCACCTCTTTCCACGACATTCCTTGCGCTCTGATATCGTTGTCATAGGAACGGTGTATTGTGAAAGAGGGACGCCCGGGCTGACGGAACCCCTGCGGACGGAAGAACAGTGCTCTTTTTGGCCAACTATCATTAGGCATTCTCAAAACATGTCCCAGCCAGGACCATCGTCTCTCCTGTATTACGGAGATTACAGGTCTCTGCTGGGTGCGCCGGCGCCGGCGCACAGCATCATTTGTAACATGTTCATACCATTTGACATCCAAAATCCTTCTAAGACACTTGTTTTCAAAGCTAAGTATCTTCCGCTCTAGAGCCTTGCTTAAGTGTCAAGACTCACAGCCATATAGAAGGATTGGGATGATGCACGCAATTGAACAAGCGGTATTTTGTTCTGATGCTGAGTCCAGACGCCTTCCAAACTTTGTTCATGTTATTGAAAGCCCCGCTAGCTCCTATGCGGATTGGTAATTCCGACCGGAGATCACCCTCTGGTGTTATGGTTGCTCCCAGGTACCTGAATTTGCCAACCTGAGATATTTGGGAATTACCAACCATTAGTGGGGTGCCTTAGTACTAATTCTTCTTCTTCTTCTTCTGCTTGCAGTAGGTCATTGACCTGTTTGCCCGGAAGTTGTTTCCTCTTGCGACGCTGAAGACCAACTATCCTTCCATCTTTTGGGTGGCCTTCCCGGCAATCTGCGTCCTAGTGGAGTCTCGTTCGCGGCGATGTGGGCTAATCTTTCGCTACTCATGCGGTCCACATGGTCCCTCCAGAACCGTCTTCTCTTTCTGCTCCACCGAACGATATCTTCAGTTTCGCAGATTTTTCTTATTTCTGTGTTTCTGACTCTGTCTCTGAGCGTTTTTCCCGCGATTGCACGTAGAGTCTTCATTTCAGAAGTACGAAAGAGATTTTTTGTTCTGTTGGTGTCTGCTCGCGTTTCAACGCCATATGCCATTATCGGTCTCACACAGGTTTTGTAAATGCGTACCTTACTATCTATGCGCATGTGTTTATTCCTCCATACCAAATTTCTTAAACATCCGGCTGTAACAGAAGCTTTATTTGTCTGTTCTCTTACTTCACTGTATAGATCGCTATGACTGGATATTTCCACCCCAAGATACTTGAACTTTGCTACTTGCTCAATAGGTTTATCGTCTACAACTAACTTGCATCTAATAGGCTGTTTCGATATCGTTAAGCATTTGGTTTTATCAATCGATATACTCATATTATATTTCTTGGATGCTATGTGAAACTTGTGAAGTAGACGTTGAAGGTCATCTTCTGATTCAGTTATTAAGACTGCATCATCGGCATAACACAATACGCTTACATCTTTATTTCCCATTTTGTAGCCCAGTCCCAGTGACATCACTTCCTCTATTATTTTGTCCATTATTAAATTGAATAGAAAAGGGCTCAGGCTGTCACCCTGTCTGATTCCTGCCACAACTTGTATTGGCTTAGACAATTCGCCCCCTACTTTAATTTGTGTCTTACTATCTTTGTTTATATCTTGTATGGTTTGTATGATTGGAGGTGATATATCATTCTCTAACAGGATCTTTATGATGTCATTAGTACTAATTCATGATTAATAAATATTTGAATCTATAGTTTTTGCGGTCACGTGACAATATCAAAGATGGTTTGACAATGAAGGCTTTTGCGCATTCGAAAGCTCAATAAAAAAACTTGACCGTGTTAGGTAGTTACAAAAGTTATAAATTCACATATAATTCTTCACGAAAAACGCATTTACAATATAAATTATAATATTAGTTTATTTTCAAGTAGTTTTAATTATTTTGAATGCATGCAAGTGAGACGTGAACATGCTTAAAGAATGATGAAAGTGGCATAAATGCAGTAGAAATGAGATCGTTGAGAAGGATGCGTGGAAAAAGTCTGAAAGATCGTGTGCGTAACAGTGATATACGAGAGAAATGTGGAATGAAAATTGGTGTAATTACAAGGATGAATGTAAGTAAGATAGTTTGGGCACGTGGAAAGAATGAATGAGGACAGATTGACCAAGAAGATATATTTGGCTGAGAGGAGTAGTGCTCGGAGACGTGGACGTCCGAGGATTAAATGGCAAGATTATTTAAATCAAATCCTTCAAGACAGTCACGTGTTGAGCACATTGAACAGGAGAGTATGCGTGAGAATTTGTATGACAGTGACGGAAGCGAAAGAAGTATGTAATGATAGAAGGAAGTGGCGTACGATCCTTTCAGCCTACCACGCGAGGGAAGCGGCGTGATGGTATGTGTGTATGTATTTTTAATAAAAGATAGACATTTTCAAGACAGAAGATAGTTTGCATGTTTTATCATATATGTAGGTTGATCAATTGGTTATCTCAATTGTGGATTATGTTGTGACGGTATGGTCAGTAGTCTTGTCTAGTTTAATTAAAGGATTTGCTTTCAAAGTCACATTTGAGTATTGAGAACATAGATTAATTAAATTTACTAACAATCAACTATGTAACTAAAAATTATAAGCTTTACCTCGCTTTAGGTTAGTAGAAATAAGTCGATAATCCAGATTAGAAACAGTTTACAAATTATGTAATTTAATAAATATTATATTACCTAATATGAAATAATATATATGTAAATAGTTAACTAATATAATATTGTAAACCTAAGGAAGATTATGTCGGTTCTATTATAAAAAGATAAGTATGAAACATGAAGTATGTAGAATACCACTGCCAACCACTGTGTTTTGTGTTGTGTTATGTGTCTGTAATCCTTTAAGAGGCGTTCACATTTGTTCACTTTCAGTGGATCACTCTGGATGATCCTCCAAAATGAAAAGGTGTGAACAGGCGTTTCATGAATAGTGATCACTAGCGATGACGGATGAAAGCGATTACAACCCATAATTTTGATGAAAGGTCCTTTCACTGAAACGACCATAAACAAGTTCATTCTATTATTTGTCTAATTCTCTATGAATTTGTATTAAAAGTCAGAATCATATACAAAATTATCATGCTGTCGAGAATTATATTAATGTGTTTTATTTTTTGATAAATGTTATTTTTCACTTTTTTTTACGAAAACACGTCAAACTATATAAAATATGACAGTGAGTGTTGACATGGCAGTGAAAGCATAGGATGAACAAGTGTGAACAGACGTGTTCACTTTCGATGAACCGTTTTGACCCTGACACTCTGGATGATCATCCAAAGTGAAGCAATGTGAATGCTACTTTAGTTGGAGTATGATGAAGGCTGTATAGTGTACGGTCCCTTTTGCATGAACGCTTCCCTAGTTCTCTACACACATACATATGTACTTAATACTTCTTAATCAAAATCTACACATGACAACACCACAAGTGATTATGTTTTATTTATAATCACTACTGTTACATACTAGGTATATACTTTTTTTGTGTTTATATATATTTATTTATTTATTTATATATAGATACATACAGTTTACACAACAAAAGAAGTCAATTAATACATACATTATGACTAAAAATACATATAAATAAGTATTATACCTCATGAGGACAAGTCCTGTGTAGAGGTATTACTCAAAAACAAGATATTAAACTTACATAACACAGACTCCAGAAAAAGAGACAGTTTTAAATGTTGAACAGTAATTACATTAAAAAAAAACAACACAATATTAGCTTACTTAAGAATGTGGAATAGCGTTTTCCGTGCCCAATCTCTTCCCTTATAAATCAACCATTGATACATACATACTAACACTCTTTTCATAAATTATATTTTTTAGTAGTTATCCCAGACACTCAACAACTAATTTTTTTATATTTTTTTCTTTCTGTTACGTTTCAAAAGGACATTACAGTGCATCTCTTAACAAATGTAGAATTTATAAAACATTCACGAAAAAGTACTTTCTTTCTGGCTTCAATATTGTAGATTGGTTTGTAGCAAAATCTTGCATCCTCCTTCCATTCTGCTCTATCCTGTATGACTCTCTTCAGGTCCTCGTACGAACTGCTGGTCATATCCTCAATAATCGTCATTTAATTTTCGTTAAAGATGATACATTTTAATATACTTGCATGCCTATGTTAAGTTGGTAAATACCATGTACGAGTACCTGAACTAACCATAAATGTATGCCTATATCTATCTTTTTGTTAATAGAGTACTTGTGTTACCTATTTATGTATGTTGAAATATCTTTTATGTATGTTGAAATATCTTTATCCTTTATTGAATAATTTTATAACTTGCAATTGAAGACTGTTTAATTTTCTTATTCATGTCGATTGTAAAAAGGTGTAAGCAGTATATTTCATAAATAAATAAATATGAAAATTCATTAAGATTAGGTAAGCATTCAATCAATTGAAGCGTACAATAAAAATGTGTATTCCTAGGATACACATTGTAAGTTCCTAGGATATCACTTGAATGCCAACGGTTAACAACAACTGATCATAAGGTAAATATTATTAGTACAACACCATCACAAACGGGGTAGCCAGCAGACCAGAAGAATACACATTCAAGCCATCCTATTTAAGATTTTAAGATGGGCAGCAGGACTTCATCGCTGAATTTAAGATGCCAAAAAGCAGCTTACTTAAGTTTTATTATGAAGAATTCTAGGAAGTATGTTTATTCGAAGTCAACTGAGCAGAACAAATTATTAAGTATATAAATCATAATGCGATAATTAATTTAGTAATCTGATCTTAATGACTTAAAACGTATTTATTCCTGGAATAATTGTTAACTGAATAAAATATCAAGTCAGATAAGATTAATAGAGCAGAAGAAATATGTATGTAATCAGTACAGATAGGATTATATGCAAATCTTTATATTTGCATGTGCATATTTTGGTCCGATCTTTTGTTCACAAAACTCATGATAGTCTGGGCGTACCATTTCACCACACACATTTTCTGTTACATCAAAGTGCTTAAATTGTCGGGGCAAGAGGCGACTCAATTTGCGCAAATTTTCTCTGAATGGATGAGGATGGATTTTGTCACTTCTTCCTTAAAAGAGCGTTGAGGGATGATTCAATTCAATCTTAAGTATTTAAAAAAGATTAAACGTGATTTTCATATAAAAATTTTATCTATACCCGGGATATTCTACAAGGGAGCTTGCCAGTAAAATGCATGTAAAAAACTATAGACATTCTTAACTTGCAGCGCGGTACATTTATTCGTAATTTTTATGTTCCAACGTTTATAATAACAATAATATTATTTTGTTGTTTCACTACATATCTTTAAGATGATAATGGTCTCTTTCCTAGTAATGCTGAAGTATAGGGCATCCTTTATACCTGCCGAGGGTTGCAAAAGTTGTTATGTACTGTCTTACAAACTTTCTCAATCAATGCTAGTTTAAAACTGGCTGCAAAATTTGATCGGCCGCATAATCGATTTTTTCTTTGAATTACCGAACTAGTACATATATCTTTGTAAAAATCTTTGTAGTACATATATCTTTGTAACATATATTTCTGTGTTTCTGACTCTGTCTCTGAGCGTTTTTCCCGCGATTGCACGTAGAGTCTTCATTTCAGAAGTACGAAAGAGATTTTTTGTTCTGTTGGTGTCTGCTCGCGTTTCAACGCCATATGCCATTATCGGTCTCACACAGGTTTTGTAAATGCGTACCTTACTATCTATGCGCATGTGTTTATTCCTCCATACCAAATTTCTTAAACATCCGGCTGTAACAGAAGCTTTATTTGTCTGTTCTCTTACTTCACTGTATAGATCGCTATGACTGGATATTTCCACCCCAAGATACTTGAACTTTGCTACTTGCTCAATAGGTTTATCGTCTACAACTAACTTGCATCTAATAGGCTGTTTCGATATCGTTAAGCATTTGGTTTTATCAATCGATATACTCATATTATATTTCTTGGATGCTATGTGAAACTTGTGAAGTAGACGTTGAAGGTCATCTTCTGATTCAGTTATTAAGACTGCATCATCGGCATAACACAATACGCTTACATCTTTATTTCCCATTTTGTAGCCCAGTCCCAGTGACACCACTTCCTCTATTATTTTGTCCATTATTAAATTGAATAGAAAAGGGCTCAGGCTGTCACCCTGTCTGATTCCTGCCACAACTTGTATTGGCTTAGACAATTCGCCCCCTACTTTAATTTGTGTCTTACTATCTTTGTTTATATCTTGTATGGTTTGTATGATTGGAGGTGATATATCATTCTCTAACAGGATCTTTATGATGTCATTAGTACTAATTCATGATTAATAAATATTTGAATCTATAGTTTTTGCGGTCACGTGACAATATCAAAGATGGTTTGACAATGAAGGCTTTTGCGCATTCGAAAGCTCAATAAAAAAACTTGACCGTGTTAGGTAGTTACAAAAGTTATAAATTCACATATAATTCTTCACGAAAAACGCATTTACAATATAAATTATAATATTAGTTTATTTTCAAGTAGTTTTAATTATTTTGAATGCATGCAAGTGAGACGTGAACATGCTTAAAGAATGATGAAAGTGGCATAAATGCAGTAGAAATGAGATCGTTGAGAAGGATGCGTGGAAAAAGTCTGAAAGATCGTGTGCGTAACAGTGATATACGAGAGAAATGTGGAATGAAAATTGGTGTAATTACAAGGATGAATGTAAGTAAGATAGTTTGGGCACGTGGAAAGAATGAATGAGGACAGATTGACCAAGAAGATATATTTGGCTGAGAGGAGTAGTGCTCGGAGACGTGGACGTCCGAGGATTAAATGGCAAGATTATTTAAATCAAATCCTTCAAGACAGTCACGTGTTGAGCACATTGAACAGGAGAGTATGCGTGAGAATTTGTATGACAGTGACGGAAGCGAAAGAAGTATGTAATGATAGAAGGAAGTGGCGTACGATCCTTTCAGCCTACCACGCGAGGGAAGCGGCGTGATGGTATGTGTGTATGTATTTTTAATAAAAGATAGACATTTTCAAGACAGAAGATAGTTTGCATGTTTTATCATATATGTAGGTTGATCAATTGGTTATCTCAATTGTGGATTATGTTGTGACGGTATGGTCAGTAGTCTTGTCTAGTTTAATTAAAGGATTTGCTTTCAAAGTCACATTTGAGTATTGAGAACATAGATTAATTAAATTTACTAACAATCAACTATGTAACTAAAAATTATAAGCTTTACCTCGCTTTAGGTTAGTAGAAATAAGTCGATAATCCAGATTAGAAACAGTTTACAAATTATGTAATTTAATAAATATTATATTACCTAATATGAAATAATATATATGTAAATAGTTAACTAATATAATATTGTAAACCTAAGGAAGATTATGTCGGTTCTATTATAAAAAGATAAGTATGAAACATGAAGTATGTAGAATACCACTGCCAACCACTGTGTTTTGTGTTGTGTTATGTGTCTGTAATCCTTTAAGAGGCGTTCACATTTGTTCACTTTCAGTGGATCACTCTGGATGATCCTCCAAAATGAAAAGGTGTGAACAGGCGTTTCATGAATAGTGATCACTAGCGATGACGGATGAAAGCGATTACAACCCATAATTTTGATGAAAGGTCCTTTCACTGAAACGACCATAAACAAGTTCATTCTATTATTTGTCTAATTCTCTATGAATTTGTATTAAAAGTCAGAATCATATACAAAATTATCATGCTGTCGAGAATTATATTAATGTGTTTTATTTTTTGATAAATGTTATTTTTCACTTTTTTTTACGAAAACACGTCAAACTATATAAAATATGACAGTGAGTGTTGACATGGCAGTGAAAGCATAGGATGAACAAGTGTGAACAGACGTGTTCACTTTCGATGAACCGTTTTGACCCTGACACTCTGGATGATCATCCAAAGTGAAGCAATGTGAATGCTACTTTAGTTGGAGTATGATGAAGGCTGTATAGTGTACGGTCCCTTTTGCATGAACGCTTCCCTAGTTCTCTACACACATACATATGTACTTAATACTTCTTAATCAAAATCTACACATGACAACACCACAAGTGATTATGTTTTATTTATAATCACTACTGTTACATACTAGGTATATACTTTTTTTGTGTTTATATATATTTATTTATTTATTTATATATAGATACATACAGTTTACACAACAAAAGAAGTCAATTAATACATACATTATGACTAAAAATACATATAAATAAGTATTATACCTCATGAGGACAAGTCCTGTGTAGAGGTATTACTCAAAAACAAGATATTAAACTTACATAACACAGACTCCAGAAAAAGAGACAGTTTTAAATGTTGAACAGTAATTACATTAAAAAAAAACAACACAATATTAGCTTACTTAAGAATGTGGAATAGCGTTTTCCGTGCCCAATCTCTTCCCTTATAAATCAACCATTGATACATACATACTAACACTCTTTTCATAAATTATATTTTTTAGTAGTTATCCCAGACACTCAACAACTAATTTTTTTATATTTTTTTCTTTCTGTTACGTTTCAAAAGGACATTACAGTGCATCTCTTAACAAATGTAGAATTTATAAAACATTCACGAAAAAGTACTTTCTTTCTGGCTTCAATATTGTAGATTGGTTTGTAGCAAAATCTTGCATCCTCCTTCCATTCTGCTCTATCCTGTATGACTCTCTTCAGGTCCTCGTACGAACTGCTGGTCATATCCTCAATAATCGTCATTTAATTTTCGTTAAAGATGATACATTTTAATATACTTGCATGCCTATGTTAAGTTGGTAAATACCATGTACGAGTACCTGAACTAACCATAAATGTATGCCTATATCTATCTTTTTGTTAATAGAGTACTTGTGTTACCTATTTATGTATGTTGAAATATCTTTTATGTATGTTGAAATATCTTTATCCTTTATTGAATAATTTTATAACTTGCAATTGAAGACTGTTTAATTTTCTTATTCATGTCGATTGTAAAAAGGTGTAAGCAGTATATTTCATAAATAAATAAATATGAAAATTCATTAAGATTAGGTAAGCATTCAATCAATTGAAGCGTACAATAAAAATGTGTATTCCTAGGATACACATTGTAAGTTCCTAGGATATCACTTGAATGCCAACGGTTAACAACAACTGATCATAAGGTAAATATTATTAGTACAACACCATCACAAACGGGGTAGCCAGCAGACCAGAAGAATACACATTCAAGCCATCCTATTTAAGATTTTAAGATGGGCAGCAGGACTTCATCGCTGAATTTAAGATGCCAAAAAGCAGCTTACTTAAGTTTTATTATGAAGAATTCTAGGAAGTATGTTTATTCGAAGTCAACTGAGCAGAACAAATTATTAAGTATATAAATCATAATGCGATAATTAATTTAGTAATCTGATCTTAATGACTTAAAACGTATTTATTCCTGGAATAATTGTTAACTGAATAAAATATCAAGTCAGATAAGATTAATAGAGCAGAAGAAATATGTATGTAATCAGTACAGATAGGATTATATGCAAATCTTTATATTTGCATGTGCATATTTTGGTCCGATCTTTTGTTCACAAAACTCATGATAGTCTGGGCGTACCATTTCACCACACACATTTTCTGTTACATCAAAGTGCTTAAATTGTCGGGGCAAGAGGCGACTCAATTTGCGCAAATTTTCTCTGAATGGATGAGGATGGATTTTGTCACTTCTTCCTTAAAAGAGCGTTGAGGGATGATTCAATTCAATCTTAAGTATTTAAAAAAGATTAAACGTGATTTTCATATAAAAATTTTATCTATACCCGGGATATTCTACAAGGGAGCTTGCCAGTAAAATGCATGTAAAAAACTATAGACATTCTTAACTTGCAGCGCGGTACATTTATTCGTAATTTTTATGTTCCAACGTTTATAATAACAATAATATTATTTTGTTGTTTCACTACATATCTTTAAGATGATAATGGTCTCTTTCCTAGTAATGCTGAAGTATAGGGCATCCTTTATACCTGCCGAGGGTTGCAAAAGTTGTTATGTACTGTCTTACAAACTTTCTCAATCAATGCTAGTTTAAAACTGGCTGCAAAATTTGATCGGCCGCATAATCGATTTTTTCTTTGAATTACCGAACTAGTACATATATCTTTGTAAAACACGCAAAAATATCGAACTTTTTATATTGCATATAGCTCGGTGTCTAAGTTTCTAAACACGATACACCTGCTGTCTTATATTCTATTTAGTAAGTAATAGGAGTATGTTTGAGAATAATATCTTGTTGAGTATTCTAGGGAATTCTCGAGTCAAGGATTAACTACGTGTGCTATCAATCTGAACTAAATTACCCGCAACGTTATATAGAGAAACATAGAAATTATATTACTTATCATCATAAAGAACCAGTCTGATAACACCACTGGTTTAGTATTTAATTTGGTTTTGATCTTTCAGAAGAGATACATGTATGTAGTTTAAGACAAGGATCTTCTGTAAAATATATTTTGACTTAATGTGATGTAGGTGTAGGTAGGGTGGTCTGTCTGGAATACCTTATTCTTCACATTTCTCACTGTGAATGAGATGTGAGAAGATAAATGAATCAAGTTGCTGCAAGACAGTTATAATAAGCTTTACGTAGTTTCAAATTCAACATCTTCATTTTTCATGCATCTAGTGCAACTACCTCAGACTTTGTCTTCGCAGAAGTGATGTGAAATTATCAAAGATTAATATAATTTTGATGTCATTCTAAATGAACCAAATTTATTATGAAAGCAAATGATTCAAACTTTGGGAAAGTCATTATTTCAACTTCATTATTCTTTATTTTATGAATTTTTGACTCAATTGGATGCCGGAGACTGGATTTTACTTACTAGAAGTGTCATATCAATTATATTTTGAAAGTTGTTTCCATTGAACTGCAACAAATGACGCCTTTCCACCTTGAAAACACAAGAATTGTATGAAATCGTATAAAAACTTGGTTTCAAGAATAAAAAATTATCGAATTGAACTATATATACAACTTTAAAAAATTTCAAGTAATAAAGAGTACTCTTAACCAAGCTTTGAGTCGATTTATAAGCGTCGAAACTCTGTGTCATGCACTCCCAAAGGAAGTTCACATATGTATGTGTATCATATAGAACATACCTACCTAGTTAATACCTATTCAAATAGGTTTTAACTATCGGTGAATGAAAACCAAGTTGAATGATTTATCCAGAGTGCTTCAAAATATAATTAATAATTCTTGTTCATATGAGCATTTATAATCATTATTTGTTAGGTTATTCGTTGAGTTGACTTTTATTTTGTAGCCCTCCATATTAATTTATCTAAGAAGATGTTTTGATGGTATAGATAGTCAGAGATTTGTAAAGCTTAGGAAATACTGTATCACAATAGAATATATTATTAATATAACATGGTATTACATAAGATGTAGGCATTAATTTGAAGAAGACTAACAGAGAAATTGCTTCAGGGTTTAAACTTGTATGTAATAGTTTTGATATTTATATAACCGTTTCTATGTCCATACATGGATCTATCAATAACTTACATATTCATGAGATGGTAATGGTTGTAGTAGAGATAGCAGGTATCTGATAATATTTAATTGAAATAATGGGGCGTTGTGATCATGAATTTTCTTATTTCAGCTCTTGTTGCCAGGCACAAAACACTTATATTGTATAATAACATGATCCCATATTTTATGTTGGTACACAAAAGTAGTGATGCTAATAAACCACGGTAAACCACTATAGCCAAAGTGGACCTGTTATTTCTTAAGGCAGAGGCTTTCTACAATAGTACCTAATGCCCAGTATTACAATGTACCCTCTGAGCGTCCCTTATTTTAATGTTCACTTTAATCTATTTATTACATTTTTTGTACCCAATAATATTTAATAATTTAACACTAAAATGTAAGGGATAATAATAATATGACCGTTGTAGATATTTACAAGCCCTTTCGAATATGTTTTTTTTATTTTATCAATAAAATTTTGATGAAAATATCTAAAGTTAAGGGCTAGTTGGTATAAGTGAGGGTCACTTAATTTTTTAATTTCATTTTACTATACTATACTATACTATACCCTCACGCCGTGTCCCAAGTGGGGTAGGCAGAGAGAACGGAACGCCAAACAGATCTATCTTTACACACTTCCTTCGCTTCCTCCACATTCATACAGTTCCTCATACACGCACGTCGGTTCCTCTTACTCAACACGCGGCCATCCTTGAGAATTTGATCCACGTGATCAAGCCACGTGGTTCTCGGACGCCCGCGTTTCCTCACACCCTTTCTTTCAGATAAGTATATCCTCTTTGTCATTCTTTCCTCTTTCATTCGTTCCACATGACCAAACCATCTCAATTTATTTACACGCATTCTGTCCACAACAGTCTTCTTGCATCCGCTCATTCTTCTAATATCCTCATTCTTCACTCTATCACGCAGCGTTTTACCAACCATTCTTCTCAACGATCGCATCTCTACTGCATTTATTCCACTTTCGTCCTTCTTCAACCACGTCCATGTCTCGCTTGCATACGTAAGTGACGGTACCAGAATGGTATTGTGCACCAGCATTTTAGCCATGTTCGACACATTGTCATTGCTGACAATGGGTCGAAGTGCACCGTTTACTCTAGCACCGGCCACTTTCCTTCTTTCAATGTCCCTATCGCATCTTCCATCCCTCGTAAACATACTTCCCAAATATACATACTCACTTACTTGCTCCAAACATTCGTCACCAACTTTAATCTCGCAAATCGTTTTTTCATTCTCTCTTTCAAAAACAAGAACTTTCGTCTTCATAACGTTCATTTTCAAACCATTCAAATTGCAACTATCATACACACACGTAACAATCTCTTGTAAGTCCCTTTCACTCTCAGCCATTAACACCAAATCATCTGCGTACATCAATGCATTCACCCGAAACCCATTCAGCTCGACACCAACATCCATCTCTTTCACAGGTCGCATACAGTAGTCGAAGAATAGGTTGAACAGCCACGGAGACATGACACAACCTTGCTTCACTCCTTTGGTGAGGACAAACCACTCCGAGAGAGTGTTATTTACCCTCACGCAAGCGGAGCTTCCCACGTAAAGTGAAGATATTGCGCGGATCAACCGGCTGCTCACCCCATACTCCGACAACACGCGCCACAACCTTTCCCGGTCCACTCGATCATATGCTTTCTCCAGATCCACGAACGCACAAAAAAGCCTCTGGTGTTTACCCAGAAACTTCTCTATAACCATTCGCAGGGAGAAGATCTGATCGGTGCACCCTCTGCCATTCAAAAAAGCTCCTTGCGCATCCCATATCTTACACTCAGTTATCTTTCGTACTCTCTCAATCAAAATTCTACCATACAGTTTCCCTATTGAGCTCAGCAAGCTAATAGCCCGATAACTCCCGCATTCAAGCCTAGAGCCTTTCCCTTTGTACAGGGGGCAGATGATAGCCCTCTTCCAATCCTCTGGTGTAACACCTTCTCTCCAACAATCGTTGAAAAGCTCCAAACACCACGCGAGAGCCCCCGGTCCACCAGACTTGATGAGCTCAACGGCAACACAATCATACCCTACAGCTTTACCGCACTTCGCTTTTTTTAATGCATTCAAAATCTCATTCATGTCTATCATATCGTTTTCATTCACACTGCTTTCACTGTCGTCATACTCATTTGCATTTGTACCATCACATTCAAACAGATCTTCGAAATATTCCTTCCATCTCTGTAGCACACATTCATCATTCACTAACACACATCCATCCTTGTCTTTTATCCCTTTCATACTGTTCACACTTGAACCCGTCCTCTTTCGTTTCACTTCCTTCCAAAAAATCTTCATATTTTCACTCGCATACGTAGACAATTTCTTACATTCTTCATCTTCAAGCATTTTTTTCTTCATTTTCACAACTTCACGCACTTCCTTCTTGCATGTCTTGTAAACTTCTTTCTTTCGCTCTTTTTCACATGTGTCACACTGTTTCACATTCAGTAAGTCTTTCCAAGCATTCTTCTTCTTATCTACAGCTTCTTTCACATCATTATCCCACCATGCATCGCCTTTCTTACGTCCAACTTTAGCTTCACCACATGTTTCTTTTGCACTTCCTACAAGCACACTTTTTAAGACATCCCACCTTTCATTCATCGTTAGATCATTCTTTTCGTTCGTACTCAGCTTCTCATTCACAGTTTTTACATATTCATTCTTTACACTCTCATCTTTCAGTTTTTCGACTCTCAATCTCATAGCTGGCGTGGACTTTTGTGTTCTCGAACGCCAACCGGAGAATAGATTTATTCTTGAGACGACAAGAAAATGATCCGTCTCCAGCTCAGCGCCTCGATACACTCTAGTATCCGTGGTCGCCTTCCTGAGACGAGAGTCCACACACACGAGGTCAATCATCGATCTTTCATTCCCTCTCTCCCAGGTATACATGTGGATCTCCTTGTGGGCGAAAAAGGTATTCGCCACAAAGAGATCCATCTCCAAGCACACATCAATTATTCGTTTGCCATTATCGTTCACTCTACTGTCTCCATTCATTCCCAAAACACTTTCAAGTTCATTCTTCCTAACACCCACCCATCCATTCAAATCACCTGCCAAGATCAATCTTTCATTGCAATCTTTCTCACGCCATTCCAGAACTCTTCCTTTTCCGTCTCTATGGCATCGTTCCCAGGACCATACTCAACTATGAGTAAGATCCTAGTCATCCCCACTTTGAAACGGATCCAGATTAGCCTGGAACTTACACATTCATACCCTTTCATACATTCGCTCATTCTTTTCGATAAAAAAGCACCCACACCTTGACATGCGTGTTGTGTGTCTGGAACACCAGACCACAACTCGATCCTTCCATCACTTTCTTTAATACCACACCCTTTCCTCTTCGTTTCGCAGACACACAAAACATCCAAATACTTATCATTCATCATCTCTAAAATTTCGTCCGTCTTTCTCACCATCCCTCCTCTCACATTCAAAACTCCCACCCTGCATTCCGCTCTCCTCTTTGTGCCCTTCACCCACTTTGACGCGGCATGATGGGTGGCAAGCCTCATCGCTGCCATATGCGTCAAAGCGTACTACCTATTGTCTTACATTTATCTTACATTTTACCCCCCACCGCCAAGGAATACGAAAAATCCACCACCCTGTAACCCAACACCAAAACTTACAAGTAAATTAAAAATATAGGAAAAAAAGAAAAGAAAAGTAAGAAACCTCCACCAAAATTAGTCAAGGTCGTGGGTCGTCTTAGAAGTGGCCCTGCGGGCCGGCGTGGTTGTAGACACGAGAAAACAACAACAATGTGACTATGAGAAGCGACAGAATACGCTAGAACAGAACGTGATTTTAACACAACGACGATACGACAGAGACTGAAGTAATTCGCAGAAGAATAACACTACACACACAAGAAACGCGGCGTGGTTGTAGACACGAGAAAACAACAACAATGTGACTATGAGAAGCGACAGAATACGCTAGAACAGAACGTGATTTTAACACAACGACGATACGACAGAGACTGAAGTAATTCGCAGAAGAATAACACTACACACACAAGAAACGCGGCGTGGTTGTAGACACGAGAAAACAACAACAATGTGACTATGAGAAGCGACAGAATACGCTAGAACAGAACGTGATTTTAACACAACGACGATACGACAGAGACTGAAGTAATTCGCAGAAGAATAACACTACACACACAAGAAACGCGGCGTGGTTGTAGACACGAGAAAACAACAACAATGTGACTATGAGAAGCGACAGAATACGCTAGAACAGAACGTGATTTTAACACAACGACGATACGACAGAGACTGAAGTAATTCGCAGAAGAATAACACTACACACACAAGAAACGCGGCGTGGTTGTAGACACGAGAAAACAACAACAATGTGACTATGAGAAGCGACAGAATACGCTAGAACAGAACGTGATTTTAACACAACGACGATACGACAGAGACTGAAGTAATTCGCAGAAGAATAACACTACACACACAAGAAACGCGGCGTGGTTGTAGACACGAGAAAACAACAACAATGTGACTATGAGAAGCGACAGAATACGCTAGAACAGAACGTGATTTTAACACAACGACGATACGACAGAGACTGAAGTAATTCGCAGAAGAATAACACTACACACACAAGAAACGCGGCGTGGTTGTAGACACGAGAAAACAACAACAATGTGACTATGAGAAGCGACAGAATACGCTAGAACAGAACGTGATTTTAACACAACGACGATACGACAGAGACTGAAGTAATTCGCAGAAGAATAACACTACACACACAAGAAACGCGGCGTGGTTGTAGACACGAGAAAACAACAACAATGTGACTATGAGAAGCGACAGAATACGCTAGAACAGAACGTGATTTTAACACAACGACGATACGACAGAGACTGAAGTAATTCGCAGAAGAATAACACTACACACACAAGAAACGCGGCGTGGTTGTAGACACGAGAAAACAACAACAATGTGACTATGAGAAGCGACAGAATACGCTAGAACAGAACGTGATTTTAACACAACGACGATACGACAGAGACTGAAGTAATTCGCAGAAGAATAACACTACACACACAAGAAACGCGGCGTGGTTGTAGACACGAGAAAACAACAACAATGTGACTATGAGAAGCGACAGAATACGCTAGAACAGAACGTGATTTTAACACAACGACGATACGACAGAGACTGAAGTAATTCGCAGAAGAATAACACTACACACACAAGAAACGCGGCGTGGTTGTAGACACGAGAAAACAACAACAATGTGACTATGAGAAGCGACAGAATACGCTAGAACAGAACGTGATTTTAACACAACGACGATACGACAGAGACTGAAGTAATTCGCAGAAGAATAACACTACACACACAAGAAACGCGGCGTGGTTGTAGACACGAGAAAACAACAACAATGTGACTATGAGAAGCGACAGAATACGCTAGAACAGAACGTGATTTTAACACAACGACGATACGACAGAGACTGAAGTAATTCGCAGAAGAATAACACTACACACACAAGAAACGCGGCGTGGTTGTAGACACGAGAAAACAACAACAATGTGACTATGAGAAGCGACAGAATACGCTAGAACAGAACGTGATTTTAACACAACGACGATACGACAGAGACTGAAGTAATTCGCAGAAGAATAACACTACACACACAAGAAACGCGGCGTGGTTGTAGACACGAGAAAACAACAACAATGTGACTATGAGAAGCGACAGAATACGCTAGAACAGAACGTGATTTTAACACAACGACGATACGACAGAGACTGAAGTAATTCGCAGAAGAATAACACTACACACACAAGAAACGCGGCGTGGTTGTAGACACGAGAAAACAACAACAATGTGACTATGAGAAGCGACAGAATACGCTAGAACAGAACGTGATTTTAACACAACGACGATACGACAGAGACTGAAGTAATTCGCAGAAGAATAACACTACACACACAAGAAACGCGGCGTGGTTGTAGACACGAGAAAACAACAACAATGTGACTATGAGAAGCGACAGAATACGCTAGAACAGAACGTGATTTTAACACAACGACGATACGACAGAGACTGAAGTAATTCGCAGAAGAATAACACTACACACACAAGAAACGCGGCGTGGTTGTAGACACGAGAAAACAACAACAATGTGACTATGAGAAGCGACAGAATACGCTAGAACAGAACGTGATTTTAACACAACGACGATACGACAGAGACTGAAGTAATTCGCAGAAGAATAACACTACACACACAAGAAACGCGGCGTGGTTGTAGACACGAGAAAACAACAACAATGTGACTATGAGAAGCGACAGAATACGCTAGAACAGAACGTGATTTTAACACAACGACGATACGACAGAGACTGAAGTAATTCGCAGAAGAATAACACTACACACACAAGAAACGCGGCGTGGTTGTAGACACGAGAAAACAACAACAATGTGACTATGAGAAGCGACAGAATACGCTAGAACAGAACGTGATTTTAACACAACGACGATACGACAGAGACTGAAGTAATTCGCAGAAGAATAACACTACACACACAAGAAACGCGGCGTGGTTGTAGACACGAGAAAACAACAACAATGTGACTATGAGAAGCGACAGAATACGCTAGAACAGAACGTGATTTTAACACAACGACGATACGACAGAGACTGAAGTAATTCGCAGAAGAATAACACTACACACACAAGAAACGCGGCGTGGTTGTAGACACGAGAAAACAACAACAATGTGACTATGAGAAGCGACAGAATACGCTAGAACAGAACGTGATTTTAACACAACGACGATACGACAGAGACTGAAGTAATTCGCAGAAGAATAACACTACACACACAAGAAACGCGGCGTGGTTGTAGACACGAGAAAACAACAACAATGTGACTATGAGAAGCGACAGAATACGCTAGAACAGAACGTGATTTTAACACAACGACGATACGACAGAGACTGAAGTAATTCGCAGAAGAATAACACTACACACACAAGAAACGCGGCGTGGTTGTAGACACGAGAAAACAACAACAATGTGACTATGAGAAGCGACAGAATACGCTAGAACAGAACGTGATTTTAACACAACGACGATACGACAGAGACTGAAGTAATTCGCAGAAGAATAACACTACACACACAAGAAACGCGGCGTGGTTGTAGACACGAGAAAACAACAACAATGTGACTATGAGAAGCGACAGAATACGCTAGAACAGAACGTGATTTTAACACAACGACGATACGACAGAGACTGAAGTAATTCGCAGAAGAATAACACTACACACACAAGAAACGCGGCGTGGTTGTAGACACGAGAAAACAACAACAATGTGACTATGAGAAGCGACAGAATACGCTAGAACAGAACGTGATTTTAACACAACGACGATACGACAGAGACTGAAGTAATTCGCAGAAGAATAACACTACACACACAAGAAACGCGGCGTGGTTGTAGACACGAGAAAACAACAACAATGTGACTATGAGAAGCGACAGAATACGCTAGAACAGAACGTGATTTTAACACAACGACGATACGACAGAGACTGAAGTAATTCGCAGAAGAATAACACTACACACACAAGAAACGCGGCGTGGTTGTAGACACGAGAAAACAACAACAATGTGACTATGAGAAGCGACAGAATACGCTAGAACAGAACGTGATTTTAACACAACGACGATACGACAGAGACTGAAGTAATTCGCAGAAGAATAACACTACACACACAAGAAACGCGGCGTGGTTGTAGACACGAGAAAACAACAACAATGTGACTATGAGAAGCGACAGAATACGCTAGAACAGAACGTGATTTTAACACAACGACGATACGACAGAGACTGAAGTAATTCGCAGAAGAATAACACTACACACACAAGAAACGCGGCGTGGTTGTAGACACGAGAAAACAACAACAATGTGACTATGAGAAGCGACAGAATACGCTAGAACAGAACGTGATTTTAACACAACGACGATACGACAGAGACTGAAGTAATTCGCAGAAGAATAACACTACACACACAAGAAACGCGGCGTGGTTGTAGACACGAGAAAACAACAACAATGTGACTATGAGAAGCGACAGAATACGCTAGAACAGAACGTGATTTTAACACAACGACGATACGACAGAGACTGAAGTAATTCGCAGAAGAATAACACTACACACACAAGAAACGCGGCGTGGTTGTAGACACGAGAAAACAACAACAATGTGACTATGAGAAGCGACAGAATACGCTAGAACAGAACGTGATTTTAACACAACGACGATACGACAGAGACTGAAGTAATTCGCAGAAGAATAACACTACACACACAAGAAACGCGGCGTGGTTGTAGACACGAGAAAACAACAACAATGTGACTATGAGAAGCGACAGAATACGCTAGAACAGAACGTGATTTTAACACAACGACGATACGACAGAGACTGAAGTAATTCGCAGAAGAATAACACTACACACACAAGAAACGCGGCGTGGTTGTAGACACGAGAAAACAACAACAATGTGACTATGAGAAGCGACAGAATACGCTAGAACAGAACGTGATTTTAACACAACGACGATACGACAGAGACTGAAGTAATTCGCAGAAGAATAACACTACACACACAAGAAACGCGGCGTGGTTGTAGACACGAGAAAACAACAACAATGTGACTATGAGAAGCGACAGAATACGCTAGAACAGAACGTGATTTTAACACAACGACGATACGACAGAGACTGAAGTAATTCGCAGAAGAATAACACTACACACACAAGAAACGCGGCGTGGTTGTAGACACGAGAAAACAACAACAATGTGACTATGAGAAGCGACAGAATACGCTAGAACAGAACGTGATTTTAACACAACGACGATACGACAGAGACTGAAGTAATTCGCAGAAGAATAACACTACACACACAAGAAACGCGGCGTGGTTGTAGACACGAGAAAACAACAACAATGTGACTATGAGAAGCGACAGAATACGCTAGAACAGAACGTGATTTTAACACAACGACGATACGACAGAGACTGAAGTAATTCGCAGAAGAATAACACTACACACACAAGAAACGCGGCGTGGTTGTAGACACGAGAAAACAACAACAATGTGACTATGAGAAGCGACAGAATACGCTAGAACAGAACGTGATTTTAACACAACGACGATACGACAGAGACTGAAGTAATTCGCAGAAGAATAACACTACACACACAAGAAACGCGGCGTGGTTGTAGACACGAGAAAACAACAACAATGTGACTATGAGAAGCGACAGAATACGCTAGAACAGAACGTGATTTTAACACAACGACGATACGACAGAGACTGAAGTAATTCGCAGAAGAATAACACTACACACACAAGAAACGCGGCGTGGTTGTAGACACGAGAAAACAACAACAATGTGACTATGAGAAGCGACAGAATACGCTAGAACAGAACGTGATTTTAACACAACGACGATACGACAGAGACTGAAGTAATTCGCAGAAGAATAACACTACACACACAAGAAACGCGGCGTGGTTGTAGACACGAGAAAACAACAACAATGTGACTATGAGAAGCGACAGAATACGCTAGAACAGAACGTGATTTTAACACAACGACGATACGACAGAGACTGAAGTAATTCGCAGAAGAATAACACTACACACACAAGAAACGCGGCGTGGTTGTAGACACGAGAAAACAACAACAATGTGACTATGAGAAGCGACAGAATACGCTAGAACAGAACGTGATTTTAACACAACGACGATACGACAGAGACTGAAGTAATTCGCAGAAGAATAACACTACACACACAAGAAACGCGGCGTGGTTGTAGACACGAGAAAACAACAACAATGTGACTATGAGAAGCGACAGAATACGCTAGAACAGAACGTGATTTTAACACAACGACGATACGACAGAGACTGAAGTAATTCGCAGAAGAATAACACTACACACACAAGAAACGCGGCGTGGTTGTAGACACGAGAAAACAACAACAATGTGACTATGAGAAGCGACAGAATACGCTAGAACAGAACGTGATTTTAACACAACGACGTGCTACGCATTAAAATATTCAACGCGTAATACGTTCATATCCACTGCTATACCAATAATTCGTAGTTGTCCTTTGTCGTCACTCAATAATAAATAATAATATTATTATATTTTCTCTACACCTTGTCGGTAATCCTCGGGTATCCTCGTGCATACGAATGGTGCACTCATCACCACTAACACGTGATGTCCATGGAATGTTCTTTTTTTTGTAACGTCTTTTCGAAGTCCGTTATGACAAAACAGTTTCTCCTTTACGATGGGTTAGACCACACGTATAGGGTGGCCCAGTGCCCACTCTGTTCTCGCGGCGGACAGTCACCGTAGTAATTACGACCAGTTAATAGTATTGTTAGATAATTAGAGGCAATCTTCATAACAGTGTAATGATCAATCTTGTTGTCCTCCTGCGTTCATAAAATAATTCTTGTTGTGTGCCGTGTAATAATGTACTTTAAAACAACCTGTGTCAATTGTTATGCGCGTGACCGGATTTACCGCCAACATTAGTGTACTATAAAACCATTCTTATTAATAATCAATAGTAATCAATAAACCAAATAATATCGTGAACAGGCTTGAGTATCCTTTGTGTCATATAGATTACGTTGTCGAAGTGATATTAAGATAACATTTGGAGTTTTTTTGAGTGATGTAGCATTTGTGTGCTTTTGGGCGTGGTTGTTGCAGTTGCCGCCATTTTTCATATCCGTGTGAAATAAGATAATCCCTTGTTTCTGAACAACTTTTCATTGTTAGGATTCATAAAAGAATCACTTAAACAATTCTTTATGCTTGCTCAGTGATATAAATTTAACTAAAACAAGAATGGGTTCCGAAGGAACGAATACATCTTCAACGCGAGAGTCTGTATATTGCGCATCAGTAGTTTATCAATGAACACTCATTCTTATGAGAACGAGATGATCCTCTCTTAACTTTTCTGGTTACGACCCTTGTTATGAGAGTGATTAAATGACCACCCGTATATGCTTGGACAGACTATGGAAATAGTGACGCCTTATTCCTTTGGCACTGAGAATAGTGTTGAAACGTAAATTATTTCTCTTATCACTTGTGAAGTGGCGATCTCTTCGTCCTGAGGACAGGATCTATCTGATTCTGACATCACCACATTCCTGTACGCCTTTGAGTATAACCAGCGACCGCCATAGAAGCATCAGAGTATGTCTCTTCCACGATTCTGCCTTCTGCCGTCTGTGTGTGCAAAATACGTCATCTATAACATACTCGTCTTTGTGTTATTCAACTCCTGCTCGCCGTCTATCTGTAAGTGACTATATTACTCCTGTATATGGTATATAATGATGATTTTTTCATAACTAAGTTCATATTATCATTGAACTATCTATATATTGATTTCCTTGGTGTAATAATATAAGATTTTGAGTATGAATGAAGAGTGAATGATTCCAATTACATTTAATAGACCACACGATAATCCTGGTATTGATTTATATTTGTAATACCAAGGTTGGTGTATTTAATAATTACCATTGTGTGTTTTACTGTCTCTATCCAAATATGGCAATACTTTCATAATTTTGCGTATTGTATGGAATAGTATTCCCTACAGATTTACTTTGAAAGTAACTGTCTTGTTATGTAATGTATATGTTTACACAATAAATGTAAATCACTTACCATCCGATATCTTTCTATTGAAATTCATTTTGTATACCCACCAGTAGATTCAATACTCTTAATAATACTAAAGTACATCTCTCCGCCTCCTTGTATATAATCTTCCAATAACCTAGTTTATACTCGGAGTAGTTATGTAACAAAGGTTCGAATCCTGGACCAACCCTTGGGAGGAAGACCATATTAACTCACTATGAAGGCAGCCAAGAGCTAAATTAAAGGCTCCATTGATAGGAATGAAACAGCCTCTTTCTTTGAAGGGTATGAAGTACTTTTGATAATCTTAGTTTCACATGATATATATATAATTTTGTTGTTTACATGGATATGTCTATAAATTTACTTTGATACATAATATGAAGATTCTATTCAATAAGTTATAAAAGGTATACTGAAGGAGTAAGGTGTTCCTGGTAACCTGACTGCTTGTGGACTTAAGGGTAAGCATGACACAGAGGCCTCTCTCGCCCAGAGCCAAGTAAAAAAGGGCCCTATACACTTGTAAGAAACCCCTAGACATAAACACGAGTATAGACCTTTTACTTCTTAATATCTCTAGACTACTTAACGAGCATATAGATCTATATTTATAACAGTATTACTCTACAGAATATGTATTTTGCTTCTTATAGTTCAGTTTGAAACTTTGTTCATTGTTCTAATTTTGCTTTTGTAATAAATTGTGTGTTCGACCGTTGGACGAAGCATAATTTACTTGTTATGTGAGAGCGTGGTTAATGGAAACCACACACGTAGCAATTTGGATGCTCGTTTCCCACGTAGCAATTTGTGGGCTCGTTGTCCGGGATAATATCAAAAAGAAGACGAATAAATTGTGAATTCGTTTCTCGGATATACAGTAATTCGAATAATTACAAACTTGAAAAAATCTGTGTCATGACTACGCTTGGGTTTACATGTTGCTTTTAATGCCATTTGTGATAAATTTTATGTACAATTGATATGTCTTATAGCAATCATGTGTAATACAAATATGTGTGTGAAGTGATAACTGTTAAATCTCACGAGTAAATCGCCGCGCGACTGGTTGGAATATCGCGTAGTGTGAAAACCGACTTTTGTTAAGATTTGGTGGGAACACAAGTTTCCCGCGAAATATTGAATGTATTACGTTTCGCGCGGGAATTTCCGTAGATACGAAGTATAAACAAAGTATAATTGGTAAGTACGCACTTTCTCAAACTGTGCGCGAGTAAATAATCGTAAGAAATTTTATTTATTTATTAAATAGATCTCGTGATCAGAATTTTGTTTTGTTAACGATTGATTACTCATTGTGTAATCAGATTTAATCCGAATTGGGTGGTGGCGATAAACTTCTTTTATCTACCAGAGCACCGAGTCCCTCCCTAGTGTCGAAAGACACGTTTAAGAAACTAGTTTGTAAGAATAGAAAAAGCGTAGGAGAGTGTGAAAATAATTTTAGTTATTTATAAAACATAAAATAAAACATTGAAGCGTCGGAAGATGGTAACATTGTCAGCACAACCAAATATCTCTTGAACCTTTGTCATTCAAAGATGAATTTTCGTGTGTAACTTAAAAGTTTTTTGAGCATATAAAGTTTTAGAACCTTTGTCATACTTTCTTTATAATAATGTCTCGATTTGAACCATTGTTATTTTTGGGTCCAATTCCCAATGTAGACAAAGCTAACGGTGCTACACTAAAGAAAGCTTTATCTGAAAGAGGAGTTATACCGAAACGTTCAATTCCTAGTTTGAGAAGGCAAGCGTTAGAATATAATAAACAAAATCTGGAAGTAGAATTCGAACAAGTTGCTCCACAATCGCGTATGAATGCTCAAATATCTCTTGATATGGAACCACCTTGTACATCCGTGTCTAGCAATGTGAACGTTGTTGCTGTAGAAGAGTCGGCATCTATCGAGAAATCCTTCGATAATGCTTTAAGTCTTAATAAAACTTCACAACTTTTGAATGTAAATTTTGGATCTTGGCCAGTAAAACCTTTTGATGGTCTCGGTGATGTAAGAAACTTTTTTACGCGGTTGGAAGAAATTGCAAGGGCTAGGAGGTTCCCAAATAAACAATTGGTATACGTTTTGCCTGAATTTCTGAAGGATCGAGCGCTTACACACTTTCGAATAATTTTTAAAGAGGAAATGACTTGGGAAGCTATCAAGGCACTCTTTTACCACCGTTTTGAAGCCCCTGGATTTATGATAGATAGAAAATTACGTATTTGGTCGTCGATACAAAACAATTACGAAACTTCAGCAGACTATATTGCCCGAATAATAGAAATGAATAGCTCTCTTGATGAGAAACTGACTGAGAATGAATTGTTGGAAGTCTTCAAACGCGGGTTACATCAGAGATATGTCTCTCTTTTGGCTAGTTCTCACATTTCGTCAGTAAGTGAACTGGAAAGAATGGTCTCCAACTTCGATCGTCTGACCAAGGGCCATACTTCTTCTTCTTCTTCTAGACCTACTGCCATGAGAGTTAATGCAGTAGAGAATCGTCCCAAACCAGTCATACGATGCTTTTCTTGCGGACATGTTGGACACATTTCTAAGGAATGTAAAAACAGAGTTAGACATTTTACACCCCGTCGTTCACCCAGGAATAGATATAACAATGCCATGCGTGAACAGAAACCTGCATCGCTGATGCCGGATACTTCTAGACCACCCCCGTCGTTTTCAAAAAACTAATTTCTCCCTCGTTAAGACATCCTTCCGATACGATAGCTCGTTCTTCATCTTCAGATGTAATATCGTCAGACGGAAACTCACGGTATAATTACCGAGGGGTAACCAGAAATTTATGCACAACTCGTGTTGTTAGAAAAGAAAATGATGGCCGACCTTACGTTAATATTAAAATTCATTCTGTAATCTGTCTCTCACTATTGGATAGTGGGGCGGTGATATCAATTCTAGGAAAGAATTCTCATGTCCAATTTTTGAACTTAGGATATCCTCTTGTACCTTGTGAAACTCGTGTACTCACTGCGGATGGGAATGGTCAATCTGTTTTAGGAACCTTAACGTTACCTGTACAGTATCAGGGTATTGAAAAATGTATCACGTTTTTAGTTGTTCCATCTATAACGTCATCTTACTTGTTAGGAATTGACTTTTGGAAAGGATTTAATATCTGTCCTGAACTTTTTCCTGTGTCTGTTTGTACAATACCTCCTGTATTACATTTAAATGCTGTAACCCAAATAGATGAACGTATTTTTTCTGCTGGTCTCACTCCTGAACCGCCTGTTGTAACCAAAGGATTGATTGGTCCGACCAATTTAACCTCGGAACAAGTTGTTATTATCGATGATATCAAGCGATCCTATGAAGATGTTTCATATGAAAAGAAAGGATTGGGCCGCTTGAAAGGAATTTTTCATAAGATTGAAACCATTGGAGATCCTGTTAGGCAGAGACATTATCCTATTCCTCATGCAAAGAAAGAAATCATGAACAAGGAAATTGATAAAATGTTACAATTAGGAGTCATAGAACCTGCTTCTTCTTCTTGGCAGTCGCCTGCGTTGATAGTTAATAAAAAGAATGGAGAACCTCGCTTCTGTTTGGACAGTCGTGGCCTGAACAAAGTAACTAAACCAAACTCGTATTGTCTACCTTGGATTGATCGTATCTTGGACAGTTTGCGTGATGCCAAGTTTTTAACTGCTCTGGACCTGTCCAAGGCTTTCTGGCAACTTCCATTATCGCCTGAATCTAAGGAGAAAACCGCCTTCTTCATTGATGGACGTGGATCTTACCAATTCTCTGTGTGCCCGTTTGGTCTACGTAATATTCCTAGTCACATGCAAATGATTGCTGACAAACTGTTCAGTCACCGCTTTCCCGGTCGTGTACATTGTTATCTTGACGATATCCTGATTGTAAGTGAAACCTTTGAACAACACTGTAATGACCTAAGACTTGTACAATCTATCTTGAAGGAAAATGGTCTCACTATCAATATGACTAAGTCTGAATTTTGTAAATCATCTCTGCGTTACTTGGGTTATATTGTAGATGGCGAAGGGTTAAGAACTGATGAACTCAAAATAGAAGCCATGAAAAAATTTCCCACCCCTACTACACCGAAACAGGTAAAATCTTTCTTGGGTATGTGTTCTTATTATCGAAAATTCATACAAAACTTCGCACATATAGCAGCCCCTTTGAGTGCCCTAACGTCTAGAAAAAACAAAAAGTTTGTATGGAACGAAGAAGCTGAAAATGCGTTCCACAGTTTAAAATTGGCTTTACAATCTGCACCTATTTTAGTTCAACCTGATTATGCGAAAGAATTTTATTTACATACTGACTGTTCGGATCTTGCTATGTCAGGAATTTTGATGCAAAAACTGGAAGATGGTGAACATCCGATTGCATACTTTTCACGTAAGCTCACCGGTCCTGAAAGAAATTACTCCATTTGTGAAAAGGAACTGTTGGCAGCCCTGTGTTCTATAACTCACTTCCGTAATTATTTAGATGGTGTACGTTTTCACTTGATCACTGATAACTCTTCTTTGCAGTGGTTGCACAAATTACAGAATCCTACTGGAAGATTAGCTCGCTGGTCGACTCGTTTGAGTGCTTTTGATTTTGATGTAACTCATCGACCAGGTAAATTAAATGTTGTACCTGATTGCCTTAGTCGTGTGGAAATTGGAACTTTGACGTTGCCTACAGAAATCACTGATACCTGTGATGCAGTGTATAACAAGCTTAAGAAAGGTTGTGAAAATTACCCACAAGCTTACCCGAATTATCAGATAATGGAAGGAAAATTGTATAGATACACCAAATCGTCTAACACTTTATTGTCACCTCATGAATGGAAATTAGTATTGCCAAAACTCGATGCTTTAAGAGTAATTCAAGAATATCATTGTAGTGGCGATTCTTGTCATGAAGGTACTTATAAAACGTACAAACATTTACGAAGATATTTCTATTGGCCGAACATGCATCTTTCAGTCGCTAGATTTGTAAACAACTGTGAAGTCTGTAAAACTCATAAAATTGCTACTTCTGGACCACGTGGTATTATGGAAAAACCTAAATTGGTGTCCATGCCTTTACAGACTCTATCAATTGATATAATAGGTCCTTTTGTCAAAAGTGTCGAAGGATACGTTTATATATTATCTGTGGTATGCGTTTTTACTAAGTTTGTTTGGATTTTTCCATTGCGAAAATGTACCTCTGCCATAATTCAGAAATGCCTAGAGGAAAGAATTTTCTTACCATATTCTGTGCCGAAATGTATTTTATTGGATAATGCCACCTATTTTTGTTCCCGTTCATTCAAATCATTTTTAGAATCGTATGGGATAGAAAAGATTTTGTATTCAGCATATTATGCTCCACAATCTAATACAGTTGAAAGGTACAATCAAACCATTGGTACCGCTCTTTCGATTTTGGTTGATAATAATCATAGAATTTGGAGTAAGAAATTACCCATAGTACAAGCCAGTTTGAATAATAATGTATCTTTTGCGACGGGATATTCACCCCATTTTCTTATGCATGGATTTGAAAGCGTGCAACATGCTTCATTTTTCAAAAGTTTGAGTTCTAATGTAGATGAAAATCCTTCGGATGAACTGAAGAACTCTTACAAACAAAAATTGGATGTATTGTACGATGTATATAATGAGGTTACTGACATGCTGACTGAATCATATAAAAAATCTGCCTCTCGTTACAATCTTCGTCGAAAACGAGTAGATTATCGTCCTGGTGATGTAGTCTATCGTAGAAATTTTGTAAAATCCAATGCAGCTGCGGAATTCATGTCTAAATTGGCCCCTCGTTTTGTGAAAAATCGTATTAGGTCAAAGTTGTCAGATAACGTGTATCTTTTAGAGTCAATGGATGGTGTTTATAGTGGAAAGTTTCACGTGAAGGATATTCTGAAAGATGAAAAGTATTGAATATCCCTGTTATGTATTGTGACTTATGCCAATTTTAGTATAAATAAAATATTATATGTAGCGAATTGTGTGTTGTATCGTCTTGTTGAGGAATGGAATGTAAAGTACAATAGAGTAGACATAGGTACAAGCGCCAACGACACTGGTCCATGGATTATATAATGATGACAATTATCGATTAAATATAAATTCCTCGAACCCTTCATTTTCTATCCTGTCTTTCGATATTGGTGACAATTGTATGTAGTATGATGTATGCATGTGAGTGTGACTGTGTGAGCCCTGAATGAGGAATTATAGATGATGTATGTAGTATGATGAATGAAAAATATCGAATACCCCAGACAGAGATTCTCTTTAATAATAACCCCCACAAATGTTGTAGTCTTCTGTCGTCATTGTGTATACTTTGTGTCCACATCGATATCGTTTTGTAAGTGGAGCACTTGTAAAATTTTAATACTCATATTGTATATATATGGAATGTCGTATGATGTATAGCAGTAGACGTCCTGGCTGTACATTATATGAGACAAGCGTATGTGTAAATTGTATTGTTCGCATTTATATTGTAAAATTAAATTGAAATTTTTATGGTTATAGAGTCCTACGAGGAATGCCTCTGTGGTTGTAATTGAAAAGAAAAATACTGACCTAATCCGTATGTACGAGCGCGAATTAGAGTCTAAACGTATATTGATCAAAGCCGTGAGAATATTATGTGACCATATGTATATGAAAATCGTTATATGTAAATATTTATTTTGTTCTTATAATGTCTTGCTATATGATTCGTCTATAGTACATGACGTATGTTATATTTAATTGTGAGTGTCTTTCATATCGGATGGGTAAACACGTATAAAATAAGACATCTCTAACTTGTATGTATATTAAATTCTTCGTAATATTAATGTTGTGGAAAGCCGCGAACTACTAATGCCGGGACACTTGTGTCGGTACATTGTGCGTTGCGTGGTGGTTATAGACCAACTACTCTTGTCGTTGGATATTTCTATTTTAGTTAAACTATCCGATTTTATTATAATTATTAGTATGTATATATTCCATTAGCTACGGAACCTCATACACATATATTGTAAATTTTATAGATATATTGTACATGTTATTAATATAAGGTAATTGTTATATAAATGTTATAAAGAATGTTGAATGTTGTAATTGTTGTATTATTTAATTACGTTGCTTAGGAGCCCTGTCTTATAAATAATATAGTGTTACTTGAGTGAAGTGAAATTTAACTGGAGGAAAAATCAGTGCGCCAAAATTCCTTCAGCATGGCCTGTAACCGCGAGTGTTTAAAATAAGTAAATGTTGGGCTATAAGATTGTTGCTTATTTATAAGAAAATTTAATTGTTGTTTGATATGTATGTAGTATTCATAGTGTTGTCCCTTTCTATATGTAATAATATGTCGCGTCACTTACGGATGAGAGGGGCGTGTCTTTGACAGGACGGGCGGAGCAAGGAGGACGTACTAACTCTTGTATATAACCGGTGTTTCTCAATTATTAACTTGTCCAGTGGTTCTCAACTTTTTTTCTTTTTTTTAACTTTACGTCTCTTTGAAAATTTGTCGTTTCACTTCAAATTTTCAAAAAGGGGGCGCAGACGGAGAATGCTACGCATTAAAATATTCAACGCGTAATACGTTCATATCCACTGCTATACCAATAATTCGTAGTTGTCCTTTGTCGTCACTCAATAATAAATAATAATATTATTATATTTTCTCTACACCTTGTCGGTAATCCTCGGGTATCCTCGTGCATACGAATGGTGCACTCATCACCACTAACACGTGATGTCCATGGAATGTTCTTTTTTTTGTAACGTCTTTTCGAAGTCCGTTATGACAAAACAGTTTCTCCTTTACGATGGGTTAGACCACACGTATAGGGTGGCCCAGTGCCCACTCTGTTCTCGCGGCGGACAGTCACCGTAGTAATTACGACCAGTTAATAGTATTGTTAGATAATTAGAGGCAATCTTCATAACAGTGTAATGATCAATCTTGTTGTCCTCCTGCGTTCATAAAATAATTCTTGTTGTGTGCCGTGTAATAATGTACTTTAAAACAACCTGTGTCAATTGTTATGCGCGTGACCGGATTTACCGCCAACATTAGTGTACTATAAAACCATTCTTATTAATAATCAATAGTAATCAATAAACCAAATAATATCGTGAACAGGCTTGAGTATCCTTTGTGTCATATAGATTACGTTGTCGAAGTGATATTAAGATAACATTTGGAGTTTTTTTGAGTGATGTAGCATTTGTGTGCTTTTGGGCGTGGTTGTTGCAGTTGCCGCCATTTTTCATATCCGTGTGAAATAAGATAATCCCTTGTTTCTGAACAACTTTTCATTGTTAGGATTCATAAAAGAATCACTTAAACAATTCTTTATGCTTGCTCAGTGATATAAATTTAACTAAAACAAGAATGGGTTCCGAAGGAACGAATACATCTTCAACGCGAGAGTCTGTATATTGCGCATCAGTAGTTTATCAATGAACACTCATTCTTATGAGAACGAGATGATCCTCTCTTAACTTTTCTGGTTACGACCCTTGTTATGAGAGTGATTAAATGACCACCCGTATATGCTTGGACAGACTATGGAAATAGTGACGCCTTATTCCTTTGGCACTGAGAATAGTGTTGAAACGTAAATTATTTCTCTTATCACTTGTGAAGTGGCGATCTCTTCGTCCTGAGGACAGGATCTATCTGATTCTGACATCACCACATTCCTGTACGCCTTTGAGTATAACCAGCGACCGCCATAGAAGCATCAGAGTATGTCTCTTCCACGATTCTGCCTTCTGCCGTCTGTGTGTGCAAAATACGTCATCTATAACATACTCGTCTTTGTGTTATTCAACTCCTGCTCGCCGTCTATCTGTAAGTGACTATATTACTCCTGTATATGGTATATAATGATGATTTTTTCATAACTAAGTTCATATTATCATTGAACTATCTATATATTGATTTCCTTGGTGTAATAATATAAGATTTTGAGTATGAATGAAGAGTGAATGATTCCAATTACATTTAATAGACCACACGATAATCCTGGTATTGATTTATATTTGTAATACCAAGGTTGGTGTATTTAATAATTACCATTGTGTGTTTTACTGTCTCTATCCAAATATGGCAATACTTTCATAATTTTGCGTATTGTATGGAATAGTATTCCCTACAGATTTACTTTGAAAGTAACTGTCTTGTTATGTAATGTATATGTTTACACAATAAATGTAAATCACTTACCATCCGATATCTTTCTATTGAAATTCATTTTGTATACCCACCAGTAGATTCAATACTCTTAATAATACTAAAGTACATCTCTCCGCCTCCTTGTATATAATCTTCCAATAACCTAGTTTATACTCGGAGTAGTTATGTAACAAAGGTTCGAATCCTGGACCAACCCTTGGGAGGAAGACCATATTAACTCACTATGAAGGCAGCCAAGAGCTAAATTAAAGGCTCCATTGATAGGAATGAAACAGCCTCTTTCTTTGAAGGGTATGAAGTACTTTTGATAATCTTAGTTTCACATGATATATATATAATTTTGTTGTTTACATGGATATGTCTATAAATTTACTTTGATACATAATATGAAGATTCTATTCAATAAGTTATAAAAGGTATACTGAAGGAGTAAGGTGTTCCTGGTAACCTGACTGCTTGTGGACTTAAGGGTAAGCATGACACAGAGGCCTCTCTCGCCCAGAGCCAAGTAAAAAAGGGCCCTATACACTTGTAAGAAACCCCTAGACATAAACACGAGTATAGACCTTTTACTTCTTAATATCTCTAGACTACTTAACGAGCATATAGATCTATATTTATAACAGTATTACTCTACAGAATATGTATTTTGCTTCTTATAGTTCAGTTTGAAACTTTGTTCATTGTTCTAATTTTGCTTTTGTAATAAATTGTGTGTTCGACCGTTGGACGAAGCATAATTTACTTGTTATGTGAGAGCGTGGTTAATGGAAACCACACACGTAGCAATTTGGATGCTCGTCTCCCACGTAGCAGACGATACGACAGAGACTGAAGTAATTCGCAGAAGAATAACACTACACACACAAGAAACGCGGCGTGGTTGTAGACACGAGAAAACAACAACAATGTGACTATGAGAAGCGACAGAATACGCTAGAACAGAACGTGATTTTAACACAACGACGATACGACAGAGACTGAAGTAATTCGCAGAAGAATAACACTACACACACAAGAAACGCGGCGTGGTTGTAGACACGAGAAAACAACAACAATGTGACTATGAGAAGCGACAGAATACGCTAGAACAGAACGTGATTTTAACACAACGACGATACGACAGAGACTGAAGTAATTCGCAGAAGAATAACACTACACACACAAGAAACGCGGCGTGGTTGTAGACACGAGAAAACAACAACAATGTGACTATGAGAAGCGACAGAATACGCTAGAACAGAACGTGATTTTAACACAACGACGATACGACAGAGACTGAAGTAATTCGCAGAAGAATAACACTACACACACAAGAAACGCGGCGTGGTTGTAGACACGAGAAAACAACAACAATGTGACTATGAGAAGCGACAGAATACGCTAGAACAGAACGTGATTTTAACACAACGACGATACGACAGAGACTGAAGTAATTCGCAGAAGAATAACACTACACACACAAGAAACGCGGCGTGGTTGTAGACACGAGAAAACAACAACAATGTGACTATGAGAAGCGACAGAATACGCTAGAACAGAACGTGATTTTAACACAACGACGATACGACAGAGACTGAAGTAATTCGCAGAAGAATAACACTACACACACAAGAAACGCGGCGTGGTTGTAGACACGAGAAAACAACAACAATGTGACTATGAGAAGCGACAGAATACGCTAGAACAGAACGTGATTTTAACACAACGACGATACGACAGAGACTGAAGTAATTCGCAGAAGAATAACACTACACACACAAGAAACGCGGCGTGGTTGTAGACACGAGAAAACAACAACAATGTGACTATGAGAAGCGACAGAATACGCTAGAACAGAACGTGATTTTAACACAACGACGATACGACAGAGACTGAAGTAATTCGCAGAAGAATAACACTACACACACAAAAAACGCGGCGTGGTTGTAGACACGAGAAAACAACAACAATGTGACTATGAGAAGCGACAGAATACGCTAGAACAGAACGTGATTTTAACACAACGACGATACGACAGAGACTGAAGTAATTCGCAGAAGAATAACACTACACACACAAGAAACGCGGCGTGGTTGTAGACACGAGAAAACAACAACAATGTGACTATGAGAAGCGACAGAATACGCTAGAACAGAACGTGATTTTAACACAACGACGATACGACAGAGACTGAAGTAATTCGCAGAAGAATAACACTACACACACAAGAAACGCGGCGTGGTTGTAGACACGAGAAAACAACAACAATGTGACTATGAGAAGCGACAGAATACGCTAGAACAGAACGTGATTTTAACACAACGACGATACGACAGAGACTGAAGTAATTCGCAGAAGAATAACACTACACACACAAGAAACGCGGCGTGGTTGTAGACACGAGAAAACAACAACAATGTGACTATGAGAAGCGACAGAATACGCTAGAACAGAACGTGATTTTAACACAACGACGATACGACAGAGACTGAAGTAATTCGCAGAAGAATAACACTACACACACAAGAAACGCGGCGTGGTTGTAGACACGAGAAAACAACAACAATGTGACTATGAGAAGCGACAGAATACGCTAGAACAGAACGTGATTTTAACACAACGACGATACGACAGAGACTTAATTTAATTTCATTTTACTCTAAAAAATTTGTGAAAACTAGGTATTTTATTCATTTATACACGGTGTTATATATATAAAAGTTGTATTGTATTTTTTCGTGGTGCACTCAGTAAAAAATTGGTCTACCACTCTTTTCCGTAAGTTTTCGCGTGATTTGCCAACCATCCTTGTATATTTTAATATTTGGTGGTACGGAGAAAACATCTTTCGTATTAATTGCATGCGGTTGGTCTCATGACTACCCCACTTTGGGATATGCCATAGAAGTTTCTTATAATACAACAAATACACACGATGTAAATATAACGAAATCACAAGTCAAGTCTTGACTCTTGGTTGAGGTTTACTTGGTAAAAAATACAAAATTATTGAGCTTAGGTGGACTATGTAATAAGGTAAGCTTTAAGGATACATTGAAATATCAGTCCTAAGTGAGGGTTATGAGGATAATAGGAGTCTAATTTATAATAATATTATATCCTGAAAGGATAAAGCAATGTACCATACATTACCTTCCATCAGATGTTATAAGCAATATTATCATATAACATTATCTATATTATATATAAGTATAGTTTACCTACATACTAAATGAGAATATATTAACACTACTAATACAACATTTGCCTTAGCATACATAGTTATGTATATGCAGAAACCATCCAATCTACAACAAGTTTATAGAAATTAATATAGCCTCTAAAGGTTTTATATTTGTGATTTATATTAACCGATGAAAATGCACTATTTGCCTAAATCGTGGTAATTTTTTTAATGCCCTTATACAGTGGTCGAGCAAAATTAAAATAGCTTGTTAATATTGAGACCAATTTTAATCTATCTTTTAAATAAAGCTCCGAATTCGGAACATCAATCATAAGTCGTATGAATTTTTAAATAGCGTTTTTTTTATCGGATTCTCACAATTACCTACCTATATAATTTTAAAACTTATACAAAAAAATAAGAAAGAATATTCATAAACTGTTTAGAATCACATGCATAAGCATTTTTCTATAATTCAATTAAAAAAGCGAATTTCTAAGTATACGAAAAACAAGAAAAATATTTGATGGTTTGTGGGAAAACACATTTTGTCAAAAACGTGTCCACATTTATGTTTATTAGTGTTTTTGACGTAAATCGAAAAACGAATATTTTTTCGTGAACTGGCAATCGGTCCACTGGTGTTTGGACGATATTGAAAGACTGATTTCTAGTATTGTGGGATTTGTTACTTTTGTATTTTTGTATTATTTTTAAATATTGTATTATTATTGTTTTTAAAATTACTTTGACTTTTTAAGAAAATTTTAACTTTTGCTTTTTTTCTCAAGACTAAGACATTTCTGGTAAGTGTGGAATCTTCGATGGTCCACATGTTGAGTGTATTAATTGTTAACATATTATAATGTTATGACTGTTTGATTCCTTAATATTGTAAAAATAAAATAAAATATTTCTTAATATATTTTGAGATTTTGGTTGATGTTAGTAGAATTATATTACTGCTAGTCTACTTATATTTTATCTTGAAACATGATTATCTTAAACTTCATACTGTGGAAGATTCGTTATAAATTATAATATGCTAACATTATGGATATAATACACATAATAAATTCACCTATAAGGACACCTCGCTATAAAATTGGGTTGCAGGTTCAAGTTCCGTCCAGGGTACTATCAAATGAGGTGACGTTGTATTTCTTAGCCTTATATGATGTGTTAAATTAACACTTATATATTTTTATCCTTCTTCTCGTGCCGTATCCGGTCCCCCCGACGTTGGCAATCACTCTGGCGAAGGTTTCTCTATCTTGTGAGACCCGGAACAGCACTCCACATGTCTCATCTCGGTCCAGTCTCTTATGTTGCGCAGCCAAGACGTTTGCTTTCTACCAGGACCACGTTGCCCCTCAATCTTCCCCATCAGTATCAGCTGGAGCAAACTATACCTATCGCCCCGCAGAACGTGACCCAGATATCGAGGGTATACAACTAAAATGCACTAAGTCATTTGAGTTTTGAGATGACACGGTGGCAGTTAAATGAAAAAAAATATGTTTAGATCAATACGAATTCGCCGTGTATTATTTTAACTTCAATTAAGATGATATTGGTAAATGACTTTTAGGCTTTGCAAAAAAATTCAAATATAGGAAAAGTGTTAATTACTTGAATAGTTTTTGACAACTTTTGTAGCACTAATCTGACTTAGTGCATTTTGGTTGTATACCCTCGATATGAGATCTTTCGGACCTTAACGTCTTTCAGCAGCTGTCTACTACACTTATATACATATTATATAAAATATAATAATATGTATGTACTAACTCTCTAAATAAATTCTTATCTAAGTAAAAGATTTGTCTTCTTTCAATCACACAGTCTTATCACTTCGTCCAGCTACAAATAATCTTCTATCCATTTCCCCTCATCAGTCTAGTTTTTATACAGATTCATTAATTGTTCATGAGAGAGACATCTTTCCTCTTATAAGGACATTGTCAGTGAGGTTGAATGATAATTTTAAAATAAATAAATATTAAATTCTATAAAGTCGATGCTTTCGACCGACGGTTCTTGGTGAAAGTGAAAAACTTTACCCTAGCCTGATGATGAGAGCGGAAGCCCTTGAAAGTTGGCTCGCGACCAATAATGTCGCAGTGAAAGTTCTAAATAAGTGTTTCATATATAATAATTAAATTCCACTACAATTTATTTAATATCAAGTAGCAACTATTTAAATTGAACTACTAGTTATTACATTGTTATATTAAATTTGCTTTGGTATAAATCATAGGATTTGCAATATTTCAAGTAAATTGATATGAGAATATATTAAACTTCAATTACATTTACTGTTACTGCTCAAGTATGAATAATATTTACATAATATTGAAATACAATACAAATTAATTTTAATAACAAAGCGAACATATGGAATTGAAATGAGTGATCTGTTGTTTGAATTTCTAAGATAGAATTGAATAGATTACAAGGATTTAGATAATAGACAAGTCTTACTATTGTTATTTATTTATTAACATAATACACGGCCTTTTAAGAAAGCTTTTACAGTACAATAACATAAAAAAACACACTTGAAACAAAACACAATCATCAGAATAATATCGAAGGTACAATGAAAATAAAAACAAAACAGAAACTACACGGGATTCTCAATGGAAAGCATGTACTCTTGAACAAATCCACTTAAAGCATATTTCCTCTCTGTGTACTCTGAATCGTTAAAGATAGAAACTTTAACACAGTGACTATTCCCTATTACATGGAGTCAAATCATTGCTGAGTAATGATGAAAGTTTATCCCGCAGCATAGAATAATGCCTGACTTCTGATGCCACAATTCGGGACGCGCAAGTTCACTAAACTTAGCAACTCTAGACAATCCAGAGAGCCAGCCATTATCCTTTTAATTGTAAGGAGATCGAACAACACTCTGTGATTATGTAGACAAACGAGCCTCATCTCTATCAACAAAAAGTCAGAGTACAAATATTGTCAATGGGAATACCCAAGCACGATTCACGTGTCGCAGAAACTTTCAAATTATCGCCTACATGAAAAGTCTTTGGAATAAAAAAAATATTATATATCTGTCCATCTTTACCATCACGGCATATCTCACACATAGAATAGCCAGCAAATCAGCTGTATGTAATTAACACGCAAGCTGTTCTCTTATTTATTTTAATATCTTACCACTTCATTAGTTTTATGACAAAATCTACTAATCAATGAAAAAAACATAAAAAAACATGTGATGATATGCAGTAGTGAGATTATCACTATATAACTAACTATGTTATATAAAAAGTGTAGTCATCCACTCTGAAAGGACTGGTATGACTAAAATAACCATGACAAAAATAGACGTTGCCAGCCTGAGCCGATTTGTAAGTGCCGGAACACCTTATAATCATTATTTATACTGCAAGTGATTCATATATTCAGATTGTATCATGTTTGTATCACCTATCGTGATACATAATATGTATGATATTATCACATATAATACACACACGGGTGTACAAACAGTCAGTTTGATGATACCAAAATCTCAAAATCTTCGCATATACATAAAATACGATTGATTTCGATTAAAAATTAATAAGATAAAAATCAAAATCAAAGCACGTATCAGTATAATAGTACCTATTTGATTTCATCCGAAGTAATAATAATAACATTCATAGGAGATAAGTACCGAATGGTTCTTTTAAGTAAGTATAGTTGATAAGATGCTGCTGAGGGATATTGTATTCACACATAGGTAACAATTCCATTGGACACTTTCAGAATATTAAATACCTACTCTACTCGTCTAACTCAAACTATTTAGTTACCTATGGAATACATTAAACTTTACCTGTACCTACACATTCAACGGTATTAATACATAGACTTGGAACTCTCGTTCTGTGGAGCTCCTGGCAAAGACTTATAATAGGTCACCCATTATTTTCTGTCAGTCTTCGAGAGTCCTCTAAATAAAAAGGCAGGTATTCACAAAACATCATATTATTTAAGACATTTTACACCTTCAGTTTAATATTGAGGTATGCTATCCATTCTGAACACCTTAAAATTTTGTTGCAACGGCGAGGACCATTTGCATGTTTACAATAATACATTCTATAATAATAGTGGCCAGCTTGTTTTAAAAATGTGCCGTTTTGATATTTAATAATTATAATAATAATAGTCTAGGCAGCTTGCTTTACAAATGCGCTTTTTGTGGAAAAACCACTGCTAGAAGAAAAATAATAGGGTCTTTAACCTTACTTTAAATACCTCTACCTTCTCCAGACTTCATGAGGTATTTTGTTCGACAACAACGGTCCAGTCACGTAGAAGACACGGTTAATAAATTAATAGCATCTGTATCAGCAGCCCTGAGACATTTTTGCCTTCACGTTGTTTCATCTAAATTGCTGAGTTCAAAATTTTCATGAGCTTTATAATAATAATAATAATAATAATAATAAAAATCTTTAGTGCACAAAAAAACAAACATTATTAAAATATAAATATTGTAGAACCAGACAAATAAATTTGTGCAATGGGCGAGATTATCGCAGAAGCGCGATATCTTCCAACTAACCCATACTTTATACAGCTGTTCCGCTGGCTACCCTACATGTGGAAAAAGTTGTAACAGTATGAATCAATAAATGACTAGACTTCAGTTCAAATTAGAACTCATAAAGAAGTTCCAAGACTCAAAAAAAAAATTGGTAAAAATGTATTGTACCATTTTAGTACAGTGCAATTTTGTCTCAATCAGTTTCGGACAGGCCTTCATAAAGTAAGGTTGCTCTTCATCTCACGCAAACTTTCTTCTCAATTGGTATGGAATATTCAACTTTAAAGCTAAAATTGATGGACTTTAATTGTTCTTATAATTGCACTTATTGGGGTACTTAAATAAATATAATGCATGAGAATAAGTATAAGAGAAATATAATGACGCATTAGAGCTACTGGAATGAAAGATAAATACAGAACTACATTTTCAAAACTTTAATCCTATTCCCAGTCCAGTATTAATGTCGTTGTACGCACTGTGCATATGTAATATTGCCTAATTTCCAATACATGCTTCCATGGTCTGCGGTCTGAAAAGGTTTGGATATTTTTTTACCTCTAATTAAATTTGTAAGGATAGACTATTGTCACCCATAACTCAGAATCTCTCACTAAGTACTTTATACTTGTATAATCCTTTTGGGATGACCAATAAAATCAAATTGTCTTTTTTTTGCTTTCGTATGTGAGATGGGAGTTCCACTAAAATATAAATTTGTATACCTAAAACACAAAACGTTAATGAAGATTGAAATCAAAGTAAAGGGTCAAGTAATAAAATCATTGAGTTGGATTAAATTGTGGAAGAATTTTTTTGTACGCCAACATTAATGACCACATTAGTAACAAGTTTTTTAAAAGCTGCTATGGGTGTTCAGACGTCAAAATACTTACAAATTTTCATGAAATTTGTTTTATTTATCCACACCACCACAGCATTTCCTACTAGTGGGGTAGTCAGAGGATCAACTGCATGCAAAAAACATGCATGAAAAAATATGCATAAGTTTTTTTTTCTGCAAATAGTCACTGACGAAGATTTATTTATTTATTTATTTTATTTATTTATTTATTTTATTTACAAAACAGTTTTTAAAAGATAAGTCAATAATGTCTACCTAACTGGGCATGAGCCCGTACCAAGGTAGACTGAGCCAGTTTTCACCTTACATTGTCTCAGCGCTCAATTTTCTTTACTTCAGTTACTAATTAGTAAGTTATTTTCCCTACTTTATTTAATCATAACATAACACACGCTCACGCACGCACACATACATCCACACACACAAACACACTCATCCACATACACCCACACCCACATACATGCATACATACATACACACCCATACATACATATATATATACACACACACACATGTACAGATAACGCCACATATATTCATGCACATACATACACACTCAGTCACACAGGCAGATATGTGATCAGGGTCTCAGTGTTTCTGCGGCCCAACTGCTGAAGATTAATTAATTTATTCAAGGTTTTCAAAAAAAAAAATGAATTTAAGAATATTCCTAAAAACGTGAATATACTTCAGGCTAGATGGTCAGATGACTTAAATAACAGAAAAATTTAAGTGGTCAGTAACCTATCAGCCGCTGCTAACTTTATTCAACTTCACGACACAAGTGTTTTGGGTAAATGAAAACAAGTGTTTCTTTCTACCATACATAGATTATTAATCATGAGAGAGAGGATTGTTCATAGTATTTTTTTCTTTTATTTATAATCTATAGTGGAAAGAAATACTTATTTCAATTATCTAACTATGTTTACAATTAACAAGTACATTGGTTGCTGTGTGAGTGTTGGGGGTATATTTGCGTTTATTTCAAATTCAGATTCATTCTTTAAAAAAATAACTGTGTCCATGATAAGAATTGGTATATATCCAACAAATCCAAGTGGTTGTATAAAGTTACTTAATAATATTTTGTAATAAAATTTTCAGGCAAAAAATGAACACGTGTATTATTATCAGAAAAAAGATTCAGCTGCGTAATAAATACACCCTTACAATGAGCAATATTCTATTGTCGTTAAGTTATAAGAAAATTGGTGTAATTTGACAACAAAAGAAACGCAAAAAGAACAGAATCAAAAATATTATCTCTGTGAGTAAAACTCAACAATAAATAAATAACATTTTTTCTACAGAAAAGTCTTTGTAGAAAAACTTGAAAGATATTGCCCCATTTGCAATAGTCTATTGTTCGTGTTTCAAAGATTTAGCGGAAGGTTAGCGAAGGTAAAGCTCCGTGGAATATAATAACATTATTTTAGAAGCTTTGCATGACATGGGTCACTTTAAGATCACATATTTTAAATTCCTTGGGTTTGGTAGATTCGGTAGAAAGATAATCCGATAAACAGAGAAGATAATTCGATTGGTCAACATTATGTATCTACATAGTTTCATATGCTTGCTTGTACATCTTATTGAATTCTATTCAGAGTTTTGCAACAGTTTCTAATTTTTTTATTGTATTGTGTAAGATATTTTTCAGCGATGACGCGTGCCATCCATCCTGAATGACTAATTTTTTTATTGACCCAGAGGGGACAATCTGCATGTTGAATACATGCTGTCTACTGGCTACACCACTTGTGTGAAATGCCATGACGGTATGAATGAATGAATACATTTTTCAAACCATAGTTTCCGGTAAAGAAAAAATGTTCCACTCTTTTCTGTAAGTTTTTGAGTGTCCTGTGAGAGGCAGGTATTCGTAGAACATCACGTTTGAGACATTTAATATCTTATATGCTACCTGTCCTGAATCCCTTATGTGTTATTGGAACGCAGAGAACAACTTTCGTGTTTGTAACATGCATTTGATCCGCTGATTACCCTCTTGTGGGAAATGCCATGATGGTTTGAACGAATATGAATATTTTTAGTACCTATCCAATTTTGTCTGTTATATTATTTTGTAAATTTTTTTTTTATTCAAATAAAGAATTGTAGGAAACATTAAATTTTCGTAATTTTTTGTCATAGCTTTAAGTGTGGTTTTGATTTAAGTTTTCAAAACTAACCTAATAAATACTTGCAACTCAGAAAGGAAGTCAGTCTAGAAAATTAAATGGTTACGTCATGCAGTTTCTAAAGAGAATAAGTTATTATGGAATACAATCATGTATACTATTAATCATTCTTGTATGCACAACAAAGGGACAAGTTTGATTAAATTTGCAACCAACAAACTCAATGTACAAATTAATTAGTCTAAATAACAAATAACCTTGTATTTTCAGTTTCTGGACAGGCACACAAACATATTATTATGAAGAGATTGTCTTTGCATATGAATCGTACTTTGCATCGTGCAGTACAGTGAGGCATGAATAAAGCCTCTACGAGAAATTAAAATTGAAAGAATTGAAATAATTAAAAAACATATTACCAAGCGAAATAAATATGTGAAGAGAAGGAATAAATAAATGACCTAAAAATCTTTTCAATAAATCCAACATTGTTTTAGTTTAACTGAAAGACATTGCCTCATAGCAACACGGGTATGTAATAATTTATTAATTACAATTAAGTGTGTATTAATAATATTATAGTTCGTCGATAACCTAGAGGAAGAATCTCAGCCTTATGCACAATAGGTGCGCGGTTCAGTCCCAGGTGCCGGCAAACTCCCCTTTTCACGACACACGCTTTAAGCCTGCTGTTAAAGGTGTTTAAAGTTGTATTTTCGGTTTATAACAAAAACCCAGAATTATATTTTAAAACAAAAAAAGAAAAGAACAGTAATCCGATCCTCCAAGAAACAATGAAAGTCGGCGAATCCTATTTCAGCCGGACAACCAAAAAAAGGATCCGAAAAAAGCCCCTATTCAGGACCATTCAAGACGACCTCAATTAATATTAAATAATTAAACCAGACCAAAATAGCAAATATCTCTGAAATAGTCAAGAATTGAGACGTACTGATGATTCAGAAAACGCAGACCACCTGTAATAAGGATGGTCAACTTACTTTGAACTCCTGTATAACGATAGGCATAATAAGGAATAAGATTTCAATTGAGGTATTCTACCCGGTACCAGTGATTTGTGAGGAATAAGATTTGAGTTGATGGAATGTACGAACTATGTTAGGGTTTTTCGTTTCCTCCTAAATCTATGCAACCACTTTATCTTCAATTTTAGATACATTCTTCTTTGTGATTTCCTAAAAGGGTTGATAACAATAACATTTAACATAGATTTTTATTTTGAATGCAGATGTTGTGGTTTTAGGGATTTTAAGCATTTTGAACGTTGATTATGAAGTTTGTAATTTATTTGAAATATTTCAAGATCGTATCGCTGCTTTTAGAAGTAAAATGTTTTTTTGTTTGAAATTCTATTTATTTTAATCTTTATATGACCAACTATGAGAACAACTATGTTGCGGCATAACATTTTCATTTTATTTCTATCCCCAAAGCTTGAATAAAATATATTTAATGTATTATTTTTCCATCAATACAAGTCATTTATATTTTCAGGACACTTTATTTTGTATCGGCAGGGATAAAAATAAAGAAGGAATTTTATTTCAAAATATTATTATTTCATATTTAGAAGGGACCGTATTGCAAATTGAATTTAAAAATCCAACTTTACGTTCTCGTGTTATTTTATTGAATAGTTTGTTATAAATATAGTAAGTTGTTGCCGGCCACTGGGATCTTCTTAGATATCGGCTCAACTGTGATTGCATCCGGTCAGGCGATGTGATCTTGCTGAAATGTGATATTATTCTATTTCGTTTCTCATTTCCATATTCAATCCACACATACATGAGTAAAGTAAATTCGCTGACCTCCGCACTGTGACCTCCACCTTTTCATACAAATCCTCTATAGATGGTTGATATTCTACATATATTCAAAAACTTACTTGTATTCCAGCTGATACCTAATATAACTTACATTGATTTATATAACTAGATGAGACAAATATTCTATTTCGATTTCAGGTGAGGAATTTCGAACGATGAGCGGATAAAAGAAGAAAATTTTATTTCTGTATTTTATTTTATTCTTACTACTTATTTGAAGTCAGCAAGAGATCAAGGGAGTTGATGTTTACTGTGCAATTATATTTTATTTATTTATTTATTTATTTATAACGTATAAATAATAATGAGTGACATGGCAGTTGTTACTTTTGCGTCACTGTAAGTTCACATATTAAATATACATAAGATATACGCGATAAGGTTTGCCACCCATTCTGTTTTTTTTTATTTTTGTTGGCATTGAAAGCACAGTTTGCATGTTTATTACACGTAGCTGGTTTGCTGACTATCCCAATTTTGGAATATGCCGTGATGGTATAGTACAGTTTTTTTTTTGTAGTAAATTGACGCAGTTGGATATCACAAAGTACATTGTAAAATAATCAAACTTAGAAATGTATTCCCGTAATTTTTATACATTCATTTCTAGCATATTTGTACAATATCCGAATTATCCAATTTGACCTTATAATGGTGTGGCACATAACATCGCAAGTTTTACACTAAATGAAAGATGAGTCAATTGACTTATGAAATTGATCTCACAGTTCAATAATTCTAGTACGTAGTAGATTAACACTTCAATGTGTATGTAAGTATTACTAAACTGTTTGTATGAAGCAGATTGCAAGCATAGCATTATCTTCATATTCAACAATTCTAATACATATCATAATAATATAATGTCATGAACTTAATAATATGAACGGAAACTTATTCAAAGAGCTCACTACGTGTTTTCATTTTTTTCGTTTCATCTGAACTTTTAATATTGTAGTTACTGAAAACGAGAACTTTTTTACAAAATGAATATACCTACATTTTAAAATGAGTTTCTTAGCGATTGTGTTTTTCATCGAATCAAAAATCGTAATATGCTGTATACAACTATTGTTTATTTTTTGCACAAAAAATACTATAAGTAATAATAAATTTTGTCATTGTATCAAAATAGTTGGAAGCCGGATTATTGACCCTAGACAAATTGCATTTGGTCATCGACTACAAACGAACATCTCGACAATGTACCATTACATTGTATGTATGACTGACTACCAAAAAGATGGAAAGAAAGCTGGTCTTCAGCATCGCAAGATCGATGATCTACAACACAAAGGAGAAGAAAATATCGAAATAAATAAACAAGCGTTTTATTTTACTAATGATTTATTCGATGAGAGAGATGTCTTCCGTCTAATAAGGACATCGTCAATCGATTGGTAATGTCCTAACAAGAGGAAAGACGTCTCTCTCGTCGAATAAATCAATAGTAGAATAAAACACTTGTTTATTTATCTCGCTATGGAATTCTACTACCTAAACACCGACACAGTGAATAAGAAGAAAATATATATAATATTTATATTGGTCCAAGACCGTTTCAACACTTTCATACCATTAATTACAAGCTGATATATGTAAGTGATAATAAACACAGTGGATTTTTTTTAAATTTAAATATGGAACGTAGTTATAACATTGTGAATGATTATCACAATGAAAAAGTTTTTTTTTATTGAATAAATAAGTCTATGGAGAAGAAAGACAAAACTCGTTGCAGACCAATCCAATGGATTGTAACTCATTATATATATTAATAAGTCTGATGAGCGAGTTAGTATTATTAATTGAGTTATGAAAACTTTTTGTACAAACAAAAAAAAACAATTGAAAACGTTATTTGAAAAATAATAATTACGCAATACATTTCCATTAATCATAATTATATTATGTACGAACAATTACAAACTTATGAAATTCCGCAATATTTTGCAGAATCGGGCGTAGTTTGTGATCTGTCAAAGAGAGTTTTGAGAAAGAGAAATGTATTGTTTTACTGAGAAACGCTTCATATGAATAACTTGTTAGTAACATCAAAGAGAAAAAGTAATATCTCCTGTTAATAATAATGTACCTTTACTAAACAATAATGTGCCAGTACTTTGCTGTTGTGTTCTCCAACCTTTTTTTCGTCGCGGACCTGTCAAGTTGACATCAGTGTCTACATTTGATACTTATATCGCGGCTCGATGAGGGAAATATTGTTTACAATTATAGCGTGAAAGTGGGATCTTTTTTAGTTCTCAGATTCCTGGAATTGATGTTGAATTGATCCTACAGTAGTTCATATTGTCGATACTTGGTGGAAGTTCATGTAGAATTAATTGAAAAAAGAACTTACATATGGTGTTTCCAAGGTGACTTTTTAAAGCGCGAGCCGGCTTTTATAAGCTTCTTTTCTCATCATCAGGTAATTTACGTTAACTGATGGTGAGAGCAAAAGCTCTTGAAACTGACTCGCGATTTATAAAATCACAATGAAAGTACTAAATATAAGAGTTTTATTTTTATTTATTTCCCTTCAACTCTAATTTTTTATCAGATTTACGAAAAGGTATAGGAATTTGAAGATCTCTTCCTTTTTTTTAAACATTATCCTCTTATTTTCAAAAGTGTGTCCTTTATTTACGTCTCAGATTCCAAGATTTAATTTTTTTCCATACACCCTAAATTACTAGGCATCTAACCCCTATTGCAGATTTTCAAAAATGTATAGATATTTGACATAGGTATTTCACGATCTCATCGCTTTTGTTGAGGAATATTTCAACAAAAAAATAACTGGCCATCATATTGTTACTTCCGCGGACCGAGGGTTTGAGACCACTGCTTTCCTGTACTGATATATTATAATTATTTATATACTTATCTCATTGCATATTACCTTCATACTATACCCACTATAGTATACAGCAAGTGTATCATTACATATAACTATTATATTATGTTTTTTTATAATACATAGTTTTCCATTATTAATAATTTCGTAGTTTTTATAATATTGAAGTTTGCAATAAGATAAGCGTTTATTGTATCCTTTCAACTCAGCTACTGACAATGTTTGTACGTTGTATACAGAGACGAACAAAGATATTACAAATATATATTAAAATACAACGCTCTGTACAAGAGACAGTTAGCAGCAAGATATATTTTCTAATAAATTATTGTAGCAAAAAAAGAGGAATCGATCGATATCAATGCATTTGAGATTCTGGCCATGTAAATGTAGTTGGAGGACATCGCATTCTAGCGATAAACTCGCCCCCTGTGCACTGAATTGTATAACTGATAGTTTTATAATATTTTGTATAGGTTTGAAATATTGTAACCAATGTAAGTAAAGATTAAAATAAAAATAAAATCAATTGTAAATTTCTCAGCCTATTGACTGCATCGGTATTAATAACTTGACTACGGTCTGAGCATGGCAGATTTTCGTTTTCTTATGGGTTAAACCCATCATACTCGAATTTCAAGGCCATTTTACCTTATGGTATCCCATTGGCCTTCAACTGTTATGATAATAGCATTAGTCGTAGTAGGTATCTATAACTATTTTAATATTAAAATTATTTTCATAAAAGGTTAGTAGGTCATTCACCTTTGTGCCTTGTCGAGTTTCGAATGTAATATTATTTAAAATGGTAAAATGACCCTCAGTTTATTTCAAATATTAGTTACGGATCATTTTTATAAAAAGGTGTGTTGCTGTCGATACGATGTACTTCGGTAGTCAATATGATAGCAAAATACTTTTTAATTAATTATTATTACCAGCTGCATTGTAACATACCCATGTATTTTGCTTGTTTGCCTAGTTTAATAAAGTATTATATGTATTTCGATTTTTCTCTTTTATTTTGTCTTTGATATCGAAATACTGAGCTCACATAAAATTTAATAAAACACATATAAATAAAATAATAAAACCGTATATTAAATGAAAAATGTAATTTGCAATTCATTAAAAAATATATTTTAATATTCCAGAGTCACAGCCCTGAGGCACGCCTCGTCCTGTCTCCTATAGTATTGCTGAGCGCCTGGTATTATTACTCTATCTGTATATTCATTTCCTTCACTTTAACATACAATTTGTATGATTGTTTAGTGCAGCTCGTCACGAAGTATTACATTCCTATGTGTATACCATCTTATTTCTGCGCTGTTCTCCTAATACCTATCTACCCGTCATGATGAAGATTAATGTAACATTATATTATAATAAGTTCGTCGTTAGCCTGGAGGTGCAGTCTCGGTCTTGTAAACAAGGGGTCCGGGGTTCGATCCCAGGTGCCGGCAAACTCCCCTGTCACGACACAAGCTTTTAGCTTACTGTGAAAGGTGTATAAGGTTGTATTTGGGTTTATAACAAAACCCAGATATATCTTTAAAAAAAAATGATATTTTTAAACATGAAGCTCTATTATGTTTGATAATGTCAGAGCAATACTTTAATAATAAACACTTTATTGTCATAATAGATTTGTGTACAAAAGGCGTCCATACTGCCTTGGTGCAATGTCTTCCAGTAAACCTGATATATAATTATTACAATAACATACAGAGTATTAAACAGAATTTCTTTTAAACTGGGGTCATTTCTTTGTGTATCAGACGAAGAAGGCGTAATTTTTCTTATTCTACACATTACCCTAACCAGATTGAGTGTAGGCTATGACCCAGCGAAACTAAGAGACTCAGATCTTAACCATTACAAAGCATTGGACAAAAGAGGTATTTCAAAATCGAAATTGCTTTTCTCAGAAGGTTAATACGGAATTATTCAAAGCATGATGTTTCTCAATAAAGATCTAAGCTTATCACTTTGCAATGATAATCTCGCCAATACATAATACAATAATATAAAATATATCTCATAAATTGTTAGCTCTATCTCTCTCTATATTCCATTTTGGCATTTCATTCAAGTGGGATAGCAAGAGGACTACCAACTAATTGTTTACCGATAAATGAAATATAATATATTATTATTGTTAATGTTTAGCAGACACGGATGCTCAAAATTTTTTGTAGTTCACATTCTCAAAATCATACGCAAGTGATAGAAAGGAATGATTTTCGAATGCGCTTAAATAAAATTTGAAAGTTCCGAAAACGTTATAACTAAATACATTTGAGTGGAAAATATAATGTTTCTTTTATTTTGCATAAACTAATAAGAAATTTGAAAACGCTTGGGTTTCAATTTCGTAAGTACTCGAGTTTAAATATCTAAATTATAATATGTTGTTAGTTTACTTTGTATAATTTTATTTATTATCACTAATTTTAATAATAACCTTGTAACATTAAACATTGTTTTACATTATTTGTGGAGCATGGTTTGGATGACAGCTGACTTATGAACAAATCTACCTTTGCATTGAAAATATATAATTGTTATATATGTATTATTGTATAAATGAACTAGTAACTAGTAAAAGCAATAAAAAGAACCAAAATAAATCTCTTATAATATCTTATAATAAATAAACTTTCATTCAATAAGAAACCAAAAATAATTTTGTTTATTCACTATAAAATGGCTGTCGGAAGTATTTCATTCTTATTAGTACTGTTTCCTTCCTTTGTTCACATTTATTGCAATTATTTAATTTACCAGAAGAAAAACAACACAATATGTCATGGTTATATTGACATTCTATGCAAAAACTTATCCATTACAAAAGTTAAAATATTTTATGATATTCAATAAAACATAAGAAGTATCTTTTTATGGTTCATTTACGTTAAGTTGTTATAAATATTGCAAAACTTACATTGTATATGTTTTTGACGTGAAATTTCCCTGTTGTGAAAATGGTATAATTATACATGCTATCAGAATCCGGAACAACCTCCCCAATGATATTCGGTCTTCTTCATCTATTGACTGATTCAAATATAAATTAAAATCCAATAGTCAATCCCACATAAACAATTCACCACCCATTTAACAGTAGATAGTACTCATTTTGATACATTTTATTTATTTTATTTGAATAAAATATACCACTGCCAGCTTGACAGTTGTAAAACCTTATTGCTGGACACTGGACAACATATCACAATCATAAACAAATAAGAATCTAAAATAACAACCACAAGAATATAACTTATAAATAAAAAAGAACTTACAATATTTTGTAAAAACACTACACAATGTACATACGTATGTGTTTATGGTTCTGAATGCTTACATTTTGATATTATAATTTTATATTCGTATAAGTATTATTGTTTAATATGATATTCTATTATGTTTCTGTTTTATGTGCATTTTAATTGATCTAAACTGACTTTATTCTAAAACTTCATTATCAAACATTGTATAAGGTTTACTGAAAGACTTTGCATCAAGGCAATATGTTCGGCTTTTGTACAAATTTATTTTGACGATAAAGTAATTGTTCTTATTATAAACATAAAAATATAATTTATACCTAATATTTCTGTATACAAAGGACTACTGACTACTTCTATTGAGTAAATAATTATATTAATAAATAAAACAAAAAAATATCAACAAAGTTTATTTACCAGGAATGCCTAAAATGATAAAGAGCGAGAGATGAATTGTTTAATTATAAACATGTTTATCTTATTTCCAAGAAGTAATCTTAATAATAAAAAAAAATTGTTTGAAAAATATCATTTTAATATCAAAATTTTATGAAATGATAACATTTCCATTGACTTTTTTTTCCATTCATAACTTATGCTGTGATACTGATAGTTTTGTTGTTCTTTTTTTGAATTTTTTTGATTTTTTACTACTATATTCATAAAATCTTAATTTGGCCAAAAATCAACAAAGTGTAGTTTAATTTCGACATACTCGTACACATATCTTTATGTACCTACAAAACAAAATAAATATTTGATCAAGAACTACTTTTTTAATTCAAAAACCTCGAAGTGGATTGAAATATGATCCGCATGACTTTTGTATGAGAGACATGGGGAGAGAGTAATTTGAGTAATAATTTTAATGTAATTGAATTCATATTGTAAAATAAATACACGGCTTCTAAGTATTTTTTTTTCATTTTATCTGCAGGCGATGTTTTTATAATACGAAATGAATCTCAACAATGATTTGTGATTCCATTGAATAATCATAAACTCAAATATATTCGAAGAAATCTCTGAAATAAATCAATCAGAGTAAAAGCTATCATAATATTATTATGTTTCACCCTCGCGCTGTATTCCAAGTGGAGTAGTCAGAGAGAATGAAACGACACACCTATCCATCTTGTCATACTTTTTTTGCTTATTCCATATTCGTGTAATCTTTGATACGTGCAAACTGATGTATCTAGATTGGACCGCTGCAACATATTGTACTATTATGTTAAATGCCTACTAAAGGAATTCGATGGCGCTGCAAAGCTTATTTTCTGCAAGGATAAGTGCCTTATGATCTACAAGACTAAGAATAATATGGCACCTCAGTCACTTTCTGATGGCTCTGTATTCTCAAAGTATCTGCAAGTTGACCCCTTCACTCAGCAAAGACATCCATCAATATGCTAGACGAGATTAAGAGAGCCAACAAGTCCTGCTTGTATTATGACAGGGGTTTTGGTGTCACAGGACCCGTCAACTGGAATCGACTCCCCGAAGTCTTTCGTAAAGACCAATCAATAATAACGTTCAGGAGAAAATTGAAGTCATTGCTCTTTCAACATAGTTTCCTGTTCTTTTCAGTAAAGGGCGCCGAAAATATCATCCGACATAAATATATACATACAGATTCTCCTTACTTAAAACGTGGTCATCCTTGAGAAATTGATCTATTCATCAAGCCACGTGATACTCGGGTATCCACGCTTTCTAAAATCTTATCTTTCAGATTTTTGCTTCATCTTCCTTTCGTAATCCATTCGCTTCACACGTTATGTAAATCGCAATTTATTTACACGTATTCTTTTTTAAAACACTCGTCTCTTTTTTTTTTTTTTTTTAAAAGATATATCTGGGTTTTGTTTGTTATAAACCCAAATACAACCTTATACACCTTTCACAGTAAGCTACTAAAAGCTTGTGTCGTGAAAGGGGAGTTTGCCAGCACCTGGTATCGAACCACCGACCCCATGTTCACGAGGCCGAGACTCTACCTCCAGGCTACCGACGAACTCAAGATAATACTTAAATTTTCTAATACTTAAATTCCTCAATCTCTCTTATATCCTCACAATACCTTCTAGTTTATACTCCACAAAAATTACAATAATATTTAGAGCCACCCACGTCCCAATGTAGGCGTTTTCATATCGTTAATTTTAACTGATTTATGTGATAAGTATTTTAAAATAAGCTCAATTCTACAGCTAAAGACAGCTAATATAAGACCACAAAATATGAAAATTATAATGAATCTTCGTGGAAAACATTAACAATAATAATTACAGAGAAATATTCAATGTGAAAAAGCCAAATAATGCAGTAGTTAAATGTCCAAATTAATATTCAATAGAGCTCGTTTACATGCACATTTTGATGTTTTTTTTTATTATTGACAAATAACCCAGATTGTATAAGTCCCAAACTGAGATATTATTCTTGTGTTATGGGGGCTTACAACGCACTATACTCATATATATGTAACACACAGATCTAGAACAATCTGAAAAAGATATCCATTAAATGTCTTGGCCGGGAATCGTACCCAATCGCATCGGTTGTTTATTTATTTATTTATTTTATTTATTAAGCATCAACAGTACACTACAGACAATATATATACATAACAACAAACAATATAGTCAAAGAAGGTATCAATACATTGCCCCATTTATAAGTGTACACATTATAACAATTTGTATTATATTAAAAGCCGATAAGGATGTCACATCTAAATAAAAAAGGGGGAAAAAATTGAAAATTGATAAAAACAGGAAATTACATTAAGACAATAAAAAAACATACATGAACAACAGTCGTCTGATCTTACTAAATGTACATAATTACTCAATAAATAATAAACAATCAGTGCTGTCATTCACTTCACAACCTTACCTGTTCCATACACACACAAGAAAACATGAATCAGTGTCACAAATGAAAATAAATTTATTTATTTATTTTTTATTTATTTATTTTACAATCCACGGCGTGAGCCTTTTACATGTTCAAGAATAAACAATACACAAATAAAATATCTCATTCACAACACAGTTGGAAAACAAGAATTAACAAAACACAAAAGGGAATCATTTCATAACAATAATAATTTAAGTCAAATCATAAAATATTGGAGTGTCAGTACAGAATGTCAATGAAATGTTTAGTATTTGATATGTCAAGTATTAAAATTGCAATAATGTAGGAGATGTCATGTAGATAGAAGAAAAAAAAAATCTAATCTAAAGGAAATGATACAAAGAATCCAAATGTCATAAGAATTAATGTCATAAATAGTTAAAATGTCTAAATGTCTGTAATGATTTAAAATGATAATAAATTAAACAGAAAATTGTTAATTACAATTTAAATTATCAATGATGTGATGTTAACAGATGAAGAAATAATCAAAAAATAGTACATAGATATAATATAGATAAAAAAAAGTACAACAAAACACAAACACTCTTCAAAATGCCCATTGTTAGTTATACATTGAAATAATTTATAACGTCATGTTTATATTTAGGTAAACTGTCGGCAAAAATGTCTGTATCATTACCCACCAGATTACCCAGTCTGTGGATTCGAACCATAGGAGAGTAAAAATTTAGATATAGATACTAATGACGAAATTAGAAGATATATTTCATAAACTTGATAAATATTGAAATAAAATTAATGTATACATCAAAGCCTGGTACATTATTGGGGTTTTATCACATAATACAACCATAATTGTCATGTAAATGTTAAAAACAACTATCCTCAGCTACCGCAGGATTGGTCTGCATAATTTTAACTATAGTCACTTCGTGGATCGCAGGATTAAGATTAAGACAACTGATTATGATCGTATATAGATCGTGTCATGGGTAACCCTGCAGGACAGACGAAAGTGGATGAAGACTGCCCTGTAAATATATTGCTGCCATCACTCTCAGTGATATCAGAGAAACGATATGAGATAGAGAGAGAGAGAGAGAAAAAAGGGATAATCAATGTATCTTTTGGTAATTCGTTGAGTTTTCCTCAAAACATGAGCATCAATATTATGTTTTACTGTGTATTTATAAAGAAAATGATTATTATTGAAAGATATGCATGTATATTTATTCCTATGTTCCATGAATGCCTTTACACTTGTATCAACGTTTTTATGAAGTTGATATTGGTTAAATATTTATATGCGCCAATTTTTTTATATTTTGTTAGTTAATGGTTTTATTTTTTGTTTGTTTTATATATATTTGATTGATTATTGTAAAACTATGTTCAAACCTTACTGATGTAAAAGGTGTAAAGCCGTTGATGATAGAAATAAATTAATAAATATTTGAATGATCTAGAGCAGTGGTTTCCAAACTTTTAATTTCGCGTACTAATACGAAATTATATATCAGTAGCGTACCACTGAACTGTAACCGTTAAAAAAAACTTCTAAATGGTAAAGTAATAAAAACTGCAACAACTGTTTATGACAACATTATCATTTAATAATTATAGGAAAAATGTGTATGTCCTATGGCCATTGCTGCTTGCGTACCACCTTAATAATTGTCGCGTACCACTGGTGGTACGCGAACCATAGTTAGGGAATCACTGATCTAGAGTTTGTGTGTTCACAGACATTTTGAACATATTCGATATTAACAAAACACTGTTTACTTTTCACTATTGATTTAGTACTCGAACTAGTTCTTTTGAAAATGTCAAGCTAACTTGACTTAAGTACTCGAGTAATAAATCAATAGGGAAAAGTTAACAGTGTTTTTGTTTATTTCTAATATAATTTGATTTGATTTAATTTTTCCGAAATAAATCCGGGTATAAAACTTAAACAGGTAATAATATAACTAACAAATACTTAGTATGAAACAAGAATATCATGTACTCGTATGCTGAATATAATAAAATATTTTACGAGATGTTTTATCTGTACCGTGCGTGGGAAGAGGAACAAGAGATTTTAATTTATCCCGAGGTGATGTATACATTGTATCTCATTTTGTTACTCCTATGTACATACGAGGGTTGCTCTTTAAGTTTCCGTATTTGGGAAAACCGTTATTATTTGTGTCCACATAACATTTGTATCGCAAAGTACCTACCTACAAAAAAGTGTCATATATGATAGAATAGTAAGGCTTGTATCACACGCCGAATAAGACACATCCAAAACATGGTGTTTGAACATGATTACGATTCTACCGGATGAAGAAAATCAGTTTATTACAGAGTGAGTTTATTACAGTCAGTTTATTACAGAGATTCTTCATGATCAAAAGTAGAATTAGTTCACGCACTCATATGATAAATACTCCTAAAAACCATTTTTAACATCATTATTATATAATAGTGTAAATAAATCATTATAAAAATAAAATAGGACGAAATGCAGTGACAAGGTTACAATATGAAGACTTGTAGGGGTTAGATGGAAGAAATCTGGCGACATTTATTGACACGGGAAAGACGAATAGAATGTTTATTTATAGCAGTTGATACACTGACTACCCCAATCATGGGAGATGCTGTGATGAGATGAATGAGTGACAAAATGTTCTGCAAACCGTATTGTCAAGAAATGTCAAGTTTACGATGGAAAAAATCACATGGACTCAAACCCCCACAGTTGTTCCTAATACCGAAACTTAAGTAGGATACCCAACTCAAACATGGATTTGAAATGTTGATTTGCCTTTGTATATTATATTATATAATGCGTCTACTGCTTATTATATTTACCAACTTACAACTGTAATACCAACTAATATGTTGTATAATGAAATAAATAAATTCAATTAAGAAAGGAAGTAAGTATTGTTTGATTAACATAAAACTTTATTAACGCGACCTTCCCTCGAGGGGGATGTTTTTGAATAGTTATTTGAATTGTGTTATCTAACAGTACATATTTCAAGGTTTAGACGTTATACTATACTGTACACGCCGTAACCTAAGTGAGGTAGGCAGAGAGAACGGCACGCCACATAGATTTATCCTTACATACTTCTTGAAATGTTGATCCAACGAAGAATTTTAAGAATATCTTGGACTGACATGAAAAATAACGTTGAAGTATTACGTAGAGCAAATGCTCATAGAGAATTGTTCACAACAATAAAGCTCCGTAAAACTTCATATTTTGGTCACATAATGAGAGGAGAAAAATATGCCATCCTAAAACTAATCATAGAAGGGAAGATCGAGGGTCGTAGAGGGGTTAGAAGAAGGCGGCTTCCTGGTTTCAGAACATTCGGGAATGGACCGGGATGAGAGGTGTGGAGAAGCTGTTTCGTGCTGTCCAGAACAGGTAGGATTTCTCTCGGGTGGTCGTCAACCAACGTCGGGGGGATCCGACAAGACACGTAAAGAAGAAGAAGAAGATACTTCTTTCGCTTCTTCTACATTCAGGTATTAAATATCTTCAATTTAACAGACATGAGGTGTGCTACTTATCCTGTATGTCTTAATTTTCATGGACATGGAGAGGACAATATGCTTGTTTATTGATTTTATTTATTTATTTATTAGGAATACCTAGTAAGTGTCCTTATATAGAACAGTCGAAACACTTTTTGAGCTCTGTGTTCTCAAAACACCTGCACGAGGACCTTTGTGCAAATCAATCTTTATCAATGTTTCGGAGCAAACTGAAACATCTATTTAATATCAATGTAACAACGGCAATAATAAGAAAGTTGAAATTACACCCCATTACAGTCACAAATGTAGTGTTAGCCGAACCACCCACTTCCTATACCCAATGCCCACCTCAGCACCCCTGTAGCATCTAACGAATTTCCAGAACCTGTGAGCGCTGAGAAGTCCTGCAGACGCCACATAAAGAGTCTGAGAGATAAGGAAAAGTATACCAACAAATAGATCTATATAGTACAAAAAAATACAATCTAAAAAGTTAAGTCAACATTGTATGTTGGTTGTATATAATCCAAAAGGTTAAAATAATACAATAACAAGAATAACACGTTTTTGAAGGGAAATTAAATTTCGAATAAATAAAATGAGAACTTATTTGAAGAGAATTTGGTAATAAATGAAAATATATTCACAATAATAAAATAATGTTTCAATAGTTATGTAATTTGACTACGAAAGCGCTCTCCATAATGATTATAATAAATAAAGGTTCTCCTTTAAATTTGCTTAAGATAATAACCAGAAATATATTTCTCATATTAAATTATTTCTACCAGCGTAAATGAAAGAGATCCACCTATATATAATATTATTTGTTGACACAAAATTTTGTTTAATAGAAAGTCCTTCTTTCTAAAGTATTAAAATATAAGAATATTGGATGTTTTTATTAAATTTCTCTAATGGATTTTGACAAGAATTTCACTGATGTAATTAGGTAATATTGTAATTTGTACGAGAATTATATTATATATCCAATAATTCCAAGATCCTTCCAATAATTATTGATTCCTGGAAAACTCCTAATACTACTCGAGTTGTAACAATAGGTTTATACAACTTGGGATTTATTGACAAAAAAAACTTAAGAGGTAATCTGTATACTTTGTTAGAAATTGTAATAAAAAATATACCAAGTATTAATCAATTAAGGAACATTATTGAGACCTAAAGTATCTTTCATTAAATATTAATAACAATATTGACATATTTCACTTGAACGGTTTTATTTTTCTACTAAATCTACTTAGATCATTAGAGATGAAAACTTAACGTCATATTAGAAAAAAAATACAACACGGAAGAAATCGTTAGATGGAGCAAGAAGAGGAGACGATTCTAAAGAGACCAACAGAATCGTAGATAAATCTGCAAAATAAACACTAGCTGGTTCACGGCATTTGCGATAAACTCGTCCTCTGTATATTGATTGTATTTTATTTGATATACCTATGATATACAGGGCAACCTAGTGATGATGGTGCAATATAATTTTATCCACATTGGTGAAATATTGCCCCTACTTGCTTTACTTTTCGTATGGCCCGGTATTGATGAATCTTAACCCATGTGCCCCTGTTTGATATGTTTATTTGTTGAACAAAGTATTGTTATTATTATTGTTATATATGTGTATTAAAATACTAGGATAAATGATTCCTCAATATTAACCGTTTCCTAATTTACAGTAAATAAATAAAATAAATAAACCTCCTATGGAATTGTTTCCAATCAACGCACAGCAAAGAATGACTAAATAAATAAAACAAGTAAGACCGTCAAAGAGATGGCAAGACAGCTGGTCTTCTGCATCGCAAAAAACAACAACTTCCGACGTAGGTAACAGATCATGGTAGTAAAATAAGAGGACCCTTTTGGTACATAATCTGTGTTGACTGTTTGTCCCATATGAAATGAATAAATAAAATAAAAACTATAAATCATTGTTGGGTTGAGTCTTTATGAACTTCATTCAGTTATCCTTGATATTTATCGTTTCAAAAAACATACCTATGCATATTTTATTGATATCATTGAAAATTTGTAAATATTAACCAGCCATTTAGATATTTTAGACGGAGTGGCAAAATATATATTCATTCCAATTTTATTTAAAGACACGAAATTAAGAAGAATGAAAAAAAAAGCTAAATACCATTATAACCATTCATAGTCCTATTTACTTTAGCTTAATTGCATATTGCTGGGAAATATTTATCAATTTATCTAACTAACGATATTTATCGAGGACTGGGAATATATACATACCTAAATAGATAAAACGAACTTTAGTATTTAAAGGGTACAATCACATTTGTCAGATTGTGAAAGATTTAATAATAGTAATATAACCGAGATTTCTCATCACAGTCAACTTTATCTAATTTATTATGTGAGTCGATCCTTCAATTAGGGACAAGCCTCATGAATAAATTCACAATTTAAACTAAAAATATGCAAATCTCTGAATAAAATTAATGTATAAAGGAAAATACAAATTGTAAAAAATAATAATAACAACTTTAACATAAAATTTAAATGCATAGCCAAAAAAACGATGTTTCGTTTTATGTCATTAACTTCTGACCCATTTGAGTATTTAAAAACAAATTGAAGACGTAACCTGTACTCGGACAAGTAGGTACTTATTGACTGGAAGTAGTAAGAAATAAAAAACAATGGTGTTATAAATTGCAGGTTTGATTGTTATTTTTCTCATCATGAGAATATGGTTAAAGGAATTGAGTTTCCGAAAATAATTATTCGTTTTTGTGTTAGAAATAAGGGTAATGGAACCAAGTTTCAGCCATTTAGAGAGATTTTGTGTCAAAGGAGTGATTCCTGAAATTGAAAAAGTTAATACATAAGTAACTTCAATGCAAAGTATCGCCTTTCTTAAAAGGTAGCTTGTTGGGCGTACCATATTCTCAGTTCTCTATTTTTAAATTTTATCGAGAATGCGAAATATTTATACATAAGACTCTTTCATAATCAGCGATTTTGTTTTGACATTTCTATTAGCAATGTTGATTCATTATTGGTAAACTTTGTTAATCGACTTCACATTGTATTAATTCAATGTAAAACTTATTGATAAAGACTTTGTAAATATTACTTACTGAATAATATTCGAATTTGTTTAGTATTATATTTCCATTTGGCTTAAGTCACCAAATATAAACACCAACGTCGCAGGTTGCGGCTTCATAAGAGTAGAGCGTTCTCTCAATGCGATATTGATAAAAAAAATATCAACCAAGTATGATACATATAACCGAAAATAAACGTTATATGCTTTAAATACTTGCATAGAAGACACATTTTCTCTGTATCTGTTTGCTAAATACTTTGTGTAATAAGTCAATGATTTTAGTTTCGAGTATGTGAAGGTTTAGATAATAATTGTAGATTTAGGTCAAGGGCACATTAATCCGATTCTTTTGTATGAAAGCTTTCAGTCCACTGTTTGCACACATGCGATACCATTGTACCGTACTGATATTTCTCGGTGTTATTGCGGTCAATGCGTCTGTCAAGTGTGGGTGGAAAGTGGTTTCAAATAGAGATGGATACAAAAAGAGTAACCTTTCCACGAGAACTTAAAATAACAGTTCTGAAAAACTGTTATTTCGTGATAAAACAAATATGTTAAAAACACTTTTGAAACATTGTGTGTTTATTTATTTATTTATTAAAACAATAAACGGCAAAAGCCTTTCACATGATAGATCTCAATTCAATACAACATACAAACATTAACAGATTATAAAAAGACACTTAAAATATCTGAATACAACAAAAAAAAACATATACCTATGTATAAAAACAATGATAAAATATTAAAAAATAGTAAGTATATATATAAATTGAATAGATTTTCACTACTTATGTACATTAATTAAATATTTGAATTTACCAGCACAATATAAAAACCAAAGGAACATTATAATAAAAATAAGAACATAATAAATAACAAACAATAAAAAATAAACAATCATTATTATTCACAATGATTAAAACAACATAATCGTTCACAGTAGGTAACAAACTGGGTTAACATTATTGTTGTAGAATTCCATTTTAACTTTAAAATATTTACATTCACAATTCATTTATTTATTCATTCTTTACTGTACATTGATCACAATACATACATTTTATAGAAAAATACATTAAAATAGGATATTATCAATATACAGAGGGCGGGTTTAGAGTTCGTCAGACTTTGAGTGAGTGTAAGGTTAGATTGGAGATTATTCCAGCAACGAGCACCCTGAACTCCAAAAGAGTTTTAGAAGATATTATTTATTTGGTTTGGAGTGGCCAGGGGTCCTGAAAGCAGTGGTGGACAGGGATCTCGGGAGAAGGTACCTAGGCGCAATGGCCCCCCGACCCAACTAGGACAAGTGAAAGAAGATGTATGTATTTATGTATTATTTATATTTTTGTTATAACGTTTAATAATTATCTTACGACATTATTCTTTGTGTTGAAAATCTCTAGTGTCTTTTCATATGTATTGTGTTATTATTATTGTTCACTCGATTCTCAAACAAAATAAAAGTAAGTATTATTATTATTATAACTATCTATATATATATATATATATATAAATATAAAAGAAAGCCGTGTGTGTTACACCATTTATAACTCAAGAATGGCTGTACCGATTCGAATGATCTCTGATTTGTTGGATTCTTCTCCGCCTCGAATAGCCGATATGCTATTAAAATGTCTTACAAATTCACGGGAAGAAAAATTATTTCGAAGAAAATTATTTACGCCATACATTTTAAATATCAATAAAAAATGCAATATGGAGAATTAAACAAAATCAACGATGAAGTTTTTTTACAGATTGGCCAATTTATAGAATAATTCTTGACATATATTTTCAAATAAGAATCGTTATCTATACAATTTAACATCTGTGGTTCTGAAAATTCAATTTTGAAAAAATTATGGATAAGAATTTTTATAAATTTAAAATGAACAGGTTTATAAATTAGTACCTACATAATATAACGTACAGCAGATAATTTATAAACAAATCTGAGTTAAGTATAATTGTTCAACATAAATGAATTTAAGTTTTTTACACTGTACGATGACACACTTGTACAATTACGGGAGTTTGTAAATAGATTAAAAATATTAATCACTTGTTGATTGTTTGGCGGTACGAAGTTCGCTGGGTCAGCTAGTTATTTATATTTTCAATGTAAAATATACTTCACTCTCAGAACACAGGGGACCTAAGGTCAACTAACATCAATATTTTATTTTAATATTATAATTATTATCTCTGCTTTATATTTTATTCTTTGCTTGGATGAGTGAAGTAGAAAGGATGAATAACTCCATTCTATCTAGAAACATAATAAGCAGTGACCCGTGCAACTCATCCAGTGAATGAGGAATTTATCAATGAGGTGATAAGGTTATGAAACACCCACCTAGTTAAGATATTAATTTATGAATGAAAAATTGCATCAGTATAGAATTACTTCATTTATATAATTTTATAATGATTATATATGTAGATGTCATTTATATTGATGTTAATTCATATATACTACCACGGTATATCCAAAAAGTGGGGTAGCCACCAAACTAAAATAAATACAAGTTGACTTCTCTGTGCTGATAAAAAATTAAGATATTAAAGATGGTATACCTCATCGTCAAACTGTAGATGTTAAATTTAATATTTGTGATTTTTTAAGAAACATCATCATCATCATCGCTCTCAACGCTCCTCTCAGAAGCACCTCCTCCATTCAGAGCGTCTCTGCGCCAATCGCGATTTTAAGAATACCTTCCTTTAACAGGACACTCCAAAACTTAAAGAAAAAAGTGGGAGATCTATTCTTTACCGGGAATTGCAAAGGATTCTGAATTTCTTTAAATTCTAAATCAATCATAATCTTGCAGTGAATTACTGGCTACTTCCCTTTTACTGTAAAAATCTATCCCGAATAACTTATTTATTTATTTTTATTTATTTATTTATTTATTCTTTACTGTACATTGATAACAAGCAAATTCACACAAAAATACATTTCAAACAAAGACAATCATACAATCAATATACAGAGGGTGAGTTTATCGCAGAGGCGCGATTTCTTCCAACTAACCCAATTTCATAAAACTTTCCCATAAAAAAATCTTAAAGAAAGGAAAGAGGAGGTAAAAAGGAGAAGAATATGTAGGAAAAGGGACTAGGATACAGAAGCCATATTTTGTGTGATAAAATGGTCCTTGACCGCCCGCTTGAAAGCTTGAAGAGTGGGGATATAAGTGCTTATATAAATATATATATATATTTATATAAGCACAGGGAGGGTAATCGGCATGCTTATTATACGCAGTCAGTCCGCTCGCTACCCCGCATATGGGAGATGTCGTGATGGTATGGATAGTTATATAGATAATATTTATGTCATGAAATAAATAAAACAAATGTTTTATTCTGCAATGCGATTTATTCAGGAGAGAGACGTCTATCATTTTGTTAGGATATTGTCATTTTGGATATTTAATTTAATTTTATTTTTTTTATTAACCAAGCAAAACATACAGTCCTTTGGTACACATTATAAATTAATACATTAAATTCATATTTGACCAGTGTTTATTATAATAGATTTTTGAATATTTATGTACAAATTTACCGGTGAATCTAATTTTTGTAATTAATTATTAATTGAAGATTTCGGAGTTACCCCTGTAGCTGATATTACTAAAGCTATTATTATTTGTTTGGATATCGTTTCCTTCTAATCGATTGATGATAATGTTTGCAAGGCTTTACACGTGCCTCTCTGATTTGTCATCATGTTGATGAGAACATAAGTGGGCAGATGCTACGAGCATTCTATACATATTACTATTTCATTATATTTAATCAAACTTCAATCAATCTCAAAAATCAAACAAACTATTTGATATCTTGATACCGAGTATAATATTATTATATTTAATCAAACTACATACTTGATATGTTTGTATGGAACATATAAATTCCGCTATTTCGGAGAATCTTTTAATTTGTATCTGATATTAACGTTTACATAGAAGCAAAGTCAATTAGTTATTATGCCAACATTTAATATGTACACATGTTTTATCAAAGTATGAATCGTTTAAAAATTAGATAGAATTATTTTTCATACTTTGAGAAATATTTTTTTTATCAAAAATATTAAATAGCCATCATTTGAAAGTTTAAATACTTAAAGATTACATGAAAATTCTTCGAAATACAATTGTTCGAAAAAATAATTATTCGAATTAGCAAATCTTCGAATAACATTTGTTCGACTATCAATTATTCGAATTACAATTAATGGAAAGTGAATTGTTCGACAAACATTTGTTAGAAAACCTTATTTATTCGAATTATTTTATAATAATCTAAATTCATTTTATTTTGATCTTCAGAAGCAGGTCATATTGACACAATTATATTACGTTTCATTTAAAACTCCAGCCATACCTCATCCAACTGTGCACGAGTTCATAAGGAACAAATGTTATTTTAGTTTAAGAAAATGAGGCAATTGCGTTCATACCTAATTATAAATAAATTTAAATTATTTTTCCAAACGCTTGACATTATTTAAATAAATCGATTGCAAACTGAATCGTATTATATAATATAACTTAGCAAGCACGTCACTTTTCGCCGAAAATAGTAGCAATATTTTCTGTTTTGATAATAAAAATTCGAAGAATTGTGTTTCGGATAATTGTTGTTATCAATATAACGTATGAAAATTCGAACAATTGTGTTTTCTGATAATTGTGGATTCGAATAATTGCCATTCGAATAATTGTCATTCGAAAAAAAGTTCATTCGTTCAAATGTTTTTTCGAAGAATTGTCCATTCGAATAATTGTGATTCGAATAATATTCCTGTCACCGTTTTCACAATGTAGCATTGTGCAAAAATCAATCAGAAGAAGTGAGAAAGATGTCTGATAGGTTTTATCATCTGCTCGTTATGCCTAGACCCAGTAAAACAAAAATGGTAAATATAGTAAACATTTCTTGCTGATTGGTTGAACTAGCAGCCGCTAAAATATTGAACTTTTTTGAAAGTAAAACTTTGTTGAAAGTTGAAAGTGAAACGGCGTAATGATGATGGTGAAGAATCTAAAGACATGCAATTTTGTATGAAGGGCATTAGTTTTCCAATTATTTGTATTGTTTACCTAATTTATTTCTAAGGATATACAAACATGTTTATGGGACACCAAAGGATATTTGAAGGGACAAAAATATTTTTGCAAATGTTTACACTTTAAATAAAATTAGACAATGGCCGAATATGAAAACATTATAAAATAAATTAAATACAAGATGACTCGTAAATATCAAATTTAGTAAAATTTGGACTAAATAAATAAATCAATTATGACGCATTCGAATCTGATCATTCGTTAAACTGTTTCATTAAATTTTGTCCTGGTGAAACAAATACAGTATAAAAAAATAGCTATGGATTAACCAGTACCCTGTACAAAAACAAACAAATCACATTTCCCGTTTTATGATCGTATTAAAAAATATTGAAGAAAATTAACAGATTTATTACTAGAACTGAAAAAGGGAATTGGCAATAGATTCATATTTGTATTAACAACTAAATCGTGTCGCAGTATATGTAGAGTAGGTGGATATGAAACATGATAACGTAAAAGCTTGTGTTATTCCAATATTTAACATACACAGGGTAATATATTATATTCTAAATCAGCCAGAGACACAGAGAGAGAAGTAATTATAATATGCTCAGAGATGTGGGGGTGTGTATGTGTGCCAGCCCTGACTACATAATAATATTATTGTAGTAATTTGTGTATGGAGGTATGGGGTAGTAACGGCGCCATATAGCCACGTCCAGCGACACTTTATATTTTGTCAATAAATTTGCTTTGTACGCTAAACCCTTTCTGATCGCCGCTATCGTTCATACAATGCGTTGCTGGCCGAGTAATAATAAAACACGGTAATTTGTATAGTGAGATGAAGCTTTTCATTATTTGGTATAGTAAATAACCTTTTGTGTTTGGGTAGTCCAGCTCACATTCCTCTCGTATTATTATTATTACTGCAGACGAGTTGGCAGATAAGAGACAATCACACACACACAGAGAGAATAGAAAAGGATTTATGCTGAATTGACATATGAACAATAATAACATATATGTCTTAATAATAAAAGTCACTTAGATACATGATGCGTTGTATGATTGACAATTGAATCAATGTTGATATTATTTGATCAAACACTCCACTTTTATGTTGTCTATGAGCAAATATGAGCGAATACCAAATTAATATATATATATGTTTAGTAATTCTAATGTTTGTACATTCACAAAGTGAAAATTCATGATTACAAATATCAATTTTTCTAAGCACAGTTAATTTTTCACTATTTTTTTTAAGAACTTGTGCGCTTTCGTCAAAAGCTCAGTTTGAAATTTTCAAGAGGATAGATTTAGGGGGTTGTCCGGTTACTCGGAAATGGCAGATCATTGCATCGAGCATTCATTTGATATGCGTGATGTAAGGGTCTTTCCACTCTTTCCACTACTATCCCACCCCCTCCTATTCTTCTTTCTTAACTAAGATTTGTATTTTTTCTAAACAGTCCTCTTGAAAATGTCAAACTGAGCTTTTGACGAAAGTGTCCGAGTTTTGTAAAAACATTAGTGAAAAATTATCCATGTTAAGAAATATTGATACATATTTGTAATAAATATTTCATAGTACGAGTAAATATCTACCAGACTACATAATTAGCTATTAATCTAAATTGGATTACTGTGTATATGTTTTCACAATGTAAGATAGTACAAAATTGAATCGGATGAAGTGAGAAAAGTGTGTCAACGCTTAGAAAATATTTAAGTGATTACTTTTAGTGTTCTTATATTTTAAACATTTACTTTAGTTTAATGTTCTTTTCAAAACAATTTGATGTTACGTAAGGGTTATTTAGGAACAATATATATAAAATAAACTTTTGTGATCATATTTAGATTTAAGTCTGGAATGAAAAGTACTAAAAATAAATCGTTTCTTATTATAGAAAGATTAAATGTTTTGTTTAAGACAGATTTAATTTTGATTCACATGGTTTAGAGAAATAGGGAAACATGTATTTATATTATGATCACCATACTCCATCAAAGGCTATTTTGTACATAGTATTGTGGTATTAAATTCCGAGAAGTTATGTTATTGCAAACAAAAGGTATTTTGTAATATCATTAGGAACTTGCTACGTTATCGTTCACTTTGCTACATCCATGGACGAGCACACAAATTAACACGATATCGTCCCACTAGGACGATCGCATCATTTCATTACATAACAAAATTATCAAAAGAGAAATTAACAAGAATATTTAAAGAAATGAATTTACATTAATTTACAGTATAAAGTATATAAATTGGCTCAGCCCCCAGCTTCACTACATACATTTGGCAATGTACGTAAGCGAAACACATAGAAAATTAATTATATTATATAGAGAAAGTTACAATTATATTTGCAAGTAAAACAGATTAATATATTGGCTCAAGTTCATGTCTAGGGATGATTCTACTTGGTCTGTACAAGAGGAATGCATTGTGTGTGGGTGACAGGTACATACTTCAATTATACCTATTATACTTACGTAAAGTTCAGAGAATTCTTTATCCTTTGGTTTCGTCATTTTCTTATGGTCATCTTATCAATATAGAATACATATAGGTAAATTAAGCAATAATGTTTCTCCAGTTTGCATACTCTATATTGCAAAGATTCTACTTATATCCTGTCTTGAGTAGAATCATAGATAAATATCTCCAAGTAAACAATAAAAAATTATATCAAGTGGAACAAAGATTATCATAAGTACATCAGACCTTTCCAAGAAAGTGGATATATTATTTCCATCAGTGGAGCCATTCCTTTAACTCTTTGTTGCTTTCATAGTAAAATAATAGGGTCTTTCATCCATTGGTTGATCAAGGAATTGAACCTTTGTGACATAACTACTCCAAGTATAACTAGGTTATTGGAAGATTATATACAAGGAGGCGGAGAGATGTACTTTAGTAATATTAAAAGTATTGAATCTACTTGTGGGTATACATATAATGGATTTCAACAGAAAGATAACGTATGGTAAGTGATTCACGTTTATTGTGCAAACATATATTACATAACAAGACAGTTATTTTCAAAGTAAATTGGTAGGGAATAACATTCCGTCCAATATACAAAGTTATGAAAGTTATACCATATTCGGACTGAGACAATAAAACAAACAATGGCAATTATCAAATACACCATCCTTGGTATTATCAATATAAATCAATACCTGGTTTATCAAGTGATTTATAAATATTTAATTGGAATCATTCATTCTTCATTCAAACTCAAAATCTTAAATTATTACACAAAGGAAATTAATATATAGATAGTTCAACGATAATATGAACTTAGTTATGAAAAAATTATCAACATATACCATATACAGTAGTAATATAGTCACTTACAGATAGACAGGCGAGCAGGAGAAGAATAACACAAAGACGAGTACGTTATTGATGACGTATTTTGCACTCATAGACGGAAGATGGCAGGATCGTGAAAGAAACATACTCTGACGCTACTATGGCGGTCGCTGGTTATACTCAAAGACGTACAGGGGTGTGGTGGTGTCAGAATCTGATAGATCCTGTCCTCAAGACGGAAGAGATCACTACTTCTCAAGAGACATGGGATATCTTATACGTTCCTACAATATCCTCAGTGTAAAAGGCAGAAGGCGTCACTATTTCAATAGTCCTTTCAGAAATACTCAGCTAGTCATTTAGTCACTCTTTTGACAAGGGTATGGACCGGAGAAGTTACTAGAGGATTACCCAGTTCACATTGTAATGCGAGTTATATCGGTAAATCACCGCTATGCGATATACTGACTATCCGAGGTGAAGCTGTACACGCTGAAGATTTAGAAACACATTCGCAATTTCAATCAAATTCACAATACTGAGAAAGTAGAAAGAACAGTTTATGTGATTGTTCATGATTCCTAACATAGAATATTTGTTCAGAAACAATGGATTATCTAATTTCACACGGTTATGAATAATGGCGGCAACAGCAAAAACCACGCCCAAAACCAACATATATTATTATACTCAAAACTTCCAAATATATCATTATCACCATTAGAATCGTAGTCTATATATATCTCGAATAGAATATAAGCTTGTCTATAACATTATTCTGTTTATTAATTACTATTAATTATTAATCGTTATTATTGTTCCTTGATATTGGCGGTATGATTGGTCGCGCACGTAAAACTAACACAGATATTTAAAGTACATTATTAACGACACACAATAAGAATTGTTTTACGTACAACAGAGGGCAACACACTTGTTTATCACATTACGAAGTTAAGTACTATTAAATAATTATTGTTAGTATTATTATTGTGTCGGAGTTACGCACATCGCTGTTCGCGACTAAGGCGGGAAGGGACAAACCCTTCTTTCGTCCAACCTACGCCATGGTTTGCGGGTAACTGAATTTGCTTGCAAGCGACGCGAGGACCTCTCGTTGTGTCGACCGTTTTCTTCAACCGTCGTTTTTGGCGCATCGACAAAATCATACGTTTGGCGTACAAGGTTAGAGAAACACGTGTTAAGGATATGATATTCATAACGTCCAATTATTATTACGAGTGACCCCGTGGACAACAAATGAATGTAGGAACATTAGCCAGTACGAACTTTTCCGCAGCGATTATTTAATGCGTAGCAAACTGGAACAAATATATTATTAGAAAACTGAAAAAAAATCAATGAAAATTTTAGAGAATTTCATCATATTTATTAATTATTCTTTACTGCACATTGATAATAAGCATTTTTACAAAGAAATACAATTATTTTAAATACAGTCAATATACAAAGGGTGAGTTTATTGGGGATGCACGATTTTTTCCAACTAATCCAATTTCATGAAACGTTCATAAAAAAAAACTTAAGAAGAAAGATAGGAGGTACAAGCGAGAAGAATAAGTAGGAAAAGGGACTAGGAAACAGATGACAAATTTCGAGTGAGAAAGTGGTCCTCGGCCGCTCGCTTGAAAGCGTGAAGAGTGGGGAGCAACCTTATTCCAGAAGGAAAACGCTGTTCTGTTGTATTCATGGAGCTTCAATAGCGAGCACCATGGACAGAAAATGAATTTGTAAAAAAGTTAGAGTGATGATATACTTTTCTTTTTTTGCGATTATTTCACTGCTTTTTAGCTAATTAGATCTTATTCTTTTATTATCCATATATCTTAAGAAAATATTGGGTATCAAATCATAGTGGAATAAATAACAACAACAAAATGATTGATTATCGCTTCTCGGCCTTTTACTTGAGATCAAAGTGCAAAGTAAGTGATTTACGTAATAATGGTTTTTTGAAAATGCATGTTTTGCAATATGATAGTGTCGTTAGGGGTTATTCTGGATTTTGCTTATTTTGTCATTACCAACTTCCAAATGATGGACGGACGGCTTAAAATAGCTAGAAAATTATATTAATACAAGATAATTAATTTATAACAATAAATTTCCAACTTCAAGTTTATTATTGTAGTCAATATGGACAATAGATAGATATGAATAATAATAATTATGACTTAGAATTCTCAGTTTGAAATTTGACAGTCAGACAGACTCCTACAGATTTGCGTCATTAATAAAATAGCAACAGAAATTATAGGGTATGTACATAAGTTATTTTGTTGAGTACGTAAGTTATTCCGTTGAGTTATTGTTGTTTGTCATTATATCCGAAATTGTTAGATGACTGAGGCCGGACTGAAAGTGTTAAAGTTAACAAAGCAATTTGTCTGTTGGATCGTGTTACAAATATAATCGTTGTTATATTAGGTTCTCTGTATTACTACTTCTACCAATACTACTCTTACACCCTACTGTGATAAACCAAACACATCTCCCTAACATATTAATTATTAGTGTATAATATAATTTATTATTAATTACTTCGCTTGTTCATAATAACTAATCAAATAATTATTAATCGATACAAATTATTTAATACTTGCACACATTGTAAAATTCCTTCCCTTGACATTAAATATTTTGTTCAATTAATGCCTTCGTTTGTGTACCTTCTTCCGGTGTATTTTACCTATGTACACAATATGTGTTAGCTAATTTAATCTAGAAAATTTAATCTCAAAGGTGCGCGTGTTTCTGAAGAATGGAGAAATAATTCTGTACCTGAGAGCCATTTAGTCTTAAGTACTAAAATTTCATCATAAAATCCAATTTTTTAATCGAAAAAATCTCAACATTTTACTAGTAATAAGCTGTATATAGTATGTCGCATAGTAATGCGCACTTCAATTATTATGACCCTAAGCATTTCTGTACATAGGACTCACGACTATTGTGTTATTTCCGCATTTTTTGTAAATTTGCCATTTTTGTCAAAAATGCACTTGAGTCCTAATGGTACAGAATTATATATATTATGTAAGTACGTTTATATGAAAAATTCAGTTAAGATTCAACAATATAGAGAAAAAGAGCAATGGCTGAAAATTATGAAATTTTCTTAATATCTCTTTAGCAACCAAAGAAATGATTAAAAAAAATCACCTTTAGCACACATACGAGTAGCACCTACACTAAAAACGTCCTGCAAGCAATTATATCGTATCTTGTAAATATAAATTCATTTCAAACTATTTTATTGTGTTTTTAATTACTAATACTTCCATACAATCAAGGTTTATCCCATATGTGGTGTAGCCAATATACCATCTGGATTCAATAATCATGCAAACTGTCCTCTCGATGCAAACAAAAAAATTAAGACATTCATGATGAGTAACAAACCTCATCGCTAAATTTAAGGCGTAAAATGTCTTCATTTTTTCGAACACCTGCCTTTTACAGGAACTCGAAAACTTACGGAAAATAGTGACAGACCAATATTGTTCTTTAAAGTATGCTCCACGGTATTTTTACTAATTTTCTTCGCTCGCCTGTCTCTGTCGCTGACCTGTTCAGAGCAGCACAGGACAGGGAGGTTTTCGCCGGAGTGATCGCCAACGTCGGGGGGACCTGACACGGCACAGAAAGTAGAAGAAGATCTTCGCTTATCCCATACATTATTTAGAGGCGACATATCTTTAGGTTAGTGAGAGGAATATTAAAGATGAATAATATATAATATTAAATAAATTTTATAAAAAAAAAAATGTTCTTACAAATATATAACGAGTATTTCACATGACTGGTAGATTCTAAATACCCGGTACATTATTCTAATAAGACTTTTGATTTGATTCTGCGAAGGTTCCGCATATGATTAACAACCTCGCTAATGATTTTGATGTTGTGGGTTTGGTCACACTATAATCGGCAAGTCATTTTATACGTTTGTGAAGCCTTCGAGGAAACCACACAAACATGAGAAATACCTATTTTTAATTTTGTCCAAATGTATAGTGAATGTTATTGACAAAGGGTAGAAACTTGATAGTTGTTTAAATTGATTTTGTTGAATATAGAATACAGATGACTTTCATCAACTTCCGCCCACATTTATATTTTAAATGGAAGAATGTGTAAAGTCTGTTCAACGAGAAGCTGCAATTGTCCACGTGAACAATTCTGAGAACGTTTAGTACATCCAGGCAAATTTTAATAAAAGGCTGTTTCTTCTACTCCGTATTTTTTTAAATAGCTTTTAAATGACTGTACCCTTTTTATAAAGTCACTAACGATCACGCGTCTATAATTAAAAGTTTGTTTTTGAAACCTTACAAAAGGTATTTTCATGGCAATTGTGTAAATTATCTTTCCATATATATTGAAATAACCCTTTCTACTTTTTGTTAAAAAAATATTTACCAACACATTCAAAATAAATTGCTAAAACGAAATACATTGTATGAAATAGCGGCGACACGAAAAAATCACCTTAGTTTTTATTGTACATTAGAGATATTTTTTTGTACTTCTTTTCGAATAGAACCGTATTTTATTATTTGACAGTGAATATTAGATACTAGCCGTGAAACATCATAGTGGAAATTTGGGCGCAAATCAAAAATGAGGTTTCGGCGAAGAATAAATTTTTTAAACTTCTTGAGGTTTAGCTGAAAAGACTGGCTGAGAATAGGGAGGAATGGAGAAGAAAAACCAAACTCGTTGCAGACCAATCCAACGGATTGTAACTCATTACATATACAGAAGTTCTCTGTCCATTCCAGCTCTTCTTAACACTCCTACATTTGTGATCCTATCAGTCCAAGGAATACGAAGCATTCTTTCATGAAGCCACGTTTTAAATGCTTCTAATCGATTAACGTATTTATTTTTCGAGTCAAGGGTCTCAAAACGGTAAAGCAATACATACCGTACATATATTTTTTATCAGACCACTTGAAAATATTCGGTAATTCGTGGATCCTTGATTGGTTTATGTGGTGATTTATATTAATGGCCTTTTATGTATTGGTATACGAGTATGTAATTATTTGTGTCCTGTAAAATAAGCAATATAAACGTGATTTTATTAACTATTATCAATTATTTGAATATATAGATTGACATTGGGCAGTTGTTGTCTGTTTGTGAATATTAATTGTACCTTAAAATGACATCATAGAACATAATTTTTCCACCATTGTAAATTGTCACACTGTTCCCTAATTAATATAATTACCTTATTTATATTTACTCGTTGACACCCAAATTGACCACACTAAATATTTATTTTTGTTTCGAAATTTTTCAATAATTTGACATTTCTCATTGACACTAAATATTATAAATTTTACAACCACTTTAAAATACTGTGTTCTACTTGACATCCCATTTATTTTTATTTGAAATACTCGCATAAATACTCCTCGTTTTTTATTGAAATTTTGACTAGAATACCTACTATTGAATTGACTTGTGATCCATTCTCTATTCATAATTTGTGTTGTGATATTGATAATTATATTGATCTTTTTTTATATTCTGTTGACATTTTATTGAAATTGTTGTTTTTATTTTCTATACTTGTGTGTAAATTATATGAATTATGTATGTGTTTATATAACATGTAGAAGGATAGCGCTGTGAATTGTTAATAAATAAATAAATAGTTTACATATATTTTCTATACTTGTGTGTAAATTATATGAATTATGTATGTGTTTATATAACATGTAGAAGGATAGCGCTGTGAATTGTTAATAAATAAATAAATAGTTTACATATATTTTCTATACTTGTGTGTAAATTATATGAATTATGTATGTGTTTATATAACATGTAGAAGGATAGCGCTGTGAATTGTTAATAAATAAATAAATAGTTTACATATATTTTCAGTAAGCAAATGAAATATTTCAATAGCTTAAACATTTTCTTCAAAGACAATGATCATTAAAACAATAGATTCTACAGAGACAGAATGTTTTTATTCATAGTTTCTAGCTAGGTACCAGATAAGCCAATTCCCAATAGACAGCAAATTGATTAACTTTTTATAAGACTCACTATTAAGCTACAGCTACAACTATTGGTTTCTACACGTAGTATTCTTAGAATGGAGATAACATTTTTTGTTTATTCAGCGTTGTCTGTTAGAAAAATTCATTAGAAACAGCAACTTTTTATTTTAAGAATTATTCAATTACATTTTCTTTGGAACTACTACTATTCCATTCATACTAATATACTATCATAGTGTATCACACAAGAGGGGTAACCAGCGGATTAACTGCTTGTTATAAATATACAGATCGTCCTCTTGCAATTTTTTTTCCTCAGACCTAAAAGTATTTTTTTTGACGCATACTGGCCGTAGAAGGAAAACCGCAGTTAATTTGAAAATGTTTAAATGATATTGTAGAAAAATATTCATGGAATAATAAAATTTTCTTTATAACATTGAGTATATACCTACACCACAGGTTGGGATGTTTTCCGAGTAGGTAAGGTTATATTTATCCCGGGATAAAATTTATTTAGCGAGTAACAATTTTCATATAGTCATGACTTTCTGCAGACATGTCTAGAGAGACAGACTTAAATATGTTTTTTCTTTATAAGTTGTGCTGTCAAAATACAAAGAGAAAAATATTAAAATAATGTAAAATTCTTTTATTTTATGAAATTAATTTCCAAATTTGTAAGCAAAGCTTTACAAGCTTTACACTTTGAAAGGGTATAACATAAGAATATACTATACTATACTATACTATACTATACTATACTATACCATCACGGCATATCCCACAACTGGGGTAGCCAGCAGATCAGCTGCATGTAAGAAACATGCAAACTGTCCTCTTCGTGCCAATATAAAATCAAGACATTCAGGATGGGTGGCAAACCTCATCGCTTAATTTAAGATGAAAAATGTCTTAATTTTTTCTGCCTGCAACACCTGCCTTTTACAGGACACTCGAAAACTTACGCAGAAGAGTGGGAGACCAATTCTTTACCGGGTGCTCCACGGGATATAGATAGTAGATCCAAGTCAATATAGAATATCTCAATAAGTCAAAATTTAATGCATTTGTGGACAGTATATAGAAAACAGACTTGTAGGTGAGTTATTAATTGTTGAGAAATATAAAAAAAAAATATTTGGGCCTGTTCACAAATTTGTATTTATTTATTTATTTATTTCAATTTTACAGGATACATACAGTTGATACAAGAAATATTATGGTCTACAACATATTTAGCAATAAGCAAACCAGTGAAGATCTCTATATTACCCATATGTGCTCTACAAAACATACATAACCAAACAGCAGCATCAATACGCAATATCAAAACAATCAATCAAACAAATCACATCAATAAAACAATACAACAATATAATACACCTTATAGCATAACACAAAAATGGCAACTTCAACCATGAAAGATAAAATCAACAAATAACAATTACAATAGAATAGAGTAAATTATGTTAAAAAAATTAATAGGATAATATTGTATGTTTATATACCCAGTTTTTTTTTAGCAATTTTAGATTAAACAATTAATTTATTATTTTAACAATTTATGCTCAGTTAGGTAGATTTCATAACATTTTTTATTTTTAAATTCTGTAAAATAAACTAATGAATAAATAAATAAATATATACAATAAAATAAAATCAAGTATTCACATCACTAAACAAATAGACAATGCGGGTGTACATACGGATTTCGGAGATAGAGCATATAGTGGTGCGGATCCCAGATGCTGGAACAGCAAAGGAGGCGAGGATTTCAGAAAAATGCTGAAAGCACACCTTTTTCTGAAAGATTCAGACGACAGAAACAATATGTCAACCTTGAGGCCATGTTATTTGAAAACTAAGACTATATAGTAGGTATCTTCAACAGCATCAATAGACGAATAATAAAAATTATGAAAAAAATGACAAATCGAATAAAAAAGATATAAGAAAAAGTAAGAAGAAATTGAAAGAAGACGAGGCTTGGCATGGGCGGCCTTTGGTAAATTATCTTTTATCCTGAAATCCCCGAAATACCCAAATTATATGAAAAAGAAGCTATTTGATGCCTGTGTTCTCCCAGTGCTCACCTATGGCTGTGAAACTTTTGTGTTCACGAAAAGAATTTTACACAAATTATCAGTGACGCAAAGATCCATGGAAAGGAGAATGCTGGGTATTTCACTGAGAGACAGGAAAACTAATGTATGGATCAGAGAAAAGACCAGGGTCGTCGATGTCGTTCACAAAGTTTCTAGTCAGAAATGGAGTTGGGCTGGTCATGTGGCCAGAACCACAGACTCTAGGTGGACAAAGAAAGTTCTGGAGTGGAGACCTAGAACAGGCAGAAGAAGTGTTGGTAGGCCTCAAGCACGATGGTCGGACGACATAAGACGGGTTGCAGGGGTCGGCTGGATGCGGTCTGCCCAGGATAGAGAGCTGTGGAGATCAATGGGGGAGGCCTATGTTCAACAATGGACGCAGGGAGGCTGACATGATGATGATGATGATGAAGAAAAAGTATTAATTGATTGCGTTTACACACCATATCAGTTTATCCAAGAAACTGTCAAACACTAAAGATACTTTGTTAAGACTCAGCAGGGTTACTCTTGACAAAACTAAACACGATCTTAATCTAGTCTTGATCTTGATCATACGACGCACGAAGGGACTATTGTCAAAAACACCGCGCTACCGCTAACGCGCGATTGGTTTGCGTGTATTTTTGGTCAATAGTCACTTCGTGCGTCGTATGATCAAGATCAATACTAGATTAAGATCGTATTTAGATTGTGTCAAGAGTAGCCCTGCTGTTATTATTATGTAAGTAGTAACTGTCATTTTATTATATATGAAGGTGTTGAGGACATTTTATTCCTTGACGCTTGTGAAATGCTGTTCATACTTCGCAACGGCGCAGAGGTCGTTATGGGGCAATTATCAGACACTGTCTCCATGAATATTCAGGGCTTAGGTAGATACTACTACTTATTATTATTACCATTATTTTAATTTGAATATTTGATGAATGGAAGGAGCAAGGCTCGGTTGAATGATTAAGAGAACGGGTCGTTGGACTCCAGAAGCTAAAAAGGGTTTGCGTTCCTCTATATACAAAGCTTTGTAGCTTTGAGGTGAGAATATTATGAGAGAGACACGCTACGGCAGGTGCTTTTTTAAATGTATAAATTATGTGAGGAAAAGAAGGAATATTTTAGATGAAAAAAATAAAGTAATTTTTTTCCATATTCAGTCAAACCATTGAAAACCTCAACTATTTTATGAAATAAATCGACGTTCCCTACGTATATGTGCGTAAGTGACATTTTTGACAAAATCGCTTTTTTTACACTAAGTATCTTAAAATATCGTATATTTTCATTGATGAAATAATTGGGTGAAAATTTTGGATATTTGACCCCTTTTTGAAACGTATATGTGCGTAAGTGCATCAAATAATTTAAAGACGCCGACGTATATCTGAGTAAGTGACTTTAAGTCGATATACGTCGGACATTCTGATGCATTGTTTGGTGTAAACCAGCGCATGTACCGTACATACATAAAATATTATATACATTTTATGATTTACATACATAAAATATAAAGATGAATGTACCTTAATTCCTCTAACCGTAATTACAATAAGTATTTCATCATAAATAATGCCAATGTTATTGCAACAGACAAAATAATATTGGTATAGTTTACATATATATTGAAAGGTATTTATTTTCACTAATTGATAGGACGAAATTGTTATTTTTCTAGAAGTCTTGTTATTAATAAAACATTGTACTTTTATCCATGTTAAAAAAAATGTTTCGTTATTTTGATCTAACCTTCCTTAGTGAAAAGAATCTGCTAAATATTACTTTGTTATTAAACAAAATCCAATTTCATACACAAAACAAAGGAAGATAACTAGTAATACAGTATTATTACACAAGTGCACAATGCCCACGAAAGGTATAAATTTAATATGAGTACCTATTTGATATTATTATTACAAATTACATTTATTTTCTTTAAGATATCTGCACATACATATTCACTAAATTGCTAATGTATGATACTTACTCACATATACGTCGGACCAAATAAAGGTTTATGAAAATACTAACAAGGAAGAAACTACGTTAATTGCAGTCCAGAAATAACAACCATTCTTGATTTATTATAAAATAAGTTCGTATTGTCAATAAATATTAATATTTTAAGTAAATAGTTAGAATCATGTCAATATATGCCTTAAAAACACAATAGTATTATCCCGGCGTATAACAACTCAAGTGGTAGTTAAGCTGGTAGATGTTGTTTTGTTTCCGACGTATATGTGAGTAAGTGCTAAATTTCTAAAAATATTGCATTTGTAAAGAAATTAAATACGCAGTATTATTACACACATTAATTGAATAATAACTGCCAATTTTCAAGTAAATATGTCGAATAGAAAAAAAGTTATGTCAAAAAACTACATAGAAACTTTAAATCGCTCTGGTGTAAAATTTAGGTTTGTGCACTTACGCACATATACGTAGGGAGCGTCGAAATAATGTATTTATTTATTGAGTCGACGTTAATTTTGTAAAACTCCATGTCTTTACATAAACATAGTATTGTAAATAAAAAGGTCAAATTGACAAAAAGCTCGCCAATTGAATATGAAAATATACATATTTAGCACCTTCAATTTACACAGATCGAGCTAGTCTCAAACTCAGATATCAATATTAAATTATGGGTAGGTAAATTAACTACTAACGCAACAATACACATGTATACAATGCACCAAACACAAATGCATGTAACACTCAGATCTAGGGCAGCAGGGTTACTCTTGACAAAACTAAACACGATCTTAATCTAGTCTTGATCTTGATCATACGACGCACGAAGTGACTATTGGCAAAAACACCTCGCTACCGCTAACGCGGGATCGGTTTGCGTGTATTTTTTGCCAATAGTCACTTCGTGCGTCGTATGATCAAGATCAAGACTAGATTAAGATCGTGTTTAGTTTTGTCAAGAGTAGCCCTGCAGTTTGAAAAATGCCCTTGCGGTGATTTTTCAACAAAACGGCGAACCTATAAAAAATGTTTAGTTATTATTATTGTTAAGTTCCAACAAAAACATAAGACATTCAGTACAAGTGGCAAACCTCATAGTTGAAAATAAGATGTAAAATGTCTTTACTTCTTCGGAAACCTGTCTTTTAGGAGACACTTGAAAACTTACGGTGAAGTGTGGGAGACCAATTCTTTGTTAGTTTATGTAAAAATATAAAATGTAAACGGTATATACATTTATATTGTGTATCCAATTAGTCATATCCAAGAGTTATTCTTTTTATATAAAAGCAAATTATTATTCAGTAACTAGCGTTCTACAAAAAGTAAAGTACGCATCGGTAATTGTTCAGTGGAATTGGAAACTGTATTCATTTCACCGTGCACCACATGTACCTAAACTAGCATACGGATGGTAGACGTTGTATATTTTGTTGATGTATTTTTCCATGATATGCACACCATGACAGTACTCACAAAACATATTTAATTAAACCGGGCTAACTAGCCATGTCTATTTAAGAATAGAGTTAAAACTACTACAAGGCCATCACGGCATATCTCATAAATGAGATTCTTCTTCTTCGCCCTCGCCTTTATTCCATTTACTTGGTGTCGGCTCTCCTAGTCCTCATCTTCCAAGTTATCCGATCCCCTGCATCCTCCGAGCGCAAATTTGCCTCCTTCATGTCCCTGGCAATTGTGGACATCCAGGTGGTCACGGGTCTGCCTGGTCTTTTGGGTCCTACTTCTACGTCCATTGTCTTTTTGATCATGTTATCCTGTGGTAGTCCAAGATGTGCCCTACCATCTTAATCGGTTTTCGGTTATTTTTTCACCGATGGGAGCGACTTTGAAACTACCACGGATATGGACATTTCTCACCCTATCCATCCTTGTTACACCACCAGCCCATCTGAGCATTTTCATTTCATTGGTGTGTAGAGTCTGGGCGTGATTATGTTTTAGGGCCCAAAATTCAGATGAATAAGTAAATTAAATCATTCTCATAAATGAGATTAATTTTATTTAATCATTTATTCTTTTCTGTGTACTGATTACAAGCGATTTCGCATATAAATACGTTTGAATTAAACACAATCAATATACAGAGGGTGAGTTTAGCATGGAGGCGCGATTTCTTCCAACTAACCCAATTTCATGAAATTTCATGGGATTGACTTTGAAACTACCACGGATATGGATATTTCCCTCACCCTGTCCAACCTTGTTACACTAACATCTCATCCGAGCATTTTCATCTCGTTGGTATATAGAGTATATTATTTTATTTAAATCATATACGGCGTGAGCCTTTCACATGTTTACAAATTATGACAGATAACAACAACAACAACAATAAAAAAACATTCGTACACAATCACATAGGAACATTGCAAATTCATAAGTCAAGATCAAAATGCAAACAAAATAATAAAAAAAATGTCTATATAATAAGTCAATTATGGTGTGTCAAAATGAAATAATAATAATAAAATATTGGTAACAGCAGGTCAAAGAAATAAATTTTAATTGGGGTAAGATACAATTCGATAGTGAGTTATCTCATATGATGAGTTATAAAAATTAATTTCATGATCACAGAGCAGGTCTAATGTTATAATAAGAAATATCAACTTCATCAATACTCTTTTTGATTGCTAATGCCTAATAGTAAGAATATTATCTATCAAACACCTCAAATCAACAACCAACAGATTATGCAAACTCCTTTTAGAAGGAAATCGGCATAGGCAGATTTAAGAGCATTTTACGCATGGTACGTTTACCAATCCCACCAATTCCTGTTTCAAACCACTATGTCCAATATCTGTTGAACATATATATATGTCAAATAACAGCAACCATCTTCATGATTAAGTTTGAGGTTATTGATCTATCAACCTGAAACAATAAATTATGACAGAGAACGATACTGTATGTATGCAAGCGAAACTTGGACATGGCTGAAGAAGGACGAGAGTGGAATAAATGCAGTGGAGATGCGATCACTGAGAAGAATGGTAGGTAAAACATTGCGTAATAGAGTAAGAAATGAGGATATTAGAAGAATGAGTGGATGCAAGAGGAGTGTTGTTGATAGAATGCGTGTAAATAAATGAGATGGTTTGGTCATGTGGAGCGAATGGATGGTGTAAGATTGACGAAGAGGGTGTATTTATCTGAAAGAGAGGGTGTGAGAAAGCGCGGACGTCCAAGAACTACGTGGCTTAACCACGTGGATCAAATTCTCAAGGACGGCCGCGTGTTAAGTAAGAGGAATCGGCGTGCATGTATGAGAAACTGGATGAATGTAGAGGAAGCGAAAGAAGTATGTAAGGATAGAGCGACATGGCGTTCCGTTCTCTCTGCCTACCCCACTTGGGACACGGCGTGAGGGTATAGTATAGTAACCATACTGTTCTCCTATTTACAGCGTTGCTTAGATTAGAGGTTTATAAAATGTTCAAAATCAAATATGTTAAATATACATTTTTTTGCAACAATAATAATTTCTTTATAAATTAACAATTAACATCTTAATTCTCACATTTGAGTAGAGCACGTGCTACGTAGTTTTACGTAGATTTCGTTTCCTGCTAAAAGCTTTACATAAACGTAGACATACTTGTAAGTAAACTGAATAGTTATTCCGTGTTTGTGAGTTAGTACAACAGTGTGTGCAACATTTTTTTATTGATTTTACTATCACAAGTTACAAACTAGCAAAGTCATACGACTACAGCAGATGAAAATAAATAGAAAACTGTTTTAAATATTTAAACCTGCAATAGAAAAAAAACCTGAAACCCATCACTCCTAACCCCCCCCCCCTTTTTTCCCCCTTTTCCTTTCCCTTTATGCATGTATGTTTGTATCTTTTTTTTTTGCAGTCTCTCCCTTTTTATATATAATATGTGTGTGTGTGTATGTATGTATGTTTTGTATATAATATGTTCACTTTGTGAATGTATTTGCTTTTCTCTTTTTTTTTTTCAAAATCCTTTGGATTGTTGATTTTATTTTCACCATATGTTTATTTTTTCATTTTTTAAGTTAATACTTTTGGGTTAGTTGGAAGAAATCGCGCCTTTGCGATAAACTCGCCCTCTGTATATTGATTGTATTTAATTTGAATGTATACCTTTTATATAATTGTTTTTTATCAATGTACAGTAAAGAATGAATAAATAAATAAAATAGAATAATATGGAAGTAAATAAAACACAGAGGTATTAGAAGAAAAACTTTCTAGTTGTAAACGTTATAAAAAAATATAGGTAATAAATATCTACTACTACCACCTCTTATACTTTACCATCGCGGCATATCCCACAACTATATATATATTGTATAAACATGCGAGCCGCCCTCTCCATGCTAACAAATAATTAAGACATTCGGGAGTAGCAGATCAATTATTTTACCAAGCACTCCACGGAAGAGCAAAATAACAAATAAATAAATATGAACATTTTTTAAAATGAAACACAATATATAGTTATTCCACTATTGACTTTATTAATTTTTGCGAGCCGGCTTTCAAGAGCTTCCGCTCTCATCGTCAGGCAAATGTAAAGTCTTTTCTTTTGCCTAACGATGAGAGCGGAAGCTCTTGAAAGCCGGCTCGCAAAAATTAATAAAGTCAATAGTGGAATAACTATATATTGCGTTTCATTTAAAAAAATATTAATATGGACTTCCACCAAGAACCGTCGGTCGATAAATTAAACTTTATTAAATATGAACAGTAAAATATTTTATATCTTTCTAATGTTTTTCGTACTCTTTTTAATGGTAAAACCTAAGACAAAAAATTAAGACATTTTACATCTAAAATTCTGCGATAAGGTTTGCCACCCATCCTGAATACCTTGATTTTATATTGGCACAGAGAGGACAGCTTGCATGTTTATTATATACAGCTGATCTGCTGGTTACCCCACTTGTGGGATATGCCGTGATGGTATATTAGTAGTTATTATATAGTGCTTAAACCATATTTTCAAAGCGACGAAATGAGGGAGTTTTTTTATGCACGACTAGTATAATATTATATATCTCTCTATCAATTTATGGGTTGCACGGTATATTGGTCGCTTGGAACAGCGAGCGCCGATTGCCAACTAGACCGCGAATAGAAAAGTACGATTATGTTTATTCCCTAAACATGTTTACGACGATTCTATGGTGAGTTCTGTTCAGCATCATGTTGTCACGGTAATTATACCTGACAATATTAGTTGGTGGAGGCAGTCAGGCATATAGGATGAAACCTACCTACTCTAAATAGAACCGAGAATGATAATAAAAAATATATTCCTAATAGAATGATTCCATTTGAACGGAAGGGTTTTCTTTATAAGACTGAGGGGTGCAAAAGCAAAACCAATATAATGAGGCTTGTTATAGTCAAATTATATGTATCAATAAATTCTAAGAATTGCTAGTGAGTTCGTATAATTGAATCAATTTATTATTAAACACTCTTTAGAATTATAATAATGTTTTATATCGAAAATGCAAAATTCATAGAGGAATTCATATGAGTAGGTATAATATATTTCGTTGTGAGGTGAAGGGTGTGTAGGTACTTTCTACTCTATAGCCAGGTTTGATATTGATGTTAGTCTTACCTTCAGAAATGAATTAATATTCTTCAATATTTAATGTGACATAGAGCGCTCTATTACAGATTTAAAGGTTGATTTCTCTTTAGTAGTTTGAAAAAGACATAACATGCCGAAACCTGGTCACTGAATTAAAGTACACAGACTTAAGATATCAAATATTCATCTCACAGTAGGTGATCAGAAACTTAATGCACCGCTTAAGGCCGCACGGTGCCGGCGACCTGTCCACGCAACCACGGCCCCTCCAAAAGTACACAGTATAACTCTACAAAGTTTTTGTTTTACATACATACATTTTCTTTCCCTTGTCCTAGTTGGGTCGGGGGCCCATTGCGCCTAGGTACCTCCTCCAGAGATCCCTGTCCACCGCTGCTTCCAGGACCTCTAGCCACTCCAAACCAAGTTTTTTGTTTTATTTACATTAAATTATGGAGTTCTACAAAATAAGCAGTTATAAAATTGAATTACAGAGGAGAGTTGGAGACCTTTTCTTTATAGGGAAATCCATGGGGAACTGTTGGAGATTCTAATACTGTAATTAATAGCATTGACATTTATGTAGAAAATAGATGAAAAGGGTTAAAATAACAAACATATACATGAAGGATGTTGTAATGTGTTGATGAGAAATCGTATTCCCTCAGGACTATTTCTAAATATACCAGCATTAAGTACATATGTACACAATCAATGAATTTTCGCTGATTTCTAGAAACACCAAATCCTTTCCGTTCTAGATGAAAAGAGACGGATAATACAAGATAAGACAATAATTGTACTAAGAAGGCATTAGAGTGTAATTAGATCGGACATTTATTGTAAAGAAAACAATAAGACTTAAACGGAATCTTTGTTTTATCTCAGAAACTGTATACTACAAGTACTACAACATACGTTAGTATTATATTATATGTTTAATGTATCTTACAACGGAAAATTCAGAAATAAGAGATACAATTTAATAACTTTCGATTTGAACAGCATCTGGGGGAATTTTTTTTTAAATATTTTAATATAAATTCAAAGTATCTTTATATGCAGCTGACAAGACATTTTGTTAATAGGATACTAGACTTCAGTTATTTCAAAATACAGCTCGTACGAGTCTCTTATTGGGCAACCTAAGGAGACATGGTCCAGGGATTTTATTTCAAGCTCGAATTCGCAAAGTGGGGCGAGACCATATTTATTTCAAAAAGATGGCAATCCAGCGTGTAAAAATTAAATTATAATAATAATAAACTTTACTGCACAATAAAGTGCATGCATAATTACAAAATTATAAAATAATGTTAAGCAAATAAATTATGTAATGCAGAAGCGATATGGTCCAACTAACCCATATTTTATACGGTATAAAAGAAAAAAGAAAGTTAAAATCTGAAAAAGTCTACTTACTCCTATCGTTGCAAATACTTTTCATTTCCGTTATTGTCATACAATTCTTCAGGCATGCTCTCTTATTCAATGCGCTCAACACGAGTCCGTCTTGCAGGTTCTAGTTTTTGCGAATTTGCTATTTAATCCTCGGATGGGCACGTTTCTGAGCACCATTCCTTTCGGCTTTTTTTTTCGTCATTCTGCCCTTGCAGTTGTAATATGTTAAGAAACCATTCACTGTAGATTTTTTTGCTAATGATTCAAAGTTTTGAAGACTTAGCAAGAATTATTAAAAATTGCTATTTCATAAAGATCTTGGTTTGTGAAAAAAAATCTTGATTTCATACATAAATTAACTTGTCTGTATTTATTAAATAAAACCCAGTAACAAATGTATGAATGAAAATATTATATGAATTTAAGTTTCTACTCAATTTATTTTACAATAAAAAAAAACTGTCAACTAAAAATAAATTGATTTAACAAGCTAAGGTTAGAATAAAAAAATAGAACATGGTGTTACAAAACGGCTGCGTAAAGTTAACAATCCTGTATTAATAATATGAAAGCACAAAGCAGTAGATATTTAGAAGCATACACTGAGGATAGCAATCATACCTACTACATATTATGTATATAACACTTAGTATGGGTATCATCTCTAGAAGGTAGGTAAGTAGGTTCCACAGAAGTATCTAATGCAAAGTGAAATGGAGACAAGATCACTGTAAATATGGAAGTAGGTAAACAACATGAGCAGCATTCATGCCACTTACTTACCCATATTGCTACCAGGCACCGCGAATAAAATACCAACTCGAGTTTCTCGGAACGTATGGGGTGTTCACATTTGGCGAATATCGCCAGGCAAATTTCGCTTCCATAGAAAACGAAATTCGCCGGAAGCCCATTGATCGTCGATGGTTGACTGGAAGATGTTGCTCTGCAACAAGTCCGCCATTTGACAGAGCACTGTTTTCTATTTATTATGTGTTTCTTGTACAAACTTTGTATTATGTTCTGTCAATTAAGCTTTATTATTATTATTATCGTCACACCTGTTCACACAGTCCACCGATATAGATACGATCTGTCAGATATTTACGCATGCGCGAATCGTTCAACCAGAGAAAAAAGTTGAAAGGTGGTCAACTTGAGACGATATTGTTTTTACTAGTTTTTATCGTTTCAGACTAGCTGTCATTTTGTTCACACGGTTCAAATGGCTGACAATATTTTGGTGTCCTGGCAATATTCGCCAAACTCGAACACCACATTATGTACACCTACATAGACACAACACAGTTATGCAAGCAGTCTATTGCAAATAATATTAACTGTGATTGAGGTTTTGACTCTAATACTACTAGTTACTACATGTTACTACAAATGTTACTACATATTTGAATATATTTAGTTGAATTCTATGTATCTCATGAATAACCACAAATAACATTTCCGATGATTATAATGTTTCAGAATGGAATGGGACTTCCACTCTTTTCAACAAAAGTTTATTGTTTGCAGAAAACAATGAAGATATTTCATTTGTTGTATAAAAAAAATTATAATCAGTGGTTCAGTAATGCTCCGTGAAGCATCCGGCAAACAAATGATCTCCAACTCTTTTCTGTAAGTTGAGTGTCGTAAAAATAAAGATATTTTACATCTTAAATTCTACGATGAGGTTTGCCACCCATCTCAAATGCGTTTATTTTTTTTTGGCATGGAGAGGACAACTTGCATATTTATTTTATTCAGCTGGTCTGCTGGCTACCTCACTTGTGAGATATGCCGTGATGGGATAATATTTTTTTTTAAATATTATTTGTAAATTCATTAAAATGCAGCAATTTTAAAATATTCAATTCAGGTAATAAGTGAAAGCATGTAATAGCTCATTGTAAATAGGAAAGAAAAACAATATGATGAAATGAAATGTACTCCACATTCAAATATTGTATTAGATACTTAGTTCATCTTACCACTTAAGATTCTCAACGATTTGTGGATGGATCTTTTGAGGGGTGTCTCAACGAAGCGGAATATTATTGTCAACAAAAAGAAAAATCAAAAATATACTCCCTGGTCTGGTACGAGTAATAAAAAGTAGGCGTGATGGGATTAGCAAAATATTGAAAATATATATATAAAGTAGAGAAGGAAGGAAGAGAGGATAGGAGAGTAGCGAAGATAATATCTTTAAAGTACTATCTTTAAGAAATATCTGAGTACCAAGTACTTTACGAAGAAAAAAAATAACGAAAGAAGATGCGAATATTTAGAAAATATTTATGTTGAAGAAAAGAAACTTGTAAAAAGGAAAAATTTAAATAACTGTCTTACTTTGAGAATAAAAAATATTTTGGGAGATATTTAAAGCCTTGTTTGTACATATTATTCAAAATTTTCTGTTGATTTTTTTAGTCGATTTCCAATTTTTTAAACTGATTAAGTATTTTATTGGCAATGCGTATTCAATACTACATAATATTCATAGGTTTATTTGATGGCAGTCTTGTACTATGTGTCTCACCGTCTGCACATCTCCACATTCACAATCAGGGGAATCTCTTTTTCCCCATCTCCAGAACAAGTAGTTACAGCATCCATGTTCTGTCTTCACTCTAGTTTGCTGTACCCAAACCTTTCTCGGCAGATAAAAACCAGGTACTTGGATTGTGAGGTCCACTACCAGGTGTTTGTTTGTAGTGTTCCCTGTGATCCATCTATCCAGTGTTCCCTGTGATCTATAAAATAAAGTAAAGAAAGCAAGTGTCATAATATTGTCCTGTACCCGCAATTGCAGAGTTTTATTTTAATAAAATACGTATCTGTTTTTTTTTATGAACACAAATAAAACCTTATTTACCTTTTACACAAAGCTAAAAGCTTGTGTCATGAAAGGGGAGTTTGCTGGCACCTGAGATCGAACTACGCACCTCCTGTGCACAAGGCTGAGACTCTACCTCTAGGCTACTTAGAACCCCAAAACTGTTTATTCGTTACTTTTGTCAAATCTTGTTTATTACTCAACACTAGCTGTTTTTATATCCTTCCACTAAAATTAATTTGAAGGTTTGTGATTTTCAACAAATAATGTAGGCACTTCTTTTTATTATCTTTTTGTAAAAGATTGATTTATACACGTTTAGAAGTACAAATTTCATGAAAATGTTCAAATCAAAGGAACTAAGCCTTAGTTTTTTTTTACAGAGACACGAAGGCTTGAATTTTTATTATTTCTGCCTTATATAATTCAGATGTAGCGCCAGAAGAGAAACACTTTTTTATGTAATACTAGCTGACCCGGCAAACGTTGTTATGCCATATACATTATTTATAGATTACTAATATCGCTATTTAAAAATAGTATTTGAAGGTAGAAGGGTGAAAGTTTAGGGCTGTATGTATTTTTTAATGCCTCACCACAAAAAATAAAAAAAAAAAAGTATTGTTAAAAAATTAAAATAAATTCGGAGTGGACCACCCTTAACTTTTAGGGGTATGTAAAATAGACTTTGGCCGATTCTCAGATCAATCCGATAAGCACAAAAAATTTCATCAAAATCGGTCCAGCTGTTTCGGAGGAGTATGATAACAAACACCGTGACACGAGAATTTTATATATTAGATATGAAAAAGTACTCGAAATACTAGTATCACATATTTCATATAATTTTTGATGTAAATTTTGTGGAACAACAACGTGGTACGAATATACAGGACCTTTTAAATGAAAACTAAGCAAATCAATAAAGTTTTATCTCTCTTACTAAATACACTGTATGTATGTTAGTTGGTTGCTATAGTACTCATAGTAAGCTTGTAACTAACTGCCTGCTGTCTCTGAGTACTGAGTATGCTGTAAGGTATAGGAACTGTATAGATAGTATGAGGTCTAGTATAGAAGGTATAGGGATTGTAATGGTCTGTACGTGCCGCTACAGCTGTATGGGCCCATAATGTCCCTGGAAACACTAAAAATAGGTAATGTCACACAATTTACAAGTCGTTATAAAGATATTGCAAAGTAAACCATATAAATATTGACATTATTTCCATGTTTTTGTAAAATTACAATTGAATAAAAAACAATGTTTACTTTTAAATTTAGATGTTTTTGACTGAAGGAAGTGTTGGTTGTCTGTTGGAAGTCCATTTCAAAGTGGATTGAGAATAAAACAATATTTAGTAAGGTAACTTCCAAGTGACTTTATTATTTACGCTTACTATTATTCGGAGACTCTCGACTCCATCTTGATCGTTTAGTTTAAACTTTTCTTCTAATCACCTGAAGATAAAGTCGAGAATGTTTACTTTTTCTCTTTCAATAATGCTAGATAGGGCTTTTTGGGAAGACATCTATCATCAATGAGTTTTTATAAGAAACAATTTCACAAAGTTCTTCCAAATTTATCGCAATAATTAATATTTTTATGTATATTTTTAAGAAGTCTAACGAATTTTTTTATTGTCGCTCTTTATATAGGTACCTAATGACTTTTAATATTTTGATAACCTATTTGATTTTTTTTTAATAGTACTATCTCGTCATGCCAACAAAAAATTAGGACATTCAAGATGGGCGGCAAACCTCATCGCTGAACTTCAGATGTAAAATATCTTTATTTTTTAACACCTGCCTACATCTGTTTTTAGATAGAAATATATATATAAGCTTACATTAAATTTAACCTTAATAATATACCACTAATCCTTATGCATTTGACTTTCATGTTATGCCGTGACTTCAGCTTAAAATGAAATACATTATATAATAAATCGGAGACAAAACCGCAACCAGTCGATTATTCCACTTTTCACCCTATTTACCTAAATAGTATCCAATATAATATAGGGAAGCTTTAATATCGACACACTTTGTTATTTTATACAGAAATATTGTGTGAAAAGGGAATTATATAAAAATAAACTTTGTTATATCGTGATAAAAATATGATGACCAAAGCAAATTCCAATCGTTTAACTATTTTGGGAATCCATAAATACTTGTAGATATCCTCAGCGATGAAAAAAATATACCATATATAAAAAAAATGTAGTGGGTGTGATGTCAATATTATAGTTTTATCACAAGTTAAACAACCCTGGTGATTCACTGTATCGGTGTTTAGGTAGTAGAATTCCATATCGAAATAAGTAAAACAAGTGTTTTATTCTACTATTGTTTTATTCTGTGAGAGAGACGTCTTTCGTCTTATAAGGACATTGTCAATCTGATTTTAAAAATACAACAATATTCATGTATATAAAAACAATATTCACAATAGCAATGATAAGAGTGTATATTATAATATTATAATATGGTATGTATCAGAAACTAATTATAAGAAATCACTATGTGATTTCTTATAATTAGTTTCTGATACAAAACAATTGTAGAATAAAACACTTGTTTTATTTATTTCAGCCCTGGTGATAATACACAGAGTGTTGTCACCAGGACTGACCTCCGATAGAAAGGACTCTTGTGGAGCGAAGAAAGCCTCACTCTCCCTCGAGCTCTCCACAGACGCGATACATCCTTAGTACTTACTATAACATAGTTGCGTTTTTCCCTTTTTCGCGGCATTAGATCTAATTCTCGCAGAAGTAACTCGTTACATATTCGTTTATAAGATAAAAGTCTAAAAGTGTGTATTCGAGAGTTTATTATATTCCGGTAGGTAAAGGATAGTCTTATTCTTGTTCTCTACCTATTCTTTCATAGTATCATTCATTGAACAACAATTCCGCAAGGAATTTTATAGCTTCGTCGGGTGACGAAGAAAAAGGACTCTGTCCTAAGTAGCATTTGGGCATGTCCAACTCGGGCTTGCACCAATAGTTTACAAAATAAATACCAAAAGGCGGGTTTATGGTGTAGGTATGCAATTTCTTCCAACCATCCTGGAAATAGCAAAAATTCATCATATATATCCAGAAAACTACAAAATAATTATAACGGAGTAAGTAATGATTATATGAAATAAAGAAAAGTGCTACAAGTCTATTTGTAAATTATTGTCATAGTATTAATTTATTATTCAGTAGGTTTTCATTTAGGCGAACTCTGCACATAAAATAGATAGTTATACAATATGGCGCGTTTGTTTGTAATCTGAAACCAAAAACATGTATTCTTTAAGTACACTCGAAAATTTCCCAAATGATGAATAATTTCTTACAAAATGTATAATTTGTTTTCGTTTCTAAAGCTTCGTTTTAATTTAACACGTGCTAATGGAAGTGTCTCTTGGATGACACAAGGGAAAACATTTAAATATAAATAAAGAGGCTCTCAGGAACAATTCGTTATAAATAATAATAAGTACTCTTCAGGAACATGAAGTGTAATAACAATTAAAGTGAATGTAAATTACACGACAAGATTTACACAACACGAATTCCTACAGCATTAATAAGAGACAGTCAAAGTATATCACAGTTTTCACGAAATATTTTCCATGAAAAAGGTAAGTCAAGAAATATTTTCAAATTAGAATTTAATATGTTACACTAGAAATAGTATACATGAAGTTTGCACTAAATATTCGAGAAAAAGAACGTCAAAGCTTTTAATACTAATTACCTTTATGCATAAGCTGGTTGGTTCTCCAACGCTGTGGCGTTCTTCTTTTCGTCTTAAAGTCAGTAGATATAACAATAACCATGGAGTATTTATAAGTCTTAAATGGCTCTGAAAAATGGAGATATTCATCTATAAAACTTTTAACATCTTCAAATCAGCAGTAATGAGGCATTTAGTTCACTATAAATGTATTTTTTTTGACACGAGGGTGACGAACTGTATTTTTATTACTTGCTATAAGTTCGATGGCTACACCACTTGAGGAAAATTTTACAAAGACACAATTATAGAGTGAAATTTTTTCTTCCATCTAAATAAGTAGGTAGATATTATATTTATTGTATTGGTGCACTAATAATAATAATTGGACTATTTACATGTGGCGCCGTTTAACGGTCCGTGATCATCTCAAGGGCTCCGTGATTTCTCCCAAACAGCAGCGCCCTTAGTTTGGTTCCAAAAGTGGTGATGACAATCTGTTCCGGGCAGTTGGCGCGACGATTCTGAAGCTCCTTTCTGCAAATTTGAAAGTGTTCGCCATATCAGTAGTAGAGGTATTACTAGTAGTAGAGTTCCATAATTGGAAACATTGAAACAAGCGATCGCCCTGCAATAGATAAAATAAGTACGAGAGGGACGCTGTTCTAATTCTAAGGTCATCATCAATCTGATATTGTGATTGGTAATAACCTATAAAGTCAAAAGAAAGCTCTTTCGAAGCAATAGCAATGAACAGGGATCTCTATAGGAAGTTAAATCTAGGTGTAATGAATCCTCGACTTAACTAGGAAAAACGGAGAGGAAATGTCCAAATATATTTGTTAATAATGAAAACATGAAGTTAAGTGTCGATTATTATTTTGAAGTGTTGCTCATGTGACCTTCAGTGAGAGTAAAGAACACAGTGAACAAACATTCCCTGTACAGTAATGTAATACTCTACATACATACATACATATTTTATTATGTATTGTTGTGTGAGTAATTACACGACAATTTGTTTGCCTTAGAAAGGTCAGTTTACTTCCACAATGTTTGCTTCCGTTTTATTATTACTCTCAGAAGAGTTTCATTGGAAAGTAGTCGTAGGTACCTACCTACCTACATACATATCAGTAATACGTTATGTAACGAGTTTGCATTAAACATAATCAAATGTGTCGCTTAATACATATTTTCGTATATATCAAGAAGAAAATAGAGATGGTTTTTGTTAATTGATTACTGACCTGGTTTCGACTTATACCTAAAGTCATATTCAAATTACTTTACTAAGTTTGAAAATGACTTTGTAAGTCAAAACCAGACCCCTTATACAAACACGCACTTGGCGATCGACTACAAACGAATTTTCGATAATAACTGCAACAATAAGTTCGAGTTCGTCGGTAGCCTGGAGGTAGAGTCTCGGCCTCGTGAACATGGGGTCCGTGGTTCGATATCAGGTGCCGGCAAACTCCCCTTTCACGACACAAGCTTTTAGTAGCTTACTGTGAAAGGTGTATAAGGTTGTATTTGGGTTTATAACAAACACCCAGATATATCTTTTAAAAAAAAAAAAAAAAATAACGCATAATTACACGGTACGTGTAGGTAGATTGTCGAAAAGTTCGCCAGTACTCACTATTCAATGAAATATTAAGTAAATCAATTGTGTTTTTTTCCATATATAAACATGGAGTTTTACAAAATAAACGTCAACTCAATAAATTAATACATACATATTTACGTCTTTCAAAGAGTAGACAACTTATCCATTAACAATAATTATTTTTCACGTTTCTCTACGTACAATATTTACGTAATAATTGGCCTCATCATTCGCTAGCAAACAATTTTTCATTTCATGAAAAGAGTAATGTTTTCAGTTCATATGAAAAGTTTTGACAAACACTGTTAAAAAAAAAACTTACCCGACAAAAAAGTTATCTTAAAGCTTAAAACTGACTTAATAAACTCGATCGGTCCCGGTTAATATTTCTGGTTATGTCGAGCTTTTTTCTTATGTAAGTTCATTTGAACAGTTTGATGAGTTATTGATGTTTTGTCTAAGTATATATTATTCTACAATACATTAGATTGATTTTAAGAGGAAAAGTAATATGTTTGACAATTATATTGAGATATTTGTATTAAGTAGCACTGTTTGTAAACAAATAAAATGTCTCATTTAAAATCTTTTGGAACTAATTATTGCAACTGACTCAACATAAAGCTAATAAAGGTAAAAATAATAAGAGAAAAGTGAGGAAAGAAATAAGGAGAATGAAGAAAATAATGATAAGGAGTTGGCAGTGCGGTATCAAAGTCTTTAAATAGACTAGATATGATATTAAATGGGGCCTTCACACGTTTTATTTAAAGATGAACTTTGGCTCAAAACAAGCTGTAATAAGCCTTTGTACTGATATAACCCTTCCAGTAAAAAAATGGTTAGATTGTGAAGAACGAGTCGATCGGAAGTGGGAGCATTGAATCTGAAACCTTAGACTACAAATCACCTCCTAGATCATGGGTGGGCAACCTTTTCAGCAACTGGGCCAAATTTTAGAAATGAGATTTCTTATCGGGCCGTACCTACAAATAAATGTTTCAAAACTCCTCGGTTTTTTGAGAATATTTTTGTCCTACACATCGTTTTCAAGTGACTATTAAATTACTTGAAAATGGTGAGTAATGCTGTTAATGATTAGATGCTAATTCGTCCGGTCGTGCGTTAGTTATACTACATAAAAACAATAAGCAATAAGAATAAATACTGTTAATTTTATTATACTACTACTACTACTACTACTATACCATCACGGCATATCCCACAAGTGGGGTTTTATTTTTATTATATAACGATAAGTTATATTACAAATCAGGTTATTTTTCACGAATTTCACATTTCAAAGCCTTTTTATCTGGTGGAACATTGCTTCAACTTATCATTGTAAAGAGGTCGGAAACTGTATCTTAGATTTTTTTGACGTGGCACAGATGATTGAATTTAATCACTCTCCTCATTTAGTTTAAGTGATGCGTGCCAAATTTTTATCTAGAAAAAATTGGGTTTGAAATTACCTGTTGTTCGTGGGGTCTCAAAAACTGATGATCCTGCGACATTTCTTAGTTTAGGTACCCATATCTGGTTACGTCAATGTTTATGAGTACACACTAATGAGTGGAAGAAAGAGAATGAAAGATCAATATAAGGTATATTGATTGGGTAGTGACATAGTAATTACCTTAATCTATAAACTGTCATAGTGGCCATTACGAAATCATATATTATATGCGAATGCGTATACGCATATTGCATATTTTTTTTTTTTTTTTTTTTAATTTATTTATTTCAAACTTAAAGTTACAGCTTATATAACATAATAAACGAAACAATAATAGTGCAAAATTAAAGCCAATTACAACTTAAGTTATATAATACAAAATGTTAGTTAAAAAACAAATTATATAAAACAGTTATTAAATATGATGAAAGATTATAAGATAAATGTATACCTATTTAAAAAAGTATATGTATAAGAATATGAAAATAAAGAAGAAAAGCTATGAGATAAATTCAATTACATGTGAGCATTTTAGGATTGAGGGGAAAGGAAAATTTTATAGGTTGTTGCATTTTTTATTTCAAATGAATATGTGCCACACTTTTCAACGGATTTTATACATAGTTTTTCAAACTAATTTCACTTTTTTCTGTCATTCATTCCATCACGGCATTTCCTGTAGATAATTGGAATAACCATAGGACTAAACATCTTAAATTTAGCGATGAGGTTTGCCACCCATCCTGAATGTCTTGTTTATATATTGGCACGGAGAGGACAGCTTGCATGTTTTATATGCAGCTGGTCTGCTGGCTACCCCACTTGTGGGATATGCCGTGATGGTATAGTAGTAGTAGCTAAATGCAGATTAATTGTAAAAACGTGCAAATTTTCCTATTCGTACTAACAAAAGAGGGGTAGGCAGCAAACAAGTTGTCACAAGACACAAGTTTAGACATTCAAAATGGGTGGCAAACTCATCGCTGAATTTAATATGCAAAAGAACATTATTTTTTTGATCACCTGCCTTTTACAAGACACTGGAAAATTTATAGAAAAAAGTGGAACGCCTTTTCTTAGCCGGGTGTTCCCAAGAACAGAAGTAAGAGCTATAGAGATGTTTCATATTGCATCTATTCATATTGTATACATACTGATGTTTTATTTCATGGCAATGCACCCGCAATCGAGTGAAATATGTATTAAATATGTTTATGCATATTTTAAGCTCAATTTCTTCACATTTGCATGCATATTCCAGGCTTTTTATGTCTGCATATAATCTGTTCTGTAGTAATGACGTTAATCAATAAACTGTCGATGTGGCAATTATTGTAATAACATTTTCTCTCTGTTGTTAAACAATGAAGATTGATTGTTGTACTTTAGTCAAAGGAATCAATTCAAGTTACAATGCGATGGTGATTATATAACGTAGGTACTTAGCAGTGGCGAGACTAGGCTTTTTATATTGGCCATGTCATTTTGCGATTGATATCCAGACACTTTATTTTTGTTAAGTAATGTTACAAGCTAAATTGATGGCCGAATTTTATATAAGTTTTCTAGAATTCTCATTAATTGATAAGGAGTAACAACTTCATTGAAAAAATTACATGTAAAGGTCAAGGGACCTTGCATTCCTTGTGTCACCGCGACTGTACATACAAACCATGGGAGTTTGCGGTGCATTTTGCAGAGTAAAAAACTCATACCACCACTTCTACGTACGTTGATATGTGTAGGTACAGATATCACTAACTATCTTTTTTAATAAACATGATAGAGAACACAATTAATGCTGCATAAGTTGCAACAAAGGGAAAAGAGATAAACAGAGTTTTCGGTGTCATCAGAATTTATCTATGCTAAAGAACGAAATGAAGTTTATAACAGATAGGCTTGGCGGCAAATTCAAATGTATTTTAATTGATTTGAAAGTCAAATTTCTCTTGGTTTTATAATTGGAATGAAGTTTGCCACCGATGCGTTTAGCTTTAAGTTTGAATACGTTTAAATTTGCAATCTAGGATTTTGGTTCTTTTCTTTCGTAAATTGTAGATTTAATATTTGGGAATGCGGTATTTCTTGCGTGTATGACAAGAACGCCACTGATATCTAGATACCTACATATAGTTATATTGTTATTGAAAAGGGATAATGAGTTTTATATTGACAAATGTCAATAATCAGATCTTGAGGAAATTTCTACCAATAACGGGTATTAAAAATTACTATCATTACTCAATAACAGTTAATAAACACTAGTTCGTCATAATAATCAGTCATTTTGTGACTATTGTTTAATATATACCTCCCCTTTATTCACAGACCGTTTTTTGTCTTGGGTAGACTGCATCCAATCACCAATGGTGACCAAAAGCTCAACAGCATCAGATAACCTTGTTTGAAGCTTTCCAACATTTTTAAATGTATATCTTCATACAACATAATTACATTTGTATTTTTATCTTATTTATATTTTATATTGTTTTAAAGTTTTATTAAATATCTTTGTTAGTAGGTATTTATTTTACTATATGTATTTTGTAAGAAGAAAACGCATATGCGACTAAACCGCCTTTTGGTATTTTAAGTAAAAATAATATTATTCTTGTATCCTACATGCTTTGATGTCAATAAAGTTTAATAATTTATTTTACAAACACATTCCTTTGCAGCTACCTGACTTAATTGCCCTGTATCGAAGAGTATCGCAAGGAAAAACAAAATCATAAATAATAAATAATGACAAAATAATAAATAGACAATATAGAAGACCGAACAAGGGTTCATCAGTAACTTGGAGGTAGTCTTGGCCTCATGCACAAGAGGTCCATGGTTTGGTTTCAGATGCCGGCAAACTTCCCTTTCACGACATAAGCTTTTAGCTTTCTGTGAGGGTGTTTAAAGTTGTATTTGGATTATTAACAAAACCTAGATACATCTTAAAAAAAAGGATGATTAATTGGTATGATGAATTTCGTATCCAAATTTCAATGAATAAATGACAAATGAATGAACATATTAACGAATAAATGGTTAAACGGATGAATGAACGAGTCGGAAATGATTACATCAATAAAAAACAGAAAATAAGTCAAACGATATTAATCTATTTATTTATTTTTTAATGTACACTTAAAACAAGCAACTATTCACAAAATAACATATGCATATTTCTTTTTTGTTATCACGATTTCAGCTTTATTTTAACTTCTTTACACGGCAGAGCCTTTTACATGTTGAACAATAAAACAAAAATTACAATTAAAACAATTTGACAGACGAAGACATTAATATACAGTTACAGTTTCATGATGAAATATATATGAAAAAATATATATATAATCTGAAACAAACTTCACATGCAGGTACAAAGGATAAATTGAATTTAAAATGATTAAAATTACTAGACAAACAAAAAAAAAATATATATACCTACAACAACTTTTTTTTTTTAATAAATAATTGAATGAGATTTACCAATAAAAATACCTAGGACAAAAATAAATTGTCAAAAGAAAATATTGTCAATTAAAGTTTTAGAGTCAAGAAATAAAATAGTCAATATCGAAAAAAAAGTATGGTCCTTTGCTTATGAATTCACAATAATGTGTATTTTTTTCAGAATAACACCCTTTTATCACATATTTTTCCTAGCAGTAACTTTTAATTAACACCTGAAAATGATGGAGACGAAAGTTACATTAGCATAGATATTGAATGAAAACTTCGAACAGTGTAAAAGTGAGTACCTACATATTTGATGAAATATAATAGAAATAAAAATAAATGGCCTACTTCAAAACACATCTTATCACTTTAATTGTCTGTATTTTTTATGGCTTTCTCGTCTGAATCTGAAAATAGAATATTTGGAGGCACAATGGGGCTCATTTTTGGTTACAAAACATCTTAGAACGATGTCATTTACAAGTCTTTGTAATCAAAACCTTCATTAGGGAGTAAAATAGGAAACCGTTTCCCTATATATAAATGTAGGAATAGAAGAGAAATGATAGAAAATATCTATACATAAAAACGCAAATGAAGAACAAAACACGGAATATTAAAAAAAAACAGATACCAAGAAATAATATTACACAAGAATTTACATTTTTTGTTTCATTTTATATTTTTTATTATTTTTTTTGTGTAAGATAAGTTAAGTTAATTCTCATTGAAAAAAATATACATTATCCATACTAAGTAATAATACGATTTATATTATAAACTGTCCAGTTCCATAAGTTAACGAGTAGAAGTGACTTATATTTGAGAAATAGCCATTTTTGTAATTTTGGTATATTCATATTATTATCGCTGTCGGGGTGTCTATTATGGGGCGAATTTCAAAATATATCGCCAGGCGAAAAAACAAAATTCGCCGGACATCCATTGATCGTCACACTTGTTCACACAGTCCACCGATATAGAAACGATCTGTCATATGCGCTTTGATTTCGACACTGTTTTCAAAATGGCGTCGAGATGGAGATCGCGAAGTGTTTATTTTTAGTCGAAAATGTTATGAAAGGGGTTATAAGGCGTCTTTTAATTAAGGAAACAAACGCCACAAACCAACAACAAAGATAACAGCTGTCACGAAGCGGGAAACATTGTAAAATTTATAGGTTATAAAGTCTTTACCATAGATACGAACGCCGCGCACATCTGCGCATGCGCGAATCGTTCAATCGGCCGAAAAGTTGGAAGGTGGTCAACTCGAGACGATATCGTTTCTACTGGTTTTTTATCGTTTCAGACTAGCTGTCATTTTGTTCACACGGTTCAAATGGCTGGCGATATTTTGGAGCCTGGCGATATTCGCCAAAGTGAGAATACCACATTAGGGTCGCTGCTCGGTTGGGTGTTGGTGGAGCTGGGGCCGGTTGTGTTTTGCTCCATATATTATTATTTTATTAGGTACTCATTCGATCTATTTAATTTGCATGGTTGTTGTTTAATGGTTGTTGTTGTTTTTTAAATGTTGTTCTTGTTTGTTGGTTAATTGAATTTTATAGTTTTTAGTTACAATATAATTTATTCATTTATTGTGATTTTAAGGTATTTTTCTTATGCATCATTTTATATACCTATGCGTTTTATATGAGTATTATACTTCTATTGTGTTTTATTTTATTTTGCATATTTGTAAAGGCGAAAGCCGTTTATATTGCTAATAAATAAATAAATAATAAATAAATAAAATATTTATATCTTATTTATAACAAAACATACATAGACAACTCACACAGATCGAGCTAGTCCCAAACAAAGATGGATCTTGTATTATGGGTACTAACGCGACGATACAAACGACACGCGATTTGAATGTATTTTTCTATAAAATTGTGTATATTGTGATCAATGTACAGTAAATGAATAAATAAATAAACAAATTATGCTTTAAAACCTTAAGAGAAGTGAAAAATATTATATATCAATTACATTGTCCAATACAAAATATGCTGTCTTTGTTCCGTTCAGTAGTTGAAGAAATCGAAATATTTATTTTTGAAGTAGGTCGGTTCTGTCTAAGATCAGGTGGCAATCCATTCCAGGCAGTTGGCCTCGCGACGCTGAAGCTCCTTTCTGCGAATTTGAAAGTGTTATGCCCTGTTGGGTTATACAAGTTTGTTGATAGTGGTGGAAGCTGAGAGCAGTGGTCACCTCAGAGTTTCGTCATAGGGACAGAGTACAGCAATGTACAGAGGTGCTTTAAAGCTTAAGTACTAAGTACTTATCTCATAATATATCTGCTAAAAATGAGAATTCCATTATCAAAAGAAACAGCAAAGTAAGAAAGATGTCATAGAACAGCTGATACTGATGGGGAAGATTGAGGGGCAGCGTGGTCCTGGTAGAAGGCAAACGTCTTGGCTGCGCAACATAAGAGACTGGACCGGGATGAGACATGTGGAGGAGCTGTTCCGGGTCGCGCAAGATAGAGAAGCCTTCACCAGAGTGATTGCCAACGTCGGGGGGACTTGATACGGCACGAGAAGAAGAAGAAGATGTCTTCTTTATTTATGTTTTAAAATAAAAATTATCTATTTATTAACTATTTTCTGTTACAAATTTATATAAATAAAGAATGTACGAGTTAGTTGTTAGTTAGAAGACATCGCATTCTAGCGATTAACTCACTCTCTTTACATTGAAATCTATAACTGATATTTTTATGATACTTTGTATTGATTTGAAATATTGTTACCAGTGAACGGTGAAAAATAAAATAAATAAAAATACTGTAACAATACTGTATTGTTACTGATGATGGAACAAGTAGTTACGAAAACGTTTTAACTCTAATTAAAGTTATTCTAGTGGAAAATACAAAGTTTCTTTTAATATAAATTAATAATTAATTACTTATGTAAAAATAAAGTATTTCTTTGAAAAAAGTATTTAGCCAAAGTGCTGGATTATAACTACTATAAAAAAGTTAAGTGGAAATCAAAATCGATTCTTTAAATAGAGAAAAACAGAAACCTTGGATTTCAGAGAAGTGAGCAATAAGAAAATTTGAAAATAAAATCAACTAAGCTTTCGTTTTACTTAATCCTTTTTAATCGCTTTGGAAGAGGATAATGGATTCTAAACTTCATTTTGTGGGAATTTTGACATCATAATTTTGATTTTAAACCATGTTGTCACAAATAGAGATAACCAGGAACTAAAAATAATACGTATTTTTATGGAATTAAAAAGGCAGTGACATCTAGTTCAGGGATATGTCGAGAAAATATAATATTACATACATTTAATATGTACCTATATCACTTTAAATTTAATTTGTTTTTCTTATGAAATCTATTGTACAAGTATTTCAGAGTATTAATTTATTGATAAGTAATGTGGAGTAACCTCAGACGAGTACAAAAAAACGTTCAAAATCTCATACTGAATTTTCAGTCTGCCCCACGGATTCTTGGCTTGAGAGGAGGGGCAATTGTTTGACACCAGCAATCAAAAACGCAAACGTTCAAAATAGCTACCTATAACGTCCGAACAATTTCATCTGAATAAAAGATGGACAAAAAATGTAGTGGAGTGGAGGCCTCGTGAAGATAAATGAAGTAAATAATGCCCTCCTTCACGATGGTCTGACGACATTAGAAAAAATCGCTGGTGGTTGATTGCAGAAAACCCAGGACAGAAATATCTGGAGAATTATGTTCAGCAATAGAAACGAATAGCTACATAAGTTAAAGTAAAGTAAAAGTTGTAGAGTTATGAGTTCATTGGTCATTTAATAAAACAAAAGACGCAAATAAAAACAGTGCCGTTGACGACGACCCGATCTAAAGAATATTAAACGGCGACAAAGTAAAATCATCACTATCATCTCCATTATAAACAAGCTAGTAGGCAACTTTTTACAAAAAAATCAGAATCAACGAGCTAACTGGATTGGCCACAACATCAGGCACCCAGGTCTGCTCATCATCATCGCTGAGGGCAATACCGAAGGCAGAAATGGTAGAGGCCGACCAAGAGACACCCATACGGACCAAGTGAAGAAAGACGTCATGAACTGTGGCACATACGTAGAATTAAAGAGACTGGCTGAAAATAGGGAGGAATGGAGAAGAAAGTTGAAACTCGTTGCAGACCAATCCAATGGATTGTAACTCTGTATATATTTCATCTTCCATTTTAATCGATATTGTGTAATTTGTACGTCAATCATTCTTTTTCACACTACTCCTAATGCTTTTGTATGGTTTTCATAGAAACGATGTATTGTATAAAAGGATTTTCGGTTTCCGGGACGAAAATAAAACCCAAAGAAATATTTTTAGCATTTCAATAGGGATGGATAGTAGAATCTTGAAATAGAGTTATAATAGATTATTATGTCTTTGTTTGATTAAGATGTTGTTTGTGACGTATTTTAAGATATTTCATTTTAATATATATGTACTTTTATTTAATATAATCCTTTACCTTTCTATGTGTGAATAGTACCATTTTTGTATTATAAACAGGCTAGTACCTACATGAACACCAAATTCCAAATATTTATTTTACAAAGAAATATATAAAATGTGTAAATAGTTATGTATATGTCCACATCTTCTTCTTTGCCTTTATCCCGTTTACTTGAGGTTGGCTCTCCTTGTCCTTATCTTCCAAGTTTTCCGGTCCCCTGCAACCTCCGAATGCAACTCTGTCTCCTTCAGGTCCCTGGCAATTGTGGACATCCAGGTGGTCACTGGTTTGCCTGGTCTTCTGAGTCTTACTTCTAGGTCTATGGAATGCCTATGAATAATAAATAAATAAATACTTCTAGGTCTATTGTTCATCATATTATCCTGCGGAAGTCTCAAATTGTGTCCAAATCCAGAATAAATTATTCGTAGGATTCATCAAGCAAAAATATTTAACATCAATCATCAAGCAAAAATATTAAATCTTTCGGCGACAATTAGGAGCGTTCTCCGAAGAAATATTTGAATGAATGCCTTCGTTACCCGTCCATGAGACATAACGAAGCCATTTATTCAAATTTTTCTTCGGAAAATGCTCCGGATTGTCACCGATAGATTTAAGATTTTTACTTGACGATTGATGATTGACGTTCGCATCCAGCTGTCTGTACGCCGCCATTGTCAAACTCTTAAAACTGTATAAATTCAACATAAGATTGTAGCTACATGTATCCAAATGCAATTTTATTGGATTCGGATTATTTGAAATGTGTTGATCAAAACCAGATTAATATTTAAATTTTTGATAAAACTAACAAAATGATTTTGATGCTAGGTCGCTATCATCCTAAAAAGTTTTTATACTATATGACTATACCATCACGCAACAAAAATTTGTTCATTAACTAAAGTAAACTATAGAGCTGAAAAAAATGTTGGTAGATGTATTTATTTTACAATATTCTATATTTTATCTATTAATTAAAGCTATAAATTTATTGTTATAATTTAATTACCCAACCTTTCTTTATTACTTTTATTATATAAATCACACTTTATTGTTTCTCTTTAATACTACCTAAACAGTTATTTTGCAATATTTATGTGGCGAATTATATTTATTTGGGGAGATTTCGTTATTCAATAATAAAATAATATCACCTGAGCTGAAACATCAGGTTGTTAGAATGCTAGTATACAAAATAAACAGAACAGCCTTCAATATACAAATAAATACTCCAACACAAACCAGTGTAACACGATATTCCTATTAGAGCTTTTAAATAACTTCCAAAGCTTCCCGGGAACCAAAGCTACGCACACGTTTTTAACTGAAAACCACTGTTTTATAATAAGCTATTTTATTATTATCATTATAATGTACAGTAACCTACATAGATCCGGAATGATATGTATTTTGCCGCATCCGGAATATAATATGTATGATTAATACATTTTGGATGATGGTAAACACAATTAGATGATTATATTTATTCAATAAAACAATACTGTTCAAACTTCATTAGGTATTATAACACAACAGAGGATGTGGGCAGGCGTCCCTTTATATAATGTCCGAGCCTACAGCAACGTTGATCGATCTAGCCTAGCCCATTTTCATGATTTATAAGGCTAGCAACATACTACATAATATTTTTTATTTATTTTTATTTTACATAAACTCACGGCATAAGCCTATTACATGTTAAAATACACATATACAAATACCTACAAATTAAACAGTGACAAATATCATTAAATACTAGAACATTAAAATTAAGAAACCAAATGATCAACAGTAAACAGAGAACCAATTTTGTGTGACACAATGCAATGCGAATCAGAAACAATAAAAACACATAAATACACACATATATATACACTTGTTGACATTTAATAGGATAAAATTGAAAATCGAAGAATCAAATATGGGGTAAAATAATAAAAATAATCGAAGAATTAAAAATAAAAAATGAATTAAGAATTAAAAATAAATAAAGAATTCAGAATTAAAAAATAAATTGAGGAATTAAATATGGGGTAAAATAATAAAAATATATGAATATAGATTTGTAAAACAATTTCAAATACAGATTTCAATATAGACAATGAGTTTTCAGGTATGTCATATCTTCATTCATTATAATAGCACCTGCAAGAGCGACGAAAGAGCCTTCAAGGCGACACGACACACCCAAAAACTCATTACCTGTTGAAGTTCGTCATGGAAACTTCCAAAAAAATATCGGTTTAGTTGAGCGAACTAGTACTGTCTCAAGTTTTGCTACGCATTAAATAATCGCGGTGTGAAAAGTTCATACTGGCTAATGTTCCTACAGTCATTTGTTGTCTGTGAGTCTTCCGTAATAATAATAATAATTGTACGTTACAAGGAACACGTGACTGGCTGGTGCTTCGATCTGCACACGGCACAACATCGTATGTTTCTCATTCCCTTGAAGACCAACCGTTTGTTGAATAGAACGCGTCTTTTTGAAATCAGTTACCCCCTAACCATGGACTAGGCCGGACGTAGAGGTGGGCCGAGTCCCTTCCCGCCTTAGTCGCGAACAGCGATGTGCGTAACTCCGACACAATAATAATACTAACAATAATTATTTAATAGTACTTAACTTCATAATGTGATAAACAAGTGTGTTGCCCTCTGTTGTACGTAAAACTATTCTTAATGTGTGTCGTTAATAATGTACTTTAAAATCTGTGTTAGTTTTACGTGCGCGACCAATCTTACCGCCAATATCAAGGAACAATAATAACGATTAATAATTAATAGTAATTAATAAACAGAATAATGTTATGGACAAGCTTATATTCTATTTGAGATATATATAGACTACGATTCTTGTGGTGATAATGATAATATTTGGAAGTTTTGAGTAAATAATATATGTCCGTTGGGGCGTGGTTTTGATGTGTTACCGCCAATCTACTTAACCGTGTGAAATTAGATAATCCATTGTTTCTGAACAACTATCCAATGTTAGGAATCATACAAATCACTTAAACAGTTCTTTATGCTTGCTCAGTGATGTAAATTAAATTAAAACATGAATGTGTTCCGAAGTCTGCAACGAATACCTCTTCAACGCGGGTAGTCCATATGTATTGCGTATCGGTGATTTACCGATATAACTCGCATTCTAATGTGAACTGGGTAATCCTCTAGTAAATTCTCCGGTCTCGACCTTTGTTAAAAGAGTGATTAAATGACTAGCTGTGTATTTCTGAAGGGACTATTGGAATAGTGACGCCTTCTACCTTTTACACTGAGGATAGTGTAAGAACGTATAAGATATCCCATGTCTCTTGAGAAGTAGTGATCTCTTCCGTCTTGAGGACAGGATCTATATGATTCTGACACCACCTACGCACCCCTGTACGTCTTTGGGTATAACCAGCGACCGCCATAGAAGCATCGGAGTATGTTTCTTTCACGATCCTGCCTTCTACCGTCAATGTGTACAAAATACGTCATCAGTAACATACTCGACTTTGTGTTATTCAACTCCAGTTCGCCTGTCCATCTGTAAGTGACTATATTGCTATTGTATATTATATGTAATGATATTTGTTCCGTAACAGAGTTCATATTATCATTGAACTGACCTATATATTAATTTCCTTTATGTAATAATTTAAGATCTTGAGTTTGACTGAAGAATGAATGGTTCCATTTAAATATTTATAAATCACATGATAAACCAGGTATTGATTTATATTGATAATACCAAGGATGGTGTATTTGATAATTACCATTGTTTGTTTTATTGTCTCAATCCGAATATGGTATAACTTTCATAACTTTGTATATTGGGCGGAATATTATTCCCTATAAACTTACTTTGAAAATAACTGTCTTGTTATGTAATATATATGTTTGCACAATAAATGTGAATCACTTACCATACGATATCTTTCTGTTGAAATCCATTTTTTACACCTACAAGTAGATTCAATACTTTTAATAATGCTAAAGTACATCTCTTCGCCTCCTTGTATATATTCTTCCAATAACCTAGTTATACTTGGAGTAGTTATGTCACAAAGGTTCGATTCCTTGATCAACCAATGGATGAAAGACCCTATTATTTTACTATGAAAGCAACAAAGAGTTAAAGGAAGGGCTCCACTGATGGAAATAAAATATCCACTTTATAGGAAGGATATGATGTACTTATGATAATCTTTGTTCCACTTGACATAAATTTTGATTGTTTACTTGGAGATATATATCTATAATTATACCCAAGAAAAGATATAAGTAGAATCTTTGCAATAGGAAGTATGCTAACAGAAGAAACATTATTGCTTAATTTACCTATATGTATTCTATATTGATAAGATGACCATAAGAAAATGACGAAACCAAAGGATAAGGAATTCTCTGAACTTTACGTAAGTATAAATATATAATTGAAATATGTACACACACACACACAATGCATTCCTCTTGTACAGACCAAGTAGATTCATACCTAGACATGAACTTGAGCCAATATATTAATCTGTTTTACTTGCAAAAATAATTGTAACTTTCATTATATACTATCTATATATCATATAATTTTCTATGTGTTTCGCATATGTACATTGCAAAATGTATGTAGCGAAGCTGGGGGCTGAGCCAATTTATATACTTTTCTTATGTATAAATAATGTAAATTAATGTAAATTCATTTTTTTAAATATTTGATAATAGATGTCATATTCTTGATAATTTCTCTTTTGATAATTTTGTATAATGATATGATGCGATCGTCCTGGTGGGACGATATCGTATCAGTTTACAGAGATATTGTATCACTTAAACCTGAATTTCTTATGTATTTGTTCTTCGTAATATTTTTGTGTTATTCACTATGCTGTGTCGGGCAATTTTTAAAATACTTCTTGTATTGTGTGTATGTATGTTGGATGATTTACGGGTATGTTGGAAGAACGATGTCTTCAACTTGCTCTTGAACGTTGTTAGTGGTTGGTTTTTAAATGCCACGAACGGGATATTTAACATTTGATGAAGATTGTTCATAGATATATAATATAAAAGATTTTTAATTCTGTTGAATAATCCATAAGTTGCAGACATAAAATGACGATATAAAATTTGAAGGGAGAATACAAGTTTAAAACAACAGATTAGATTAAAATTTTAGGTAAAATATGAAAAAGGTATTTAGATGAAAACAACTGAGTGTCTTATAGTTTTGTTAGTTTTTTTACATATAACTTTATTATTTTATTTTTCGGTTAGATATTTTATAGTAATGTTTGTTTTGTTGCTGAATTTATGATGTAAGAATGACCCTAAAGGACGAACTCTGCTCAATTTTGAAGGAACAAATAAAAGAAAGATATATGTTTTAATTATTATTTTATATTGATTGTCTATTGTTTTAAGTGTGTATTTTTTGTTGAAGAAATATATTAGAACTTGAATTTGAAAATACGTTAAAAATATCAAGTTTTAGTGGAAGATTAATATTATTTGCTATGTAAGAAAATGTCTATTAATAATCACAATAGCTACCGGAAACATCTTTTGTGAGGGTTAAAGTAAATAACCGAGTACCAACATTATAAAATAAGTAGATAGAGAAGGCTAATAAGTAATTGTAAGTATCTATGTAATTTAATATTCGCCATCTTAGGATGTTGTCAATAATAATTCAGCCATTTTGTTAAGCTTTATAACATAGACATCAACTTTATTTTCTAATAAAATATATTACTTAGGGATTATACATCAATCATCATCGTTCACAATAAAAGCGAATTATAAAGCATCGTTTTAATAAAACCATCTTTATACTTATTATACGATCACGTAAAAACCTGCCGTGGAAAATATGTATTAAAGATTTGTAAAGTGAAATATAAATGTTTATTTTTTAATTAATTCACGGCATTAGTTGTTAGAAAACGCTTCACACAAGTATAAAATGAAAATGAATATTGTTGTCAGTTTTATTATTTAAGTGTTTATATTACTCGAATTAGGTATGATTATATCAAATACGAAAATGGGTCCCATGGGAATTCACAGAATTATTATTTTTTCATGAACATCGACTTAAAACATTTTTAGAGTGTAGCAGTGGAACAAAACTTCATATAATGTTTGAATAATTTATGTAAACTACTATCACACAAATTTATGAATACATTAATCAAGGGTGAAGGTATTTTGGTTACTTCGCGTTCATTTACGTCAAATGGGATAATAATCAAGGAGATTAACTACTCCATTAAGAGCACATTGCCCTCTTTACATTTATATAATATACCTAGTATATCTTCTTCTTCTTCGAAGAAGAAGACCTAGTATATTATAGGTTAAATAAATATAGATTAGCCTGCAAATAAGACAGCTACTGGACAACACCTCAACACATATCGTGGGGTAGGATGGCACAATGGTTTGAAGAAGTAAAATAAATTTAAGAAGGTATGCCACATAGCTAGAATAAGTTATTACTTATCACGCCGGCCGTGAAAGTCTAAGTGCCATCCCTCACCGGGACGCCATGGCGACGTCGCCGGCTACGTAGCCAAATAATTCTACGATTAGCGAAGTGGCTAATCCGTAGCCACGTGAGTTAGACACAATACATTTTGATATGAATTATTTGGCTACGTATCCGGCGACGTCGTCATGGCGTCCCGGTGAGTACTAACTTGTTGCCATTGAAATGATTATCTGATGGATATTAATAGATTTGGCTTGAAAATATAAAAATTAGTATCTTTCTCTACCTTATGATATTTGTTAGTGAGACTTACTCATCCTAATAAGTCATTTCTGATCACTGCTCAACGCAGTCCTCCTTCGCAACTGTCCAAGCATTTCTGTCTTGTAGGAAATTTTGCAAACCAATTACCAACAACCCTTTAGTTTTGCTAGAACATATTCTAGCATATGAACATATCATGGGTTAGTTGGAAGATATCGCGCTTCTGCGATAAACTCGCCCATTGCACAAATTTATTTGTCTGGTTCTGCAATGTTTGTGTTTTAATAATGTTTGTTTTTTTGTGCAATAAAGATTTTTATTATTATTATTATTATTCTTGACTACTTTTATGTTCTCAAGGCCTTAACTCCATGACTATTTAAATCCACCATTGATTCCTTAATCTAGTAACACGTGGAGTGAAAAGATTTATTATTTAAAAACAACAACAATAAATTAGTGTAATCCATCTTAATTAATGTGAACGATTTAATTTCCAAAGTTGTAAGAGATTTTATATCTAAATTGCTGAAATGAATGATCATTACAAAATGCATACAAGGTTCGCTACCTTCAGGCAGTGGTCTAGACTCACCTCCCTCTCCAGTAATTCTCTCCGCGATCTCTTGTTTATTTAACAGATTTGTTCAATCATTAAACGGAGCTTTCACAAAAGTAAACAACTCCATAATTCATGTTATTATTATTATTTATTAAGGTTGTTGAACATTTCTATAGAAATAATATGTACATGATACAAATACATTGAGGGGCGCTTGGGATTTATACTCATTATTGCAAAGCTTGCAAAAATAAATCACTTTGAGCAGGTCTTAAATCAATCTAAAAGAAACGTAACAAAGTGTTTCAACAAAAATAATATTATATTTGTAAGTAGGGATAAACGGATGAACATAGAAAGTGCAATGAAAATTTACGATATCATTTTCAATACGCTCGGCAAATTAATTTAATTCTTCTTCTTCTTATTTCATTTTATTTATTTATAATAATACATACGGCTTACGCCTCTAATACATAGTTACAAACAATAATTGCACAACACCACCATCGTATCAAATTAAAACTCAAAACAAAAATAAAATATACTGCATCACTTCAAATTATAAAAATAAAAATTAAACACATTGTGTCACATAAACCATAGAATAAAATTACAACATATCAACAGCATCATGTCAAATCTTAAAAAAAAAAACAAACTGTATCATATCCAACCATAAAATAAAGTGACAATACACTGCATCACATCGAATTTTAAAATAAAAATAAAACACACTGTCATGTCAAATTATAGAATAAAATTACAGCACATTCATCATGTCAAATCATAAAATAAAAATAAAACATATTGAATCATATCAAACCATAAAATAAAATTACAGCACACCGCACACCATACAAAATTACAAAATAAAAAACAAAACACACCGTATCATATCAAATTATAAAATAAAATTATAACATACTGCATCATATCAAATCATAAAATAAAAAACAAAACACATTGCATAATATAAAATTACAAATTAAAACCAAAACATATCGTATCATGTCAAATTATAACACAAAGACATGATTAACTAAATGGGAAGGTTAGGCAAAAAAGGACAAAGTATTTATATTACGGCTTTAAAATTCTCCGCCATTCTTCGCCTGAACTCAAACAGGGAATCTGCGAAAACATCCGACAAGTGTCCGTAAATGTTTCCCAACCTATGAATTCTATTCAGAGGTGAGTTATATGCATAGTTGGTATCCACCACGTCACTATGAAAAGTTATTACTTGGCGAGTGACCCTTGTCGGAACATGGGTCATTTTACGGCAATGCACCCGCAATCGAGTGAATTATGTATTAATTTAATTGTTTTATGATAAAATTATTACTAAAAGATGAACATTGGGAATATTGAACGCATAAGAAGGAATTGAGAGAGAAAAATAAATATTGTTGCTCCAGAAAAAGTGAGCAGATGGTATATTGTCTCTGCTGCCGATAGGATGTGAACAAGAGAAGTCCAAGAATGAAAAGGGTGGAGAAATATTGAGGAGGCCTAAATCCAGTAGTGCACGGAAAGATACCTAAGAAAGAAGAAAAAAAAAATAGGTAATTGAGATGGTCGATAACCTGATCGCAGAGCTTTGAACTTTCAATCGAACCGTGAACCGTGTAAGATCCTTCCAATGCCGACCTATCAAAGTTTTTATATGGAAGCTTTTGCATAGTTTGGGTTCATTTCTATTTATTGAAAATCTAGACTCTGCATATACTCGTAAAATAATATTGTCTTTTGATTGAGTTGACATTTATCTTATGAAACTCCGCATTAATTTTTATGCAAATAAACAGAAACTGTTTAAATGTTTAGAATATTTACTAATTTTTTTATTGTTTAACCGGATTTGGGTGCAGATGACAAAATCAATCAGAAACCTCGATTGGAGAATCATGTCTACACAATGCAACATTGTGTAAAATCTAATCGGAAGAAGTGAGAAAGGAAAAATGAGATCCCAAAAAGATGGTTGCTTCTAAGGTTTGTATAAAGCGTCTCTCGATTGGTGGACCTTACATCGTGACAGTGAGAATGGTGGAATTGATGAACGTTGTCCATAGACACCGAAAGTGATCACTTAAGCCAGCTTAGAGCCAATTCGTAAGCGCTGGGACACCTTTCTCACTTCTTTCGATTAGATTTTACACAATGTTGCATTGTGTAGACATGGTTCTCCATTCGAGGTTTTTGATTGGTCTTATAAACTGTTAAAACAAAGTTAAACTCAAAAAAATTGTGTTTATTTACAAAAATGATTGTGTAATTTTATATGAGTTTATATTTTGAAATCTACGAAACAGTTTATAGTTTTTTTATGACCTTCACCAATGATGGTGTTCCCGGTCAGTCAGTTTAAAGTTAATGTTGGAGTTCGGTGTATCATCATTGTTCATACATTTTATCGCAGCATTTCCCACAAGTGGGGTAGCCAGTAGACTCCTTATATTAAAAATTCAAGTCGTCCTTTTCGTGTCAATAAAAGTTAAGACATCCAGGATGAATGCCACAACTCATTACTGATCTTAAGATGTTAAATTTCTAAAATCATGATGTTTCCTAAAAATAAATATTTTAAGAGTTTCCTAAAAATAAATATTTTAAGACCAACTTTGTTAACGTCTATATAAATATTTACCTACCACAAATAATATAAATAAGGTATTTTGTTTGTCCTTTGAGAAGACATTTCTATTTTCTTTTTCAAAAATAACAAAACACCCACTACAAAGCTTTTATGAGATCAAATACAAAATAGTACCTAAATATTATTTTATATTCATAATACCTACTTGTTTCAATCTAACCTACTTAAATTTGGAGAAACACTGTATAAAGATATATATATATATATATATATATATATATATATATATATATATATATATATATATATATATATTAAGAAAATTACCCAACAGACACCTCATCCGCATAACCAACAGACTGTGCAAACTCCCTTTTGTATGAAACAGGAAAGGTGTCCCGATGCTTACGAATCGGCTTAGGCTGGTTTAAGTGCACTTTACCCATGGTACGTTCACCAATCCCACCAATTCCTATTTCAAACTGTCATGTTCGACATCTGTTGAGCATAGATGTCAACTAACAGCAACCATCTTTGTGATTGTGTTCGAGGTTGTTGACAATCTATCGTTGATTGTCAACCCGAAACACTAAATGGCGCCAGAGAACAATTGTGTTCTCCTATTTACAGCGTTGCTTTGACCAGTTGTTTTAAATGTTAAACGAAGTTTTCGCATTTAGCTGGATTTTCACACCTGCGAGAGTGAAGATATTAAGAAAATTACCCAACAGACACCTCATCCGCATAACCAACAGACTGTGCAAACTCCCTTTTGTATGAAACAGGAATGGTGTCCCGATGCTTACGAATCGGCTTAGGCTGGTTTAAGTGCACTTTACCCATGGTACGTTCACCAATCCCACCAATTCCTATTTCAAACTGTCATGTTCGACATCTGTTGAGCATAGATGTCAACTAACAGCAACCATCTTTGTGATTGTGTTCGAGGTTGTTGACACTCTATCGTTGATTGTCAACCCGAAACACTAAATGGCGCCAGAGAACAATTGTGTTCTCCTATTTACAGCGTTGCTTTGACCAGTTGTTTTAAATGTTAAACGAAGTTTTCGCATTTAGCTGGATTTTCACACCTGCGAGAGTGAAGATATTAAGAAAATTACCCAACAGACACCTCATCCGCATAACCAACAGACTGTGCAAACTCCCTTTTGTATGAAACAGGAAAGGTGTCCCGATGCTTACGAATCGGCTTAGGCTGGTTTAAGTGCACTTTACCCATGGTACGTTCACCAATCCCACCAATTCCTATTTCAAACTGTCATGTTCGACATCTGTTGAGCATAGATGTCAACTAACAGCAACCATCTTTGTGATTGTGTTCGAGGTTGTTGACAATCTATCGTTGATTGTCAACCCGAAACACTAAATGGCGCCAGAGAACAATTGTGTTCTCCTAATTACAGCGTTGCTTTGACCAGTTGTTTTAAATGTTAAACGAAGTTTTCGCATTTAGCTGGATTTTCACACCTGCGAGAGTGAAGATATTAAGAAAATTACCCAACAGACACCTCATCCGCATAACCAACAGACTGTGCAAACTCCCTTTTGTATGAAACAGGAAAGGTGTCCCGATGCTTACGAATCGGCTTAGGCTGGTTTAAGTGCACTTTACCCATGGTACGTTCACCAATCCCACCAATTCCTATTTCAAACTGTCATGTTCGACATCTGTTGAGCATAGATGTCAACTAACAGCAACCATCTTTGTGATTGTGTTCGAGGTTGTTGACAATCTATCGTTGATTGTCAACCCGAAACACTAAATGGCGCCAGAGAACAATTGTGTTCTCCTATTTACAGCGTTGCTTTGACCAGTTGTTTTAAATGTTAAACGAAGTTTTCGCATTTAGCTGGATTTTCACACCTGCGAGAGTGAAGATATTAAGAAAATTACCCAACAGACACCTCATCCGCATAACCAACAGACTGTGCATTTTTGTTGTATAATTACATTTATTTTTACTAAAGAGTATAAAAAATATATTATATTATGTTAAGTGAAATTTATTATTAATATTCTAAAAATATCACCCTATACTGAGACCATAACAACTTTTGGACAAGGTGATCTTAGCAGGAAATATGAAAAAAATAAAAATAAATGCCAAGTAAAAAAAAAACAAACAAAAAAGCCCATAGGGGGTCTGTGAATAAATTTGCAAATTTAATGTCAGTGTTACCTGGGATTACGTATCAGATAACACTGACACTGTATGTGACATAACAATAATATGCTGAGGGAAACCTAGTAGAACTGGACTAGTAACTTACATATAAATAGAATATGTGCACAGGTTGTTATTTCATTATTCCTTAGGGGCTTTTGTAGACGTCAAAACATCTGCCAACGTAATAATACAAATAAAACAAAAGTTGTCAGTTCGTAGAAAGTAAATCAGAATTAGATACTCATTGATTTTACTTTTAACTAAACTAATTGGGTAAGTTGGAAGAAATCGTGTTTTGTTTTATATATAGAATCTATTTTTATTCATCTTCTTCTCTTGGACAATTTATTAGTCCCATATGGTGGTGGGGTCTGCCTTTCTTGTTTTGTTTCGCCACTTGGTTCTGTCGAGTGCATCCTCATGGGAAACTTCGCAGTTCCCCATGTCTTGTCTCACTACTTCACGCCATCTGCGTTTTGGCCTTCCTCTTGGTCTCTTGCCGGTAACCTCGATACAGCTTTATAGCCTACATACTCAGGTGGTCTCCTGGCCACGTGGTTATACCATCGCAATCTGCACTCTTGTATTTTATCAGAGATATCCCGCACACCCATACTCCCACGAATGTATGAATTTCGTGTCTTTTATATATTTATTTTTGATATGTATATTGATATTTTGATATGTGGAGCACCCGGTAAAGAATTGGTCTCCCACTCTTCTGCGTAAGTTTTCGAGTGTCCTGTAAAAGGCAGGTGTTCGAAAAAATTAAGACATTGTACATGTCTTGATTTTATATTGGCACGAAGAGGACAGTTTGCATGTTTCTTCTATCTATCTATCTATACCCTCACGCCGTGTCCCAAGTGGGGTAGGCAGAGAGAACGGAACGCCAAACAGATCTATCTTTACACACTTCCTTCGCTTCCTCCACATTCATACAGTTCCTCATACACGCACGTCGGTTCCTCTTACTCAACACGCGGCCATCCTTGAGAATTTGATCCACGTGATCAAGCCACGTGGTTCTCGGACGCCCGCGTTTCCTCACACCCTTTCTTTCAGATAAGTATATCCTCTTTGTCATTCTTTCCTCTTTCATTCGTTCCACATGACCAAACCATCTCAATTTATTTACACGCATTCTGTCCACAACAGTCTTCTTGCATCCGCTCATTCTTCTAATATCCTCATTCTTCACTCTATCACGCAGCGTTTTACCAACCATTCTTCTCAACGATCGCATCTCTACTGCATTAATTCCACTTTCGTCCTTCTTCAACCACGTCCATGTCTCGCTTGCATACGTAAGTGACGGTACCAGAATGGTATTGTGCACCAGCATTTTAGCCATGTTCGACACATTGTCATTGCTGACAATGGGTCGAAGTGCACCGTTTACTCTAGCACCGGCCACTTTCCTTCTTTCAATGTCCCTATCGCATCTTCCATCCCTCGTAAACATACTTCCCAAATATACATACTCACTTACTTGCTCCAAACATTCGTCACCAACTTTAATCTCGCAAATCGTTTTTTCATTCTCTCTTTCAAAAACAAGAACTTTCGTCTTCATAACGTTCATTTTCAAACCATTCAAATTGCAACTATCATACACACACGTAACAATCTCTTGTAAGTCCCTTTCACTCTCAGCCATTAACACCAAATCATCTGCGTACATCAATGCATTCACCCGAAACCCATTCAGCTCGACACCAACATCCATCTCTTTCACAGGTCGCATACAGTAGTCGAAGAATAGGTTGAACAGCCACGGAGACATGACACAACCTTGCTTCACTCCTTTGGTGAGGACAAACCACTCCGAGAGAGTGTTATTTACCCTCACGCAAGCGGAGCTTCCCACGTAAAGTGAAGATATTGCGCGGATCAACCGGCTGCTCACCCCATACTCCGACAACACGCGCCACAACCTTTCCCGGTCCACTCGATCATATGCTTTCTCCAGATCCACGAACGCACAAAAAAGCCTCTGGTGTTTACCCAGAAACTTCTCTATAACCATTCGCAGGGAGAAGATCTGATCGGTGCACCCTCTGCCATTCAAAAAAGCTCCTTGCGCATCCCATATCTTACACTCAGTTATCTTTCGTACTCTCTCAATCAAAATTCTACCATACAGTTTCCCTATTGAGCTCAGCAAGCTAATAGCCCGATAACTCCCGCATTCAAGCCTAGAGCCTTTCCCTTTGTACAGGGGGCAGATGATAGCCCTCTTCCAATCCTCTGGTGTAACACCTTCTCTCCAACAATCGTTGAAAAGCTCCAAACACCACTCGAGAGCCCCCGGTCCACCAGACTTGATGAGCTCAACGGCAACACAATCATACCCTACAGCTTTACCGCACTTCGCTTTTTTTAATGCATTCAAAATCTCATTCATGTCTATCATATCGTTTTCATTCACACTGCTTTCACTGTCGTCATACTCATTTGCATTTGTACCATCACATTCAAACAGATCTTCGAAATATTCCTTCCATCTCTGTAGCACACATTCATCATTCACTAACACACATCCATCCTTGTCTTTTATCCCTTTCATACTGTTCACACTTGAACCCGTCCTCTTTCGTTTCACTTCCTTCCAAAAAATCTTCATATTTTCACTCGCATACGTAGACAATTTCTTACATTCTTCATCTTCAAGCATTTTTTTCTTCATTTTCACAACTTCACGCACTTCCTTCTTGCATGTCTTGTAAACTTCTTTCTTTCGCTCTTTTTCACATGTGTCACACTGTTTCACATTCAGTAAGTCTTTCCAAGCATTCTTCTTCTTATCTACAGCTTCTTTCACATCATTATCCCACCATGCATCGCCTTTCTTACGTCCAACTTTAGCTTCACCACATGTTTCTTTTGCACTTCCTACAAGCACACTTTTTAAGACATCCCACCTTTCATTCATCGTTAGATCATTCTTTTCGTTCGTACTCAGCTTCTCATTCACAGTTTTTACATATTCATTCTTTACACTCTCATCTTTCAGTTTTTCGACTCTCAATCTCATAGCTGGCGTGGACTTTTGTGTTCTCGAACGCCAACCGGAGAATAGATTTATTCTTGAGACGACAAGAAAATGATCCGTCTCCAGCTCAGCGCCTCGATACACTCTAGTATCCGTGGTCGCCTTCCTGAGACGAGAGTCCACACACACGAGGTCAATCATCGATCTTTCATTCCCTCTCTCCCAGGTATACATGTGGATCTCCTTGTGGGCGAAAAAGGTATTCGCCACAAAGAGATCCATCTCCAAGCACACATCAATTATTCGTTTGCCATTATCGTTCACTCTACTGTCTCCATTCATTCCCAAAACACTGCATGTTTCTTACATGCAGCTGATCTGCTGGCTACCCCACTTGTGGGATATGCCGTGATGGTATAGTATAGTATAGTAGATTTAATTGTTTCAAACCTTCTATATTCGATATTTTTGTTTTATTTATCTATATAAATCGACTGATTACAGTTTGCTATCACAGGTAATATCTTCAAAACATTCAAGTCGTCCGTACCAATAAAAATTAAGATGTTCAGAATAGGTGACATGTCTCATCACTGAGTTGAAGATGTAATAACGTGGTAAGATGTAATAAATCACTACAGTATTAAATTTTAATCTCGCCACTGCATATCATCACATTTTTCTTATGTAAACTGATTAGTTGATTTTGTTATGTAACTTATGATGTGCAAGAAGAATAAAATAAATAAATAATATGGGATGTTTTACGAATATCAGCATTAGAATAGATAAATAAATAAATAAATAGATACTTGAAAACTTACATAAGAGAAAGTGAAGAAGAAATCACGCCGAATACATAAATATTTCGATATACATTCCAATTACCACCTTCGTTGGACTTTTGTGATTATTAGCTTACCTACAAGTTTTTTGATACGTAAGTATTTGTATAAAATTTATGTGGAGCATCCGGCAATGAATTGGTCAACCACTCTTTTACATGAGTTTTTGATTACTGTAAAAACTGGTCAAAAAATCAAGACATTTCATAATATCTTAAATTCAGCGATAAAGTTTGCCACCTATTCTGAATTTCATGTTTTGTTTGTTATCACGGAGAGGATGGCTTGCGTGTTTGTTGGCTGTTGGCTACCCCACTTATTTATTTATTTATTTATAGCTATAAAAGCGGTATTTACAAGTTAGAATGTAACACGTGTGACGCACTTTATATAGGTCAAACAGGACGTAGTTTTTCAAAAAGATTTTCGGAACATAAACGATCATGGCTAAATAGTAAAACAGATTCACAATTTGCAAAACACCTTATTGAAAATAATCACACAATAAATAATGATAACAGCCCTATCCCACTACACTTTCAAAAGAAAAGCTATAGACTGAACCTACTGGAACAATTAGAAATAAATAAAAATGAAAATGGAAACCTTATTAATGAACAAACACACCTATATAGAACTCCATTATTAGATATTTTTAAAAAATAAAAACACACTTGATTCTGCCGCAAATTTCTTTGTTACAGATCTAACAAATGAAGAAATATCCCCGTGACTAGAAGAAACATCACAACACAGCAACCTGTTTTCACTATAAATTAATATTAATAATTAATAAATAACTTAAATTGTATTATAAATAAAACTTGCATTATATAAATTCAGTTCAAAAACAAACTATCTTCCTACCTTTTTACAATATCATTCTGATCATATATTTCCCTTTTCACAAATTCACCTTATAAGAATATAACAACAAATAGATAGGATTAACCAGATTAATACAATACACTATGCTTGTCCTTGTCACATAAATACATATATACATATTGTTCTCCCTCTCGCATGGTAATTAGTGATTTCTTAGAATTAGTTACTGATACATACTTCATTATAATACTATACTATACTCTCTCATCATTGTTATTGTAAATATTTTATATATATGAATAATGTTGTTTTTTTAAAATCAGATTGACAATGTCCTCATAAGACGAAAGACGTCTCTCTCACAAAATATAATCTTTAGTAGAATAAAAAAGCTCTTTTTATACATTGCACTTACAACTTTTTTACACAAGAACAGTGCACCTTTTGGGCATCATCATTGGGCAATTCATTCTTAGAACATGACCCATCCAGGACCAAGTTTTTTTGATATTGGATATTAATTTCACAAATCCTATGTGAGATAATTTTGCGCTTATTAAGGTTGTATATACCTATCCTTTTTGTGTAATGTTGTCTTGTATGGGAATATAATATAATTGAATTATTATGCTTGAGATAGTTCGGTATTTGGTTCTCTCGTTATGAAAAGAATTTCTTTCACGGGGCGGCGATACGAAAGGAATTAGATATGAGATTGTAAAGATGCGCATGGAATATAAATTAAACGAATTATTTTCATTACACTCTCATGATTTTGTATTTATTGCCATGTTTTTGAAATATTACATTTATTTGTAAAATGAATTAATTGCAACATTGTTCCCTCCATTGTATATTTGGGTTAGTTGGAAGAGATCGCGCCTTTGCGATAAACTCGTCCTCTGTATATTGATTGTATTTAATTTGAATGTATACCTTTTAGGTAATTGTTTGTAATCAATGTACAGTAAAGAATGAATAAATAAATAAATATTGAAATATATTTTTACTTTTTTTTTAACGCGGCGGTAGAATTGCGATCCACACTTCTCAGCGTTATACCACCAGATAAGTCTTCATATTATGATCAGTCATGATCACACAAAAACTTATCAGTCTAATGCCGGGAAAAATTCACCTATCTGGAGAAACAGGATATCAAAGGATTAGGCTCAAAACGCGAATTCAAAAGACCAGCATTGTGCCTGAAATATCTACGTTCAAAACCAATATTTCAAGTATTTATTATAATAGATTTTTGAGTTTTGATGTTTTAATTTACCGGTAATTTTTGTCCTTATTTCTGAGAAGGGAATTAAAAAAAAACAAGAAAAATAACTCCGCCAATGCCGGTCCCAAGCCCGGATGCAAAAGGAGGAAGGTTCTTGGGTGAGGTTAGCAGCCTACCTGGGGTAAAAAAGAGTAAACTGACCAATGCAAGGAAAAGGATTACGCATGACAGGAAACAGACCCCCAGGAAGACCACCTAAACGATGGAGGGATATTTGGGCATCCACCTCCCAGGAGCAGGCTCCGAGAATCACAGGACATATGTAGTCCTTACTGAAGCAAAAGAAGAAGAAGAAGAAGAAAAGTAAAAAAATCTACAACAAAAATTTTAATTTAAATTTTAATATTGAGTCCCCGGCAAAAGCAGGACTTTCACCCTTCTCTGCAAGTTTTCGAGTGTTCTGTAAAAGGCAAGCATTCACAAAATACCACGTATAGAGTATACAATATCATTCAGCGATGAGGTATTCACTTCCTCCTATTAAAGGCGTGCCTAAGATTTTCTGTAGACGGAGGAGCAACAGTTATTTGTTGTTGTTAAAAGTATCAAATGTTTGAACGTTTTTTATTTTCGATTTCTGGGATTCTAGAAGAGCAGCTGGCCCAATTTTCTTGGCTCCGTCCTGAGTACGTACGTTCATGCCACCCATCCTGAATGTCTTGACTATTATTTATTCATTGTGACAGTGTTAAGATAATAGACTTCTATAATCAAATCAAAAACAAATGTTACAAACATTTGTACTATTTATTTACACTCTTTTAATTTTTAATGAGAGAGAAGTCTTTCATCTTTCAAGGACATTGTCAATCTCAAGTCAGTCAAGAAATTTACAATGTCCTTGAAAGACGAAAGACGTCTTATCAATAAAAATCAATATGGTGGAGAAAAAAAATGATTTTAATTTAATAAATTTAAAGTAGGTGCGTTTACATTGTGTTTTAAAATGTAATAAATAAACACTGTATAATTTTCACAAATGATTTTGTGTTTAGTCTAATTGTCGAGCGCTTTCACCTCGCGGCATCTTCAGGACAAGAGATACTTAAAACTCCCTGTTTTAAATAATTTCATTACAATTAAAGAATTGTCACGAAGTCAGAAAGTTACCAGGTTTATGGGAAATCTCTCGGTGGTATATACGAGTATGATTAAATAAATATAATCAGAGTTATTCGAAGGCCATCTCAAGTTACTTGTTTCAAATTAACTTTGAGTGTTTTGAAACATGCTGTTGTTTGACAATAATAATTGTATTAGCATCAATTAGCAATTATAGATTTTACTTGATTTTGTAAAATTACAAAACAATCAAGGAAAATAATTTAATTTGGATTATTCATGGGATGAATAATTAACTTTCTACACTCCGCTGAACTAATTTGTAATAACGAGGAGGACTTGTCCTCTAAAAGGAAAAGGACATTTTTAAGTACGATAATTTTAATTAAGTTAAATGTTTTTAATATTATTCATGATCAATATTTTTCTATCACTCAACGAACTTTTGTTGTTACAATTAACCATTGTACAAAGTAGGTATACTACTTAATGTAAACTGAAGAAATAAAAAAAAAACAAATAGTAAAATAAAACTATTTATTTCGCTATGGAATTCTACTACCTAAACACCGACACAGTGAGTAAATTAAAGACATGAAACTGTGTTCAAGGCACTACATGGCATGGCACTGGTGTACATCTCGGAGTTCTGCATTTCTGAGGAGGTAACGGAAAGGCAAAAATCACTACGGCCTACTAACACAGACTCTGTCAATAGACCAGAGCCCGTAGACAATTTGTACTTAGCGATCGTCTACTGGCGAACTTTTCGACAATCTACCTACACGTACCGTATAATTATGCGTTATTGTTGCAGTTATTGACGAAAATTCGTTTGTAGGCGATCGCCAAGTACAAATTGTCTACGGGCTCTGTGGTGCCACCTAGAGGGAGTCTGGTTAACTATGTTGACCGTGTCTTCTGTGTGGTTGTTCTGTTGCTGTGGAACAAAATTCCCTATGATTTGCGAACTCTGGAGAGTGTGGAGGTGTTCAAGGCCCCTGCATCATTGTTCAGGGGGTGTTATGATTCTTGAATGGGCCCTTGCGGTGTTTTTTTTTCACAAAACGGAGCATCTTAAAAAAAATGTCTAGTTATTATTATAAAATGCTTGGGAAAGACAATGTCACCATATCTGGTAGTTCCCCAGATGGGATTTGAGCCCCCAACCTTTCCTTTTCGTGAGGTGTGCATTGTCTATTTAATTGAGTTACTAGGCGATACACCGAAGGCTTTGAAATTCTTTATTGTAAACTCCAACGACAGTGTAGGTCGAGAGATGGGAGATATTAAAAAACACACAATATGTTCATAAAAAATGACACATTAAAAAAACAAGTAGGTAATGGCACCGCATGGGGTTGCCATGTTAATAATCATAATGCCAAATAATGACAAAGTATTTTTATGTGTTTTAAGAGACAGCTTCACATGTAGGTGGTGTTCTACTATACCTAAGTTTGAGTATCTTATGCTGGACACAACCAATTGTAAGTAAATAGTGTCATATACTTATTCTGACTTTACTGCTTAGATATTATTGTTCAGAGCAGTGTTTCAATCCGGTGGTTCGCGAACCCCTGGGGGTTCGCTATGTGTACAAAGGGGGTTCGCGAAAATAATGGCGTAATGGTGGGATTTAAAATGGCCAAAGAATCTCCTTATTTAACTTCTGGCTCAGTATAAAAAATGAATATTCTGTTCTGTCAAAAAAAGCCATAGACGTTCTATTACCATTCTGCACAACATATCTGTGCGAGAAAGGATTTTCAACATGTTAAATGCAGAACCTGTAGGCCTAGTCAAAACACATTTAAGCGTTACGTTTTCGTTTCCTTTTCGTTCAAACAAGACGAGTTTGCGAGAACGCATCAATTTTCGGAGCTACTTGTGTATTTTAGCTACGAAAATTGACGCGTTCTCGCAAAGTCGTCCGCGTTTGAACGAAAACGTAACGCTTAAATGTGTTTTGACTAGGCCCACTGATCTAAGACTGAAATTGTAAGATATTGAGCCAAACTTTCAATTGCTTTGTTCCATGAAACAGCCAAAAATATCCGATTAAGAGCTTTTTCTAAGGGAACATGTGCTGAATATGAACCAGTTTGTTAAATTTATTTTGTATTCAATTTTTATAGCTTATTTTAGTCTTATTAATATTATTCATTTTAGTCTTATTAATATTAATCGTTTTAGTCTTATTAATGTTTGTGCAATATGTAAAATAAATGTTCTACAAAATTTTACTGTTTTTTGCCTATCATTAACGACTACATAGGGGGTTCGCCAAATTCTGTTGGATTTTACTTTTGGTTCGCGAGGAGAAAAAGGTTGGGAAACACTGGTTTAGAGAATCTAATTAAGGTTTGAATCACTGCTTTATTAGATTTGCATTACGAAACATGCAACTCTGATGTTAAAACTGTTTAAAATAATAATATGAAATATGATACATACTGTGAATTAATTAAAAATTCCTCACGCTATTATTATACATAGATGTATACTAAAATAAGCACTAATCTTTCACAAATTGCTTCTAAACTAATATTCCACTGAAACATCAAAGCATAATATAATGACTTTGACAGTGCACATATTTGTATTATATAGATGTCACATAATAGTTTCGGTATATAAGGGAATGCATTAGTTTGAAGTGAATGTAAGGAGAGATTGATGATGGAATCATTTCATAATGAACTTGCTTACCTTTCCTTGCAATAGTTTAACACTTAGTATGTAATATTTACAAAATAGTGAATGTATGATTGCAAAAACCCACCTCAGACCATTTTTTCCAAAATCTTGTTTATGATGGACTTTTTCCCTTATGGTTAGACAAATCATTTGAGCAGAAACCAAACCTCGGTCATACAAGTATTCCATAGAAAAAGTTCTGGGATAAAATATTTCAATAGCCTACAATTGAAAATGTCGAATAAGAAGAAGAGTTCGATTAATTTTATTAAAAAAATATAACATAAAGTGAAAATGGGATGAATAATATATAATTTAGACAAACTTCTATGCAAATAAAATTTCTTAAACATTCCAACAAAATTGGGACTTTGATTGTAATAACACATCTTGTACAAGGATTACTGTAAATACCCACCTCATTCCTAAATTTTATAAATAAATATAAAATAATCTAGGAATTATTAACGTTATCAAAATTCAGCTTACCATATTTTTGCTATTTTTAAACACAAAAAGTAAAAAAGAAAAGAAAAAAAAATTACATCCGACAGTTTACATCGATTTTCTGAATCTTTTGCATTTGGTCTTAGACGTGTTTTAAAATCATACATCCCTCTCTTTTGATGTATCTGATATCTGATCACTTGTATAATATCATGAATACATTTTCAATTGATTTTATGTAAATAGATTATGTAGTTATTTGCATCGACCTGGGATTTATGTAGATGGGAGTGCATGTAGTACTCGTACTTGTAGACTGATTGGAATATTATTTTCAAAATTGTCCATATATATCTCTGCCAGAAGCGGTGACAAAGGGTATCCCATTGGTAAACCGGATTTTTGTACATAAATTTAAAAAAAAAAATTACTTTTTACACCAGAGAGTTTTCATTGATTTTCTGAAACTTTTGCATTTGGTCTGAGGTGTGTTTTTACAATCATGTATTCCTCTCTTTTGATGTATCTGATATCTGATAACGTGTATAATATCATGAATACATTTTCAATTGATTTTATGTAAATAGATTAGTTATTTGCATCGACCTGGGATTTATGTAGATGGGAGTGCATGTAGTACTCGTACTTGTAGACTGATTGGAATATGATTGATGAATAGCAATGAGATGTTATGAATACAATAATGGGATTTATCGAACTTTTGATGATATTTACTGAATAATAATCGTATATGAATAAACGGGTACTGAATTTTCACAACTATTTTCATAAGTATTACTATGACATGAGTTGTTTAATGCAATGGAAGACTTGCCCCTTCAAGGTTTATTTTTTATTTATTTATTTATTCTTCACTGTACATTGTTTATATTATTTCATATCAATACAAAGCATCATAAAAATATCAGTTATTCAATCTACATAGGGCGAGTTTATCACTAGAATGCGATGTCTTCCAACTAACTCGGTAATAAAATTGAAATCAAGGAAACATACATAAGAAATAAATAAACATATCAACATAAATAATAGAAATAAAAAGAAAACATACGCACACATTAAGACCACAAACAAGCAGTATCCATAATATAAGTAGGTATATATCCTTTCCTACTTTCTTAACATGGTAACGCTACTTTTGGGGATCGGATTAGTGGACTTTGGTGGGTTGTGTATTTTTATATTTTTTGCATTTATTTGCTTTTTTTACATTTTTCGCATTTTAAACATTTTGCATTTTATACTTTTTTACATTTTTTTTTTGCATTTTAAACATTTTTATGATTTTTTACATTTATTTGCATTTTTTACATTTTTTTACATTTTTACACTTTTACATTTAAACATTTTACATATTTTTACAATTTTTTTACATTTATATGTGTTTTATCATTTTGAGTCTCAAATTTATGTTTATAAGATTGGTTAAAAAGGGATCTTAATTGGTTTGTTCATTGTTGTTTTTTAATGTCTATACTAATTGTTTCAACTGTCTGATCCTTACTGAATAAATAAAATAAAATAAAATAAAAATAAGGTTTTACGTGTACAATAAAAACATAACAAAGAAAAGCAAAAAAAGCAACAAAGCACTTAAAGATTCATATTTGATTATTCTGAAATATATTCATTATTCTGTGATATGAAGAAAGAAAAAAATTGCTTTGAACTTGTGAAATGAATGGATGGTGAAAGGTTGAAAAAGAATATAATATATACCTGTCTGAAAAATGTAGATCAGTATGGTTTTCCGTTCTCTCTACCTACCCTACCTGGGATACGCCGTGAGGTTATAGTTGATAGAATAAATATTTAAATTACGTAGAAGGTGGTAACTTAGCGGTGTGGACAATCAAGATGCGAGGAATTCGTGGGGACAATGTTGGAGAATATTTCACATCATCATACTTAATATGGATCCCATAAGCCTTAGAACCTTAGATAATATCAGATGTATGTATATATACCCTTGTCGCGGTTGACTTCTCAACAATTAGGTACCTATCTACATAATTTCCCGCAAGTCTGCAAGGACACAACTATATGAATCATTCCGCATTAACAATTATCATCAGAGAATTCTATAACGCGTACTAACGAACTAATATTAACTGCTTATTCATATTTATACTTTTCATATATATTTAAAAAAAAAAATTTTTTGTGACACCTCTATACTTCACTAAAATAATTCCATTTAGTTGTCATTTCGCATGGTATTTACTGATCACAGAACTACAGCCACCACCTGAAAAGTTTTCACATAGGTAATGGAATAATGTTGATTAATTACGTTTTATTAAAAAAAAATATACCTACATTATTTCAATGTTCAAAAGCCACTCGACAAAACATAGGTCACTCACTCTTTTACACAAGTTTTCGAGTGTCCAGATAAAGTCAGGTGTTCAAAAATAAATATATTTTGCATCTAAGATTCAGCGATGACGTTTGTCACGCATCCTGAATGTCTTAGTTTTTTGTTGGCACGGAGGGGACATCTTGAATGTTTGTTATACGCAGTTAGTTCGCTGGCTACTCCTATTGTGGAAAATGCCGTGATGGTATGAATGAATGAAAAATTTCGATAAAGTATTGGGTAAATGAACCAAAGAAAAAATGTTTTGTTAGTATCCAAGGTTAAGGAGCTTTAGCGTTGCGGGGCCAACTGCCTGGAACCGATTACCAGCGGATTTAAGAAAGAACCAGCCCACTGCAACGTTCAGGAGTAAGCTGAAAACACTGCTTTTCAAGAAAAGTCATGGCGCCCTTGAGATGGTCACGGATCATTAAACGGCGCCAAATATAAATTGTCTTTATTATTATTATTATTATTAAAAAAAACAAGGTTTAACCAAAGATATACTAAATCGATAATTTAAAGAAAAAATCGGTCATGCAGCCAGTAAAATTTTGCATCCAGTTTTAAACTGACGCTAACGTCAAGACAATGCGAGGGTATGTAACCAAAACGCACTTAGTCAGACTAGTGCTACAAAAGTTGTCAAAAACTTTTCAAGTAATTAACATCTTTCCTGTGTTTGTACCTATTTGTTTGCAAAGCCTAAAAGTCATTTACCAAAATCATCTTAATTAAAGTTCAAATAATACATGGCGAATTCGTATTTATCTAAACATTTTTTTTTAAATTAAACTACCACTATCTCATCTCAAAATTAAAATGACTTAGTGCATTTTGGTTGTATACTCTCGATTGCTAATGCTTGAAGGTCATCGATGTTGGAACACAAAAATTCCGATAAAATGTACCGCGTTGCAAGTCCAGTATGTCTATGGTTATAACATTTTGTTACGTTATAAGAGATCTTTATTTAATCGGGTTAAACTTTAGACATGTTTGGTTCAGCAATGTTCAGTTCTAAATATCCATTTTCTTTGTAAATACGACTGTGTGTAAGTAATATGTCGTAGCTACATTTTAAAATACCTCTATGTGTGGGCATAAGTAGGTTCGCAGATTTTTATCGAACCACTAGCAATTTATGTATTCATTTTAATAGATACAACAGCTTTGACAATGAATAATAGAATAATACAGTTAATTATTTACATCGCCAATTAACGAGAAAGAGCAACGAATGAGAGACATTCCAAAGCTTCAAATTTCCTTTTCTATTATAAGCGATGAATGCTTTGAATTGTTTGTTATTTGGTTCAAACTCGATGATTAATACAATTACAATACTTATATGTTCTGCAGCCGTAGTCAAAACATATTTTAGCGTTATTTAGTCGTCCGACTATAGACGACTTTACGAGAAAGTATCAATTTTCGTAGCTATATTGCCTAATCTGTAACTGCCATAGATTTTTATATATAATACCTAGATGGAGTACTCGTATGTATTTCATTGTAATAAAGTGAGGCACCATTTTTCGGCACTTTTGACAGATCAGTTGGCGAAAAGAAGTGTGGTAAATCGCTTAAAACGTCGACAAGAACTTCAAAAAATGTCCAATTACGTTTTAATAAATGTAAAAACGATATATTTTTATCAAAAATGCGAGAAATACTTCATAAAATGTAGGAAACACCACACGCTTTCGCCAACCGTTCTGTCAAAAATTCATAGATTTTTTGCCTCACTTTTGTAAATGAGTCAGGGTTCTAGGTTTTGTATGGAATTCTGTGGTAACTGCATGGTAGAACTTTAGACAAACCTCAGAATTAACACAAGTAGTTACTTATATTTGCAGTTAACCTACATTTACAAGCATTAAAAAACTTTTCCCTGAAACCCTTATTTGGAGTTAATTACAATAATAATAAAGTATACGGAGTTTTATCTTTAGATTTTGTTATGCGAATGCGACAGAAGGGTTATGTTCGTATAGAAGGTATTATTATTATTACTGCGATGGTGTGAATTTAATTATTATTTTTATTGCTTGTGGTTCCAGATATGGAATGGAGAACCTCGTCCTGTTATCCCGTCCCACCATAAATCTGGAACAATAGTCCTGGAGATTAGAAGGGACTAATGAGTTGACACTCAGAAGGCTGTCACTCCTGTATACAGAGACACTTTCTTAGAGTCGCTAGGGGGAAGGGGAAAATAAGCCTCGATCCTCGAATACAATGAAAGTCTTAATTTTTTATTACGTATAATTATATTTTACCGCGAATTTAATTTTAATGTCTTTTTTATGGAATATTTAGTTTGTGATTTTAGAACAAATACATTTTTTTTAATCTTTTTGGTTACCACTGTACTGGGTAATAATAATAAGCAGATGTCCAGATATATATATAAATAAATTTGCTCCCCCACTCCTTTCTGTATGTTTTTTTTTTTAAAAAAATCACATCTTGAATTCAGCGAAAAGGTTTCCCACCCATTCTGAATATCTTTGTTTTATGTTGCCACGGAGAAGACAGCTTGCATGTTTACATCATGCAGCTGGTATGCTTGTTACCCCCGTGGCAATGATGGTATAATTTTTAATTATTGTTTGCTGTCAGAATAACATATAATAAAAATATTATATTTGAATTTATTAGAATGCGTAATTAATTTATGTAATAGATAGGTTTTAATTAAAACATTGTTTGTAATTCATTATACAGTTATTTACGTGAAATGATTTGAGATTAATTAATTCTACAGATTATAATATTTGAACTTGCATGACGGGGAAGGATTAATGTAAATTATTGTTTACAACCACAACAAATATATACCTACCTTGTTTTATGCAATAATTATATATGATAATTATTTTAAATTAATAAAGACAGTGGCACATTAATAACATATTATTTGACTTACTTTAAATTTCAACGTTGTTAGCCCATACTATATTATTATTGCAAATACTATCTTCTTTAAATGTACATACTCGTACATACAAGAGAGAGAAACAGCCTTCTTCCTCTTTTAAGAGTACCTCTAAGTGTATCCTCTTTATCACTCTTTCCTCTTCCATTCGTTCCATATGACCAAACCATCTCAATTTATTTACACGCATTCTGTCCTCATCCACACATTCATTTAATATCCTCATTCCTCACTCTATCAAGCAACGTTTTGCCAACCATCCTCCTCAGCGATCTCATCTGAATTACTCATTTCCAAAATTAAGTAATTTTTTAAAATGTTTTTTTAGTATTCTACAATGTACATCCGTTACTTGATTATTTGAATCGCGATCGATTTCGTTAAATCTTTACCATTGACGAGCGATACAATACTCGTCAGTTGCGGCGTACAGACATCTGGATGAGAACGTCAAACATCAATCATCAAGCAAAATATTATATCTTTCGGCGACAATTCGGAGTATTCTCCGAAGACATATTCGAATAAATGCCTTTGTTACGTCTCATAGATGGATAAAAAAGGCATTCATTCAAATATTTCTTTGGAGAATGTTCCGCATTGTCGTCGAAAGATTTAAGATTTTTGCATGACGATTGATGATTGACGTTCGCATCCAGCTGTCTGTACGCCGCCAATGGTAAAGGTTTAGTGAAATTGATCGCGATTTAAATAATCACGTAACGAATGTGCATTGTAGAATACTTGAAACATTCAAAATGTCTCGAAACTGTTACATAGTTAATCCTTCTAAAATAAATGATATAAATAATTCTTTTTAAAATTGAAGATTGTGGTTTTGATGTAACCGTCAATGGTATTTTAATAACAATTCTCTAGTGAGCGCATGGAGGTCACAAATTCTAGTTATTGTGCTCATCATAGAGGATCAAACAACAAATTTACCTAATCAGAAAATAGTTACATACAACGACATTCATAGTAATTAATATAAATATCATTTCAATATTGCAAACAATATTAATATAATATATATTTTGTGAATGTTGAAGGAGTGAGAGTGATAGTGGGTAGTTGCGGCAGGGGTGCGAGGAGTACAGAAACAAATCTGTTCTAATTATAAACAAAAGTACTCTCAGAATATTGTATACGGTTGATTACCTATTCAACGTATTATTATAATTATATACCTATTATTCACATCGTAATTAATGAATATTGTAATACGTGATTAGTGTACGAATTTCGGAAGCGGCCAATGGCCGAATAGAATAAATTGAAAAAATACCTATCGAGTTACTAATATATTTAATTATCACCCTTTGTTCCACAAGTGAGATAGCCAGTATGTTTTGTGCATTAAAAAACATACAATCCACTTTTATTTCAAGATAAAATTGAAAAAAAAAACCACAATAGGTACATAGTTAACTTCCAAATGACTTTTATGAACTTAGTATTCGGAGAATCTCGACTCCATCATCAGGCGATTAGTAAAAAGTATTTTTACTAAAACACATATTGTAATCAATCATCTCCAATCCTTCTTAGGAAATAAATGAATAGGACTAAAAATAGAAGTAAAGAAGAAAGGCATCAAATGACTAAACTAAACAGATTTTTTTCTTTTAAAGTTTCATTGAATCGCAGTATAGATATGTCAAATAGGTACTATCCTCTCATTAGTAAGATATTCAGAACGTGTGGTATGAAGATGCTGAATGATTTGTTTTACGATTTAGACATTTAAATATGTATGTCTAAATCGTCAAACAGTAGAGTCTTAAGACTAATAAATAAATTGCCCATACCGTTGTGCAGGAAGGATATAGCACAGCGGCACTATTCATACCTAGGAATAAAACATTTCAATAAACTACCCAGTGAAGTGCGATCCGTTCATTATTATGAGAGGGTCAGAGGATGTGTAAAGGAGTATGTTGTAAAGACAAATATGAATACAATGTGAAATGCGATTGATAGTGATGTGATTCTAGGGTGGGAAATGATTTATAAGAAGTGAAATTTTGCATGTCTTGTGTATTTTTGTTTATTTTTTCTGATAGATGTGTGTGTGTGTGTGTGTGTGTGTGTGTGTGTGTGTGTATGTGTGTGTGTGTGTGTGTGAGGGTGTGTGTGTGTGTGTGTGTGTGTGTGTGTGTGTGTGTGTGTGTGTGTGTGTGTGTGTGTGTGTGTGTGTGTGTGTGTGTGTTGGATGGTGTGTTTTTGGGTTAGAATGAATTGTGGTATGTGTTGGTGAGTCTTTGTGAATGATGGATGGTGAGATAATATAGTTAAGTATAGTTATAATGTGTGTTGTGTAAAATATATATATATATATATATATATATATATATATATATATATATATATAGGTATATATAAATAGATAATTATAAGTAAATGAAAAAAGTATATAATGTTTAATAGGTGTGTTTTAATTGGTTTATACTCCCTCCCTATACAGGAGATATCTCTAATAGGGAGGTAGTTGTAATATTATTGTGATTGTTTTTCATTGTTTATTGAAAATAATATTGTATTGTGTACCTACTTTTGAAATAAATATATTTATTATTTATTATTATTATTATAATAATATTTCGACTCCTATCTTTTACAGACTTCTCAAACTCTACAGAAGAGAGAAGAAGATTAAATGTTTGAAATTATTTTTATTTTCATTATTAATTCCATATCTATATCAAAAACTTGAAATTAGTTTTTATTGAAAATATAAAACTTATCAAAACTCGTTAATAATAATTCGAACTTTGAACCTCCCAAACGTTAGTCATTGCCAGAATTTGAATAATACTGCGTACTCGTATAATGATAGTATTAATATGTATTAACAAATGTCGACAATCTCCCCCATTCCCCCATATCATATTCTGTTGACTATCTATTTTGTTATGAAATCTTTGATATTGAATTTAGGTTTTACTAAATTCACAAATTTTGTGGAATAAATCCATTTCAAAGGCGCATAAAGAAATCCACAATTAGATAGAAACTTACTAGGAAGAAAAAAGAATCAAAATGTGGACCTGTACGAAACAGTATCAACTTCAATTTGATTTGTCCGCTACTGCGTAATGGCAAAGTCATGAAAAAAAGCAGGAAAGAAAAAAAAAACAAACATTTTCGTTATAAATTGACTTCATTTATCCCAGCAATGGATATACGGCTGAAAAAATTGAAACAGCATTTCACGGTAGACAGAAATAAAATACAAAATAAACAGCCGTATTCAAGAACTAGGAATAGATTATACTACTACTGTTAAACCTGAATGAACAACCATTACTCATAAACAGAGAATAGCATAATTAATACCAAGTTAATTATGCCTGCTTATAATATTATTCCTAATATATATAATGAGTTACAATCCATTGGATTGGTCTGCAACGAGTTTGGACTTTCTTCTCCACTTCTCCCTATTATCAGCCAGTCTCTTCAACTCCATGTATGAGCCACAGCTCATGTCCCTCTTCAGTTGGTCCATATAGGCGTCTCTCGGTCGGCCTCTGCCATTTGTGCCTTCGGTCCTACCCTCTGCGATTGCGATGAGCAGTCCTGGGTGCCTGATGTTGTGGCCAATCCATTTAGCTCGTTGTTGGCAGATTCTTTTGAGGAGTTGCCTTTTTTCGCCAACCCTGGTTAACACTTCTTCGTTTTCGACGTGCACAATACTTATCCTTTTATTTATGAACTTATTGTATTTTTTATAGTCGGTAACTGCCTGTCTGGTATATATTAATTTATGTGGTGCAGAAGTAACGCTCTTGCCTTTGAATAACAAGATCCCGGGTTCAATTCCCGGCCAGGGCAAAATTGAGAATGACCTTCTTCTCATGGTCCTGGGGCATTTTAATACAAGATACATTTATTTTAGAATAGAATATAAATAGTATTGTGAATTAAGTCTGTAGGAATAACTTAAGTCAAATTATTTAATAAGTCGAGTCTAAAGCATTTTTTTTTCTGGGTAGGACAATATGCGAAGAAGTTAAGTAGGTATATTTCATAATATTGGACGTGTATTTACGTATCTTCCTAAAAAATGTTTTGTTTTTGTTGCATTGTTTAAAGATAAGACAAAGAAAAGAAGATGTTGGAATTTTGTTTTATAAATGACAATTCATCATTCAGTCTTTCACAGATCAGACGAAAACATTGTACCCACCTAGCGTTTCATCATAAGGATATTTATTTATTGTAAATGGGGGAGATCAACTGCAGGATCTTCTCATAAAAAGTATTCGATAGTAAAAAATACACAATAGCTATATATTTTTTGTTACTTTGGAGGTATAGAGAGTAAAAGAGAATTTTTTTTTCAGAAAATCTATGAATTTCTGAAAGAAGAAATTTAAAAAACTAGATACTATTGTAAATATTTATCACAGCATAATATGTTATTGTTAAGTAAACTAAAAATAAGACACAAATAAGGTTATCAAAACGTGTACGTAGATATGTCTAACACAGATACGAGTTCAAACTGAAATGCATGTTTATGATTTTACTTTAAGTATATGAAACATTGCTTTGTAAAAACCAATCAATAACAACGTTCAGGAGCAAAATGAAGACATCGCTCTTTCAACATAGTTTCCCGCGCCCTTGAGATGGATGCTCCATTGAACGCACGCCGAATAAATCATCCGACAAACGGACACTCGAAAACTTATAAAAAATGGGAGACAAGACTTAATGAAACATAATGCAACAAAGGAAAACTATTTTATGAATAATGTTTCAAGATTAATTTACTAATGCAGTGGGTTAATGAACTTTTTCGTATATTATACCTATAGCTATATATGTATTTTATTCTATGATTTCAGCTGGCATTATTACCAATATTAAACTTAAATCAAATAATCTCAGTACATATCCATTGTGTTTGCACATAACATCAATATTAATTTTACGAGAGCAATGACATTTATAGTTATTAAATTGAAGCTCGAAGCTTTTCATTGAAGCCGTTCACGTATGGAATAAAGAATTTATAACATTCGTGATTGTACATAGCTCGTATTCAAGTTACATTTATTTCACTGGATTTATACAAAACACATTGTTTTTATATTATTACCATAGGATTATAATATAAATTTTCCAAGCTTTCGTCAAGGTAGCATTTCAGTTTCCATAGATATAAGGTTAAATTGAAACTAAGTTTTTCAGTGACGAGTTTCATACAGCTGAAGTTATAACCAGACAAATGTAGGTATGCACTTATTTTTATTGACGTGTTAAATATACGAGAAATTCGCAATTCAGAATCGTGCATCATTTTCAACAATAAGTAACATTTCATATACCTACTTACAAAGTTTATTTTAACTATTCATATTCAAATGCGAAAACCCAGCTTGCGTTTCGTAAAATGTAATTTTCATTCATTCATTGTTTCGGTGTTTAGGTAGTAGAATTCTATAACGAAATGAATAAAACAAATGTTTTATTCTACTACGCGATTTACTCACGAGAGGGACGTCTTTCGTCTTGTTTGAACATTGTCAATCCAATCCAAGATTAACAATACCCTATTCTATGTTTATTTATTTGATATTGATTCAAACTAAAATAAATATTCTATATTGATTTAAACTAAAATAAGAACGTTCTTAATTTTTATAATCAAGTTCACTTGAACCTATTCTATATGATACAAGTTGTATATCTTTTTATTAAATGAAGTAGGTACCTCAAATTTATGTTAATTAGATTGGTAAGAAAGGAATCTTAATTGGTTCGCTCATTGTTGTTTTTTAATGTTTATACTTATTGTTTTAACTGTTCGATTCATACTGAATAAATAAAATAAAATAGTTCTAATTAGGAACAATTTAAGAGTATATAGAAAACTAAATGTAGACTTAACTAAAATTGGAACGTTCTTATTTTAGTTAGTGCACACTAATAATGAAATAGAATCGGCCGTGATGTCCCTGATCCTGAATGTCTGAATGATCTTGATTTTATATTGGCACGGAGAAAACAGCTTGCATGTTTTATATGCAGCTGGTCTGCTGGCTACCCCACTTGTGGGATATGCCGTGATGGGATAGTAGTGATGTCCAACAAATGAAAAAATAATATTCTAAGCTTCACGATTTCATAATGAAATAATATACAGGACATGACAGCATAATATCATGATGATCTAGAGTTTGTGTGTTCACATTGTGAAAAGACATTTTAAACATATTTGATATCAATAAAACACTGTTTTACTTTTCACTATTGATTTATTAATACTCAAGCGCTTTCGTCAAGTTAGCTTGACATTTTCAAGAGAACTAATTACAAGAAATTTTTTTCTTTAAGTCACATGCAACAATAATATTTTTTATATGTAGGTACCTAAAAACAGAAAAGAAGGGGTAAGGAAGTAGGAGTAGTTAAGACAATGGTGGATGAACAATTAATTTCAACAATGGTGATGGATATTTGAATATTTACAATATTTTTACCCCTTCTTTTCTGTTTTTAGATACCTACATATAAAAAATATTGTTGTTGCATGTGACTTAAAGAAATTTTTTTCTTGTTATTAGTTCTCTTGAAAATGTCAAGCTAACTTGACGAAAGCGCTTGAGTATTAATAAATCAATGGTGAAAAGTAAAACAGTGTTTTATTGATATCAAATATGTTTAATATCATGATATTAAAAGAATGAGAGAATGTTGGAATATTTTTATGTGTAAACATTATTACGGAGGATAAATTTCATATAAATATTACGGCAACTTTATAATTACCAGTGATATGGATTCTCAAGTTGTATACTGTAGTCTAACTATGAAGCTACATATATCTACAAATAAAACTTTATATCAGAACTTTTCATGTTATTATTACCTGGCAACAACTCAATACTCTAATCAATACAGTGCAGGTAGTAAAGAAAGATGATGGAAAACTTTATCATAAGCAAATAGAAAGTTTTCCTTAACGGACATTAAACATAAGTTCGAAAGCTTGGAATACTCAATTTTTGTAGCAATTACTATTCTATGAAACCATCTAATAACGGAGTATTTCAAATTTGCAATGTACCTGTGTGATTGTGTATGATTGTTTTGTTGTTGTTGTTGTCTGTCATACTTTGTAAACATGTAAAAGGCTCACGCCGTATATGATTCAAATAAAATAATAAAAAAAATGTCTTTTTTACAAATAAGTATGGCTTTGGCCATTTCAATCTAACATCAGCTTTTTTTAGTAATTTACCACCAAAAAATCGATTGTTCGATTGATTAAGTTGTAAGCATTTCATACAACACTATTGTCATTGATTTCCGTCATATTATATCTTCAAGTTTGATTAACCAATGGTTCTTCGAGACTCACTTCAAAGTAACTATTGTGAAAAAAGATATCTAGAATCACTCATAAAGACAAAATATTTGGAGAACTTTTACAAAAAAAAAAAATCTCATAAAATAGTACAGAAAAATTGTGGTGCTTTTTATATTTTTAAATGTGCATGGAATAGGTGTGTGTCATCATCAAACGCTATAGACAGTACTAAAGGTGAAATGCATGCCAATATAACTTATTGCCTGACGAAAGACGTCACAACGGGGTAATACAGTGATCTGTGGGCCTAGTCAAAACACATTTAAGCGTTACGTTTTCGTTCAAACAAGACGAGGTTGCGAGAACGCGTCAATTTTCGTAGCTAAAATACACAAGTAGCTATGGAAATTGACGCGTTCTCGCAACGTCGTCCGCGTTTGAACGAAAACGTAACGCTTAAATGTGTTTTGACTAGGCTTAATGGCGTTTAAAATTTTGACAGAAAATATGGATTTTTAAAATGAAAATAACAAATGGAAAGTTTTATTTTATAGTTTCCTGTTAGGATATTCGCGATGAGCGTATATTTATTAATATAAATTGATAACATTTATTCATATCTATTCCTCACACATGCATGTTCCCAATTGCATAAAACAATACAAAGAATGAAAGCACGTTGTATGAAAATAGTGCACAAATATAGAATGTATCTCGTGACGATCTCTTTCAGCTCAGTCATAAATGTTTATTAGTTCAATTAACAGAATTGAATGAAGCCAACAAACACAGTTATAATAATAATTTCAAATAGTAGTTAGGTACTCATAGATGAACCATTGGTATATTGTGAAGAGATGCAATCATATTAAGTAATGCAATGCCATAAAAACAAAGTTGTTTTATTAGTGATAAAACTGACTGTAGCTTGAACGAATATCGGATAACGGATATATCCGAATCGGACGAATACTTAGAATATTTACATTTTTTTTATTGTTTAACCGGATCTGGGTGCAGATGACTAAACCAATCAGATATCTCGATTGGAGAACCATATGTCTACACAATATTTTATTATGCAAAATCTAATCGGAAGAAGTGAGAAAGGCGTCCCAAAGCTTACGAATGGGCTCTAGGCTGGCTTAAGTGATCATTTCCGATTAGATTTTGCAAAATGTTGCATTGTGTAGATGTGATTGGTTTTGTCACATGAAGTCGTTTAGCGGTGCGGAATACTTTCTTTGAGGACTAAAGGCTTAGTTTTTTGGTATAAGCAACTATTCCAAATTATAGTGATTTATCGCACTCACTCTTCTATGCTCGATTTTTTTTTAAATAAGCTTTATGATGTTTTGTTGGATTCTAGAAATGTACACACTATAATGGTTGGTGATATTAATATAAATATTTTAGATATTAAAAATAATACTGTCAAAGATGAATGAATTAACATTTCTCAGCATCTATAGAGAGGAAACAAAAGAGAGGCTATTTCATCATAATTATTGTATGATTCCTTTGTGTTTTCAACATCACGTGATTTCATTGTGTTATTTTAAAGCAGCTTGCTTCGATACAGTCTCCCGCGAGTGCCGATTGCAAAGTCCTTCCCTTCATGCTTGTTCGGGCGCGCATGTGCACCCACATTGTCTGTTTCATAATGATAATAACTAGACAACTTATTTAAGATGCGCCGTTTTGTGGAAAAACCATCGCCCATTTTAGAATCATTGATAGTGCTGTGTATTTATTTTTATTTTACGTTTTTTTTTCTCGTTTTGCTCGCGATTAATACAGTCACTGTGGAAGTACTAAATATAAGTGTTTCATATATTTCAATTTAACCTGAACTTCCACCAAGTCCATCGGTCGAAAATATTAGCTACATATTCAATTACATTACTATTTGTTATTTAATCTATAAATCGACTAATTTGTGTCGATTCCGTAACTGAATCAGATACAGGATTAATATTATTAAAAATACGGTATTTTATGTATCGTTTTATCGGTATTTACTAAGGTGTAAAACTCCATATTAACTATTAATACAATTGAAAAAATACAGTTTTTAGTATGATAAATAATTGTATTTTATCGTTTTAAATAATAAATACCTACCACCAAAATATTACAAATCTTCTTCTTCTTCACGTGTATTATCCGGTCCCCTGATGGGAAATTTTGGCAACTTAGGATTTTTTTTTCTGTTCATCACGAAACAGCTCCTCCACATTTCTCATCCTGGTCCACTCCCGAATGTTCTAAAGCCAAGAAAGCCGCTTGCTTCCAACCCCTATACAGCTCTCAATCTTACCTTCTATGAACTATGTTCCAGAATGGCATATTTTTCTACTCTCAATATGTGACCAAAATATGAAGTTTACAGACACCGGATTATTTATGTATCTCTATCCGGTTTGTTCCCTGTACCGGAAATGTAAACACTGTGCAGTGCGGAAGTAAACATTACACAAAGAATAATGGTATTACATTTGGAGGTAACTAATAACGATAATGATAGTATGGGGAAATGTTTTGTACATACATACATAGGTATTATCTTAATATTGTTTCCTTTCAGCTCTCAATCCCATTACTTAATTTGTTTTGATAATAACAGGAAAGAACAAATCCCGTCCATGACACTACCGAATAAGGTTACGTTGTCTTTTCTTAGCCTCATAATTATGGTAGTTTCATGTGATTGTTAGATTTATGTATAATTGTTAAAATATTGTTTGATTGCACACATTTTGTATAATGTTATTATTGTGCTTAACAAAAAGATACATACACATACATTAGGGTGGTCCAAAATTTTCATTTTTAATTTTTCAATATGGCCACCCCGTAAATTTGTTACACGTGTTTGAAGTATTAACCTTGTAAAATTACAGCAATCTATCTTTAGTGGAAGGGGGTGCTCAATCAAGTGTTATTTTTAATTTTTTGTGAAAAATACTTGAATTTGTTTTTTTTTTGTTTCAGGTTAGTTACAAGTAAATAGTATATGATAACTACTTGAATATACTCGAAATATAGTATTTTAAGGATTGATATTAAAAAAAATCTATTGGTGTGTTTAAATAACTATTGTGTGACTGTGAAATAGTGCAATAAAATGAGTTCTTCAACACGTAAAAAAGATGAAATTTTTCTTCTTGGATGCCGGGATCTTGAGCCATTACTAAGGCTAAACCAACTACCAACTCTTCGCCAAGTTCTGTTGCGATATCATCAGATATTAAATGTAACAAAGAACGTGAAAGATTCTGCACAAGTAGTAATTCAAGAAGTAATAGAGGTATGGAACAAATCTGGGATTCCTACAAAACAACAAAATCACTGCAATGAAAAACTTATTCAAATTCATAAAAACTGGCTGCTTTTAAAAAAAAACAAAACAAGAGCTTCACAAGCTCAGAAAAAGAGGGAGAATTTGTTTACAGCAGATCTGGATAAAATGTTTGATATTGCCCATTCAAATGCTTTAAATTTAATTAAAATTGCGGAAGACAGAGACTTTCTTGTAGATCAAAGAAATGAGCGCAAAATGATCATGACTTCAGTTGACAAGAAGATGGAAAAAAGCAAAGAACGTTCTTCAAAACGAAAACATAGAGCTGAAGAATTAAGGATTAAGGCCGCTGAAAATAATAGTGCAACTTTGGTGGTATCGAGTCAGGAAATATCACTGGATTCCAGCTTTAGTAGCGCTTCTAGTGCCGCTAGTATTGCTGAGGAACAGCGAGACGAGGAGTTTGTTGTGACTTTACAAAAAAAGGTACAGAACAACACAAGCGCTAGTGACAGTAGTCAGCCATCAACATCAACTAGTAGTATTTTTACAAAACATGTGACTGGAGCTCTTGACTGTAACAAGATAACTGATCGAGAAGCAGTACGACTGATTATTCCGTTGTCCGCCGCACTTGGCTGCAATCCTGCTTCACTCTCAATTTCACGAAGCACAATTCGACGAGCCAGGAAAAAAGCTAGGCAAGAATTCAATGACAATTTGAATGAAACGTTCAAGCCGTCTTATCCACTAGTAATACACTGGGATGGAAAGATACTGCCTGATATAACGGGCAATAAGAAAGTAGATCGCCTACCGATTCTTGTCTCTGGCAATGGTACTGAAAAATTATTAAGTGTACCCAAACTGACTGCAGGAACGGGAGAAAATACGTCTGCTGCTGTTTATGATGCAATGGAACAGTGGAATGTCACAAATCAAGTCCGAGCTATGAGTTTTGATACTACAGCCTCTAACATTGGGACCAAAAAAGGTGCGTGTGCTCTCCTAGAGGCAAAGACAGGCCGTGATCTTTTATGGCTTGCTTGTCGTCATCATTTATTCGAAATTATGCTATCAAAAATATTCACAATTTGTTTTGGCCCATCCAGCTCTCCAGAGATACCACTATTCAAAAGATTTAGAGACGCTTGGGATACATTTTCACGAGATCACTATGATTGCCTTGACTTCAGTTCTAGTACAGAGCAGTTCGTTGAAGAAACTCTTGAGAGTCTGACAGCTGCTTTATCGGGAGGAAAACAAGTCCGAGATGATTATAACGAACTAATAGAGCTTACTATGATTGTTCTGAACAAGCCACCGGAAAGGATTCACTGGCGTTCCCCAGGGCCAATACATCGTGCTCGTTGGATGGCAAAACTGCTTTATGCTATAAAGATTTTTCTCTTTCGGTGTAATTCAAACATATTCAAGCTGACTAAGAGAGAAGAAAAACAAATTATCAGATTCATTACGTTTGGTGCACTTATTTACAGCAAAATTTGGATTGAAGCGCCTTTGACAGCAGATGCACCGATTAATGATTTACAACTTTGGAAAAGACTAAAATCATATGAAGCAATAGATGCTGAAATAAGTGCAGCAGCGAGAGAAGTCTTAGAGCGCCATTTGTGGTACTTATCAGATGAACTGGTAGCCTTTGCCTTATTTTCTGACAAGGTGTCTTGTGACGAGAAAGTGGGTATTATTCAAGAAATGAATGCTCCAGGGGAGTGTCGTTCAATACGAAGTGACTCTTCTAAACTATCAATCACGGCCACCTTAGAAGTCTTTGCATCCGAAAGAACATTACGGACGCTCACAGCTCTTAACATTAAAGATTCATTCCTGCAGTTGCCTCCCGAGACTTGGGGCGAGAATGATGATTACGTTCAAGGTAAAACTTGCATTAAAAACTTACGTGTCGTTAACGATACTGCGGAAAGAGGAGTAAAATTATTTGAAGATTACAACAACATACTTAGTAAAAATGAGGAAGAAAAGCAATTTATACTCCACGTAGTGGAACAAAACAGAAAAATCATTTCTACCGGGACATCCAAAAAAGACTTAATAAACATAGTTTTAGGTTAAGAAAAAAGGAATTTGCTGCGCCTACTTGTTTCATGCCCCGCTTTGTTTCTTTTAATTTGAAATATTTAAACACTATTTTTTTAATAAAAGCAAGTTTATAAGTAGCATACTCAAATTTTTCATTTAATATCCTGCATTTTCCATATCAATGATTTTTTCATAAAATTTGTTAACTTTAAAGTCGATGAGCACCCCCTTTAACATAAGATAGTGGGCTGAAATTTAAAATGGATAATAGTATAGATATGTGTAACAAAATAATAGGGTGGCGAGACTTCTACCTGAAAATTTTTTTTTCGCCATATGTATGTGGACCACCCTAACATACATACATACTTACCATCACGCCACTTCCCTCGCGGGGTAGGCAGAAGGGATCAAGCACCGATTCCTTGTATCCTTGCATAGGTACATCTTTCACTTCCGTCACTGTCATACAATTCCTCATGCATGCTCTCCTGTTCAATGTGCTTCACACATGACCGTCCTGTAGGTTTTGATTTAAATGATCTTGCCATTTAATCCTTGGACGTCCACATCTCCGAGCACCATTCCTGTCAGCCAAATATATCTTCTTAGTCATTCTGTCCTCATTCATTGTTACCATGTGCCCAAACCATCTTAACTTATTTGCATTCATAATTTTAATTACACCAACTTTCATTCCACATTCCTTTCGTATATCACTGTTACGCACGCGATCTCTCAGACTTTTACCACACATCCTTCTCAACGATCTCATTTCTACTGCATTTATACAAAAAGATCAATAAATATTTCTTAAATATTATTCACTTTCTCCACGTCTATGTCTTGCAAAATACTAAAAATTATGATGATTTTATCAGTAAAAAGTTTGAAGGGTATACTTTGTTCTTTGCAAAAATAGAATCCCATTGAAAAAACTGATATATTATTATGCCATCAATAATATTTTTGTTTCTTTTGTCGAAATATTATTTCTTGTTAAAAACAAAATAATTTAATGTATGTCAGCAAATAAAAAAAATATTACAAATATCCCTATTTATGTTTCCAATTTAAAAATATATTGAATCTGTAATATTTATAAAAAAAAACAAGAAGAATAATAACATTATTACTTTGTACAAGGTTTTCTTATTCCTTTATTAACATTATTGTTTTTTCATTTCAATCTAATATCAAAGAATATATACCTACCTACTATAATACGATTCAGAATATTATAGGAAAGGTCGGCATCGTTATCACAAAACTAAAAATATTTTTCATTTTATGTTCTGAATATAGAAAGTTATCAATTATTATATTATGTTATTATTATTTATCTACGGGAGGTCTTATCAAATGTTAAAAATATAAAAGACTTTTTGTTAGTAATATGATGGTCTTGCTGATGCTTGCTTGCTTGATGGTCTATCAGAGGTAACTCACTGTCTTTCAGTCACGAGGATCCGGATTCGATTCTCGGGCAGGGCAAAATGAAGAATGACCTTTTAATTTCCTGGGTCTGAGTATTTCATATATTCACTGTGTCGGTGTTTAGGTAGTAGAATTCCATATCGAAATAAATAAAACAAGCGTTTTATTCTACTAATGATTTAATCGGTGAGAGAGACGTCTTTCGTCTTATGAGGAAATTCTCTGATTGACAATGTCCTCATAAGACGAAAGACGTCTCTCTCACCGATTAAATCATTAGTAGAATAAAACGCTTGTTTTATTTATTTCAGTATTCCATATACATGTGTTAAGTGCATTGTATAATATTTATTTATTAACAATTCACTGCGCTAACCTTTAACATGTAGAAAATTGGCATATATAATTCATATGATATACACACAAGTATAATGAATTAAGAGACAGAAAATAATATTCTAAGGCAACAAAGAAATAAAAAAATAACAATATAATTATCATTATCACAGCATAAATTTTGAAGAAAATGTGTATCGCCGTGTTGGTACTAATAGAAACGGGATTCAAATCTTTGAATCCCGTTTCTATTACTACCATTCAAAAGTTTGGAACTAAATTGATTTATGTCAATTGTCATAAGTATATATTTTGTTATGTTTAATTGCATATTATATTTGTTTCAGCAGAGCGCTCATAATAGAACAGAATATAATAGCTATATGCATATAAGCGATAACTCTATTATTTTTAGTTGTGCTTTGTTAGAAAATTTAATATAAAACTTGGAGGTAAAATATCGCACAAATATTAATTCTCGTATTATTGTATTCTCTGTACAGTAGAATCGCGATATGAAAAGCTTCAACGAAGTATTTGATAATCGTAAAATCTATCTATCTATACCCTTATGTCGTGTCCCTGGGCTAAGCAGGGAGAACGGAACACCATATTATTACTCTATCCTTACATACTTTTTTCGCTTCCTTCACATTCATGCAATTTCTTATTCATGCATGCCCTTTCAATTCGCCTATTCTCGCAGCTTACAGCTTATTCCAGCATCCAATAAGGGTTTCCCACCACTTTCCCCTGGAATTATTCCAGCATCTGAAACACGCTACATTAAATGCTCCATCTCCAAAACCCATGATGAGATGGCTCAATATGCCTGATTTTTGCTTCACTCTGTGCTGAGCGAAGCATAAGCTGTCTTTCATTAACAGTCTCAACCTCGCACACCTCCAAAAAATGAGACAGACTTTTTTAGGTCGAAAACACTATAACACATAATATCTTTTACTCCTCTCGTTGCATTACCTAAAGATTTTCTACGTCCGTCAATCAACTCTTAATGAATCGAATAGGGGAAAGTTGAAATTTGACTGTGAAATATTTTATTAGAGTTCAACAGATAATAGAGTAGAGCAGTAAGTGTATATTAAGTTCAGGTAAAGTAGGAAGGAATCACTTTATTACTATCCAGACTGATATATTACCTTCTAACTTATAATAATAACTAGGGTTATTAGTCTAGGTTCACTCAGCGTCGCTCATATTAGAATATGTAATTAATAACAGAATCAAGAACAACTGGGCCCCTAGTCAAAACACATTTCTTTCTTTCTTTTTTTTCCGGCAAGGCACCCGATATCGAGTGAATTATGACAAAACACATTTAAGCGTTACATTTTCGTTTCGTTTTCGTTCAAACAAGACGAGGTTGCGAGAACGCACAAGTAAAATACACAAGTAGCTACGAAAATTGACACGTTCTCGCAACGTCCTCAACGTTTGAGTGAAAACGAAATGAAAACGTAACGCTTAAATGTGTTTTGACTAGGCCTTCTGTAATAGTATATTCAAGATATTGCCTTCCTCAACACCATATTTATTCAAAAAATATGTCAAAATTGAACTTGAATGTATGGAGTTGTGGATACTTCAATGGGTGTATTTTAGCATGTGCTATTTTTTAAATTCTTTTATTTAATTATTGCCTACATTTATGATTTTTATTATTGTTTATTATGTTATAACTGTTGTATTGTACTTTATATTATAACTGTTTGTAAAAAAAAATAACTGATTCTACTGGTGTACATAATCAGGCCAATTAGTTGATTTTCCTTTAGTTTTTATTTTGTATTCTGAACCATTCTTGTATTTTTTGACTAAAAATACAGTTTTAGATCGCATTAGCACTTAAGTGAACAATGGTAAAAAGATATTTAAAAACTGGAAGCACCATGGTGCGTTTATTTTCAACACCATGGCTCATCTGTCATGATCCATTAGTTAGTATTGTAGTGATTAATTGCAAATAAAATTCTTGGGAATCAGCATCAAGATAATAAATAACACTATATCAATCTTTATCTTGACATTACATGAGTATGTATTCAACAAATTGTAATTTAAATGTAATTATGATAACAAAAAATGCAGAACAGCACCTACATACCTAAAATAATTTCCCATTCAATTCCGATGGACATGATAAACTTTAATATTTTTGTCAATAAATAGGATGTTTATAATGTTTTTAACCTTAAACCGCCCTAAAGAATGAGACCTCGTTAACATTGTATTATTTTTCCTTTGTCTTGCTTTAATCACGATTTTCGTTGGGATTGAGTATACATACATATATTTTTTTCCCCTTGTCCTAGTTGGGTCAGGGGCCCATTGTGCCTAGGTACCTCCTCCAGAGATCCCTGTCCACCGCTGCTTCCAGGACCTCTGGCCACTCCAAACCAAGTCTTTCAACACACAAGTTTGACACCTGTCCTTGCCAGCTTCTGCTAGGGCGGCCCACCGGTATTATGCCCTCTCCCACAGCCTCCAAAGATCTAAGTGGTAGTCTGTCTTCTGGCATGCGGAGAACGGAGATTCAGTATATAAATATATATTTACTAACAAACAAAAATACACATGTGTTGATATTCAACTCTTCTTCATAGAAAATATTTTAGAATCTCAAGAGAAATCTTCTCTCCTGTCACGAGACATATTCAGTACATTATCATTAACCTTTTATGGTCTAAGAGAAATATATTTCTCAAAGATTTACTTAATATCATTTTTCAATGACCTCGGTTATAAATGATATTTTATTTGTTCCTATAGTATGAAAATATATTGTTCAATTCATCAAAATTTTTATTATTTGGTGATATTTGCTCTCCCGAAGTATTGAGATAGTTGAAAAATGTACCATGATGAAATAAGGAAAAATAAATCGAGGTATATATATCTTTCATTGTTTTATTTTTATTTAAACTTTTTCCACTTTAAAACTCTAAAATAGAATACCCACTTTACATTAGCTATCTACTTGGTTTAGAGGATGATAAGGTGCATGGAATGTTGTTTGATTTTGTTCTGAAAAATTTCATTGTACTTTGATGAATTGATCACATTTGCTTATTATTGAACTAATTATTTATTAGGTCGGTTCATATGAAATTGCCGATTTCTAACAACAAATAAAAATGCATTTTTTGTAACAATATAAAAATATTTATTAATCAAAGTAATTGCCATTTACATCAACAGTCTTTTGCCAACGAGTTAGCAAAGAATAAATTCCACTTTTGTAGAACTCTTGATTTTTGGAAGCCGCAAAGTCATCAAAGGTCCTAATAATATCGATTTCGTTGGTGAACGTTTTATTTTTCAAAAATAAGTCCAGATGTTTGAAAAAATTATAGTCTGTAGGAGAAAGGTCTGGTGAATACGGAGGATGAGGAAGAACTTCAATGTTTAATTCGTTTAATTTTGAAATGGTCAGTTGTGAAGTATGCGGTCTCTTTTGCATATCTGTCAAATCATAGGGTACCAATTTGTACCAAAATGTAACAATACTAACACAACACACCAAAGAATCAAAATAATAAAAAATATCGCTTAACGTAACGCACGTCCGTGCTCAAGTGCGGTTCATTGACGACTAAACGAAAATCGGCAATTTCATTTGAACCGACCTAATAGTTTAATCTATAGTTATAACCTGAAATAATAAATCCATGATTTTAAATGGCGGAAATCATCCAAACAGGGATGCATCGCCAATATTCTAAAAAAAAAAACTCTAAAATATCGTTAAGCACACTATTTTTAGCATCTGAACTAACAAATTGTCTTATAGATTATTAATAAAACTAATATTTATTGTTCTTTTATTGACCATGAAAAATAATTTGTGGTTTCATTTTTTCCAAAACCATAATAATCTATTGGATAATTTTAACAAGAGACGTCTTTCGACTTAACAAATTGTCTCGTTTCAATTCATTCAGTAGTGAAATCTATATCTATATGATGTGGAAAATATTAAAAAACGAATAGTAGTTGATAGAAAACAATTTATTATTTTATATTTTTGTGCTGTAGAACTTGTGATTTGGATTGTAATACATAAATATAGAGATTGATAATAGCATTATCACTCATAAAATATTGGGTGCAATGCAACAAAGGGAGAGAGTGAGAGAGAATTACTACTACTTGTTCAGTTAAAATAAAGTTGAAAAAAACTTTTGTTCCTTTACTGTATTTCAAATTACATTTTTTCTCTTCTGACAAGTAGACAGAGATGGATATTTAAAATTAATTGTGGACCTTGTGAAATATTTTCAGGACCTTACGGTCCTTAAAGGGTTAATATGAGACAAGTTGCAGATAATGAAGAAACTTATGGAATAACTTTCTGAATGTTACCGAACTCTACTCTACTTGTGTGTGATATAGTTTCAGTAATCATTTTCTTATATTAATTATTATCATCATGCAAATAATAAGTTTAAGTTTAATACAATATATTCGAGTATCCATGTAGCTCGTACAACATGATAAAAGATTCATTAATTTTTTGACACAACTGGATATTTTTTTTTTTTTTTTTATTTATTTTCCAAAAATATTGCATACGAAAATAACCTAAAACATCATTATGGAATATATTGCCCCACTAGACCAAAATCTGTTCTAGGGCAATACTAAGAAAAATAAGACAATTAAATAACATAATTAAATAACTCAACAAAAATAACACAATTAAAAATATAACCATACTCTCCGATGAAATATCGAATAGAACTGTATATACAATTTCAAGTCATGTGATAAGCATTACACAGAGGAATTAGAAATGTTACTTAGGTATAAAGAGTACTCTTAACCAAGCCTTGAGTCAATTCATAAGCGTCGAAACTCTGTGTCGTGCATTCCTAAAGGAAGTTCACATTATGTTTGTGTATTATGATAACAACAACAACAACATACCTACCTAGTTAATACCTATTCAAATAGGTTGACTATTGGTGAGTGTGATCAATTGGAATGATTAATCTAGAGTTGATCATAAATATGATTGATTATAAAAGATATTGAACAAAGGTAGGTATTTAATTCAGTGGTGAGGTATGCCGTCCATCATGAATGCCCTACTTTTTATTGGCAGGTAGAATATAGATGTCCATTTAATACACGAAGAAAGTCTGCTGGCTATAACACTTGTGCGAGATGCTGTGTGGTATAGATATTAGTGATGTAACGAATATTCGTATTCGCATTTTTCCAAGTATTCGCATTCGCATTCGTATTCGCAAAAAAATATGCGAATGTTTTGCGAATATTATTTCAGTAATAAAGTATCGAATATTCGGTAAAAGTACCGGATACTTACCCGGTACATTGTAGTAAAAGGTACTGCAAGAAAATATTCTTTAAGAAAACCGAGGAGTTTTGAAATACTTTAAATTCCTATACCATTTTGAAAATTCGGCGACGGGGAGGTAGAAATTTTAATGATTGAACATTGTCGTAGAAATCTAAGCAAGGCAATATTCGCTATTCGCATTCGCATTCGCGAATGTCGGCAACAAATATTCGCATTCGCATTCGCGAATATCCAAAATCACACATTCGTTACATCACTAATAGATATATAGGAATATTGACATTAACTATAATGAAGGGAATGAATATACCCCATTAAGTCTCCGGTAAAGAATAGGTTCTCCATTTTTTGTTAGTTTTCGAGTGTCATGTAATAGGAAAGTGTTCGTACAATATCACAATATCAAGAATTTACCGACGAGACATGTTATGTCATCAATTATAAATGTCAATTTTCTTATTGGCACGTAGAGGACGGTTGTACGTTTAAAACACGAAGTTAGTCTGCTGGCTACCCTACATGTAGGTATTGTATGTAAGTATGAATTTAATATTTATCGGCTTTTGTGTCGGCGGTAACAAGAAAAATACTTACCTAATTGTTTGAGGGTTGTACATTTGTATGTATTCACATGTGAAATTACATATTTACTTAAGTTGAACTGTTGTTTTATTTCACATTTCGGTCGCTTGCAATAACAGTGACATATCTCAAAAAAATATTCTGATTTATTGCTGGAAAATTTACTACAACTTTTCAAATAAACATTTAGTAAATTTCCCTTTAATAAATCAGTCTCCTTTACTTTAAAATATTTCCATGTTATTTAAAAAGATTTCATTTTATCAAAAAATGTCATCCAAAAAACCTTGGTAGTATAAGCAACGTTTTTCTTCAAAAAATGTCGTTTTTGTTAGAATGTCAGTAACATCATTTAGGTATGTCGTTGTGCATAAAATTCATAATGGTCATTGTTAAAAATGATTTGTTATAACTATTGAAATTTCTCTAAAAAATGCAATTAAAATACAAAATATAAGACAATTGAGTATCTTCTGTTTTGAAAAATAATATGCTAAACATAAATAATACAATATCAATGCTAAGACATCACTTTTCTCTTCGTCAACGTAAAAACCCGACTCAACACTATCGTGTACACTATTGTCGCTAGTGGTAATTTGCATAAGAAAATGTAATAGCGACACATGTGCACCGTAGAGATAATAAGGATTGGACACAACATAAATATTGGAAAAAAAAATACAGAATATCAGCATTTTTAACTCAGAACTCACATTTTTCGTTTTTGTGACTTTGTTCTTGCATGCAAGCGATTTGTAAAGCAAAGTATGAATACTTTCACGAAACTAATTTGACATATTCAAGAGAACTAACTAGTTATATTTACTCATTTTACTTAGCAAATAATATAAGATTAAACAGCAAATGCGTTCTGAGTTTCATGTAGTACGTATTTAATGTAAAATAGGTACCTACTTGGTTTTCAAATATGAGTTTTGGTTTAACTCCATTCCATATTGTTCTAAGAAATTTCACGATAAGTCTGAATACTTTACTTATGTAAATATAGTGATGGAAATACATAATATTAAGGATATCTCTCAACAGACCGATATTCTGACATTTCTCCTCAACGCCATTCACTCGTTTGAGAGTGATTCAGGATAGGTACTTCATCTGCAGAACCAACAGATTGTACAAACTCCTATTAGTGGGAAACATGAATCATGTCCCTAAAACAATCATAAAAATGGTTGCTGTTAGTTGATGTATGTTTGCTCAACAAATGTCGAACATAATGGTTTGAAACAGAAATTGGTAGGATTGGTGAACAAACCATGGGTAAAGTGAACTTAAGCCAGCCTAAGCCTATTGCAACGGGATATCTTTCCTACATTCATCATCGCCTGCGGCCTACCAACACTTTTCCTGCATGTTCTTGGTTGCCACCTAGATTCGTAGCTTTTGCCAATATTTGCCTAACAACCTCCATTTTTTTTTAGGAAAGCCGACTTTATATTATCACGTCAATGATTTTGATTTTCTCCTTAATTTACTGGTTTGGACATGTGGAACGAAAGGATGACAAAGAGGGCATATATACCTGAAAGAGGATGTGTGAGAAAGCGCAGACGTTAAACTACCACGAAGCTTGATCACGTGGTTCAAATCCTCAAGGAAGGCCGTGTGTTACGTAAGAGGAATCCACGTGCGTAAATGAGAAATTACGAAATAATATGACTATTGATATAGCGTCGTACTGTGATAATATATCACTTCAAGGGTACCATACATTATTGTATGAATATAAAGTAGTGAAAGAAATTAGGGATAAATCTTTATGGCTTTCTGTTCTCTCTGCCACTTGGTATACGGCGTGAAGCTATAAAATAGTATAGTAGTACTTTTTATATCTTTTAGCGCAATATTCTACATTCTCCTCTCCAATGTTCTTTGTGAGATTTGGAGGTAAAACAAATTTAAAATGACAAATATTGCCTTTCTCGTAAAATAATGACTTACGTTATGGATGTACTTGTACATAATATAAAAAATCATATTTCTTGTGTTATTTGATTAAAACCTGTAAAAACAGGGTGTGTGCAGCCTTCCAGAAAACACCTCTTGTATGAATGAGAATATTAATATAAGGAAAAGTAATATTATATAATTCTTTCACTTGACCATTCTCTCACCAAAGATATTAAATGTCCTTTATTTTTTATAAGGAATTCTGTAAGAAATATGTTGGTACTATAACAATGATTTATTAGTCAACGCCTTATGCCAATAAATTTCCATATTATTGATATAAATTGTCCAGGACGTGTGAAAATGAAATTAAATGAACCGATATTTCACAAAGAGGCACGCGCCATATTGATTCCACACCCACGTAAAAAGTGTATTATTACTATTATTATTATTTTGATTTCCTTAGCCTTGGGTATTGGTAGGTAACTTTACCCTACATGTACCTACCAATATAATATTAATCAAGATATCCAAATTTATTCTGTGGTTGCTGTGGACATAAAGATGTTACAGACACTGACAGAATTTAGGTAACAGTAAATATCTACTTAATATTTTCTATACTTTGTCTAACAACCAAATTCAAATCTTCAGTTAGGGGAAAAATGTTGTCTTCTTACTCAGTATCCGATCCCTAGCCTCCCCCCCACCTCTTTTTTTATCCATAATCCTTACCCCATGTTAGGTGTGCGTCAAAATTTATTTTTAATTATGTTTTATTTTTATATTAGTATGTTTAGGTATATATTTGTGTATAGCTGTATTTATTTTAATTAGGTATGTGTCAATGTGTCGTGGTTAGATGGAAAAAAAAAACAATTCAGAGTGATAATCTCGCCACTGTATTCGTCTTAGTATTTTAATTTTAATATTGATTTGTTAACACTGTTTTGTAACGATGATGTGAAAATAATTAAATAAATAATAATAATACTAACCTTAATTTACAAAAAAGACAAAAAAAGTTAACCAATTCGATACAACATAAACAACAATAATATTCTGAAAATTTTCCGTCTGAGAATAAGAACATGTGATAAATATTTTTAGTAATTTTTGTTATTTTTATGATTTCTCATATTTAGTAATTTTAATTATTTTTATATGTTTTAAGGATATTTTTGTTCTGTTTGAATTCTTGTATATTGTGCACAAATAATAGGATATTAATTCATATAACTACTACTACTACTATACCATCACGGCATATCCCACAAGTGGGGTAGCCAGCAGACCAACTGCATGTAAGAAACATGCAAGCTGTCTTCTCCGTGCCAATATAAAATAAAGACATTCAGGATGGGTGGCAAACCTCATCGCCGAATTAAAGATGTAAAATGTCTTATTTTTCGAACACCTGCCTTTTACAGGACACTCGAAAACTTATGGAGAAGAGTGGGAGACCAATTCTTTACCGGGTGCTCCACGAGATACTAATTCATATAAATTGCAGAATATTTAAAAGACAAAACTTTGCGATCGCAGATCTTATCAAAGCCATATTATTCTGAGACTATGGTCATTAGATCTTATTCACTGTAAATTCGGTACGACACATGATTTTTTACAATATCTAGATCCACATGATGAATTTCTCTATTCATGATATAGTCTTTAACATTTAAAATATATTAAACCTATGTCTAAATAATGGTTATTGTATCAATTGTCCTATAAATCCCAAAGACTGAAGGGATACAATATGTATATTAACTATGTATAGTAAAATTACTGGGTAATATGCCTGTACGTACTACAGTAGCCACATACAATTGCGTGGGACATCGGTTTGACTCATGACAACAGCTACACTAGCACATACAAGAATTACTAATTTTATATTGTATGCTATCTAATATAATATACACATGCTGTGGTAAAAACCCTCAAATTACTTGTAAATATATTCAAATTTACAATTTATTGCATATTATTTTAGTTGTTATTCACATCTAAACTACGATCTTTTTCTTGATGCATACAATTATGACAATGATATTAGCATAAGAAATAAGTTAAAAACTATTGACCTTAACAAGTAAATGTTTTTGATTTGATGTTTTTGAGTTCGTCAGTAGCCTGGAGGTAGAATCTCGGCCTCGTGAACAAGGGGTCCGTGGTTCGATAACAGGTGCCGGCAAACTCCCCTTTCACGACACAAGCTTTTAGTAGCTTACTGTGAGAGGTGTATAAGGTTGTATTTGGGTTTATAACAAAACCCAGATATATCTTTTTTAAAAATAAATAAATTGGTAATACACACTCAAACACCGCCACTCTTCCAATTTCACAAATAAATAACTATAGAAAATACACGGTACACTTTATATTTTAAATATTTATACTATACTATACCATACCCTCACGCCGTGTCCCAGGTGGGGTAGGCAGAGAGAACGGAACGCCATGTCGCTCTATCCTTACATACTTCTTTCGCTTCCTCTACATTCATCCAGTTTCTCATACATGCACGCCGATTCCTCTTACTTAACACGCGACCGTCCTTGAGAATTTGATCCACGTGGTTAAGCCACGTAGTCCTTGGACGTCCGCGCTTTCTCACACCCTCTCTTTCAGATAAATACACCCTCTTCGTCAATCTTACACCATCCATTCGCTCTACATGACCAAACCATCTCAATTTATTTACACGCATTCTATCCACAACACTCTTCTTGCATCCACTCATTCTTCTAATATCCTCATTTCTTACTCTATCTTGCAATGTTTTACCTACCATTCTTCTCAGTGATCGCATCTCCACTGCATTTATTCCACTCTCGTCCTTCTTCAGCCATGTCCAAGTTTCGCTTGCATACATCAGTGTCGGTACGTTGTGCACCAGCATTTTAGCATTTAGTTATGGAAAAATGTACCAATTTAATGTACCAATTCTACATTGACTATTGAACGAAACAAAGACAACGTATGTTTTTAACAGTGCAATTATTATATAGAAATAACACTTTCCGTTATGTTTTTTAAGCATAATATTAATTTTCCAAAATAAGAAAAACTTCCACTTCTCGAATATAAGACATTTCTTCTTCTTGCATTATGAAACTGGACACTCGATTTATTCAGAATGAAAATCACTTTCGAAATCGGCTCGCAAATCATTAACGTCACCAACGGAACTACTTTATAAGTATTTTGTGTAATTTTAATTTCTTTTCATAACGTACTTCCACAAAAAACCGTCGGTCGATAAATTAAACTTTATAAATGAAAGCTTACTCAGAGCTTTCCCAAAAGCATCGTTATGATAAGCTTAGGTAGATAAAAATATTTTGTAATTACCTATAACTCTGAGTGAAATAATGGAAATAATAAAACAATTTTCTCTTTTCTGACAATTTATTTGTCCGCTTCCTTTCGTAATATCCAGTGATTTATCAGAAGGGGGAGACGCCATCAGATGCCTTCACAGACAGGAGATTGTCTCAGCTACTATTGTGAGGGTGTAGTACGGTCATCTTAAAAGCATTCCTCCTTATTAATGTATATGAAGATATAATGGGCTATTAAATAAAATTACGATAAACATTATACGTTAGTAAGTAGGTATACACAATAAACATAAATATTAGTGCATTTTCTATCTTCTCCCCCCCCCCCTTTACCTTCGAATAAATTATTCAGAAATGAAATAAATGTGAAGATTGTTCCTATGTTATAAAATTATTTTCAAATAGAGCCTTTTTGTATAAGTACCTTCTTCTTCTTAACAGCCTTCTCTGCGCTATTGCTTATTATTTCTCTATTCGTATCCTTTAAAGGTTGTCTCGCACACTTCTAATAACACCATGGAGCTGTGTTTTCTAAGGCCAACATAAGTTTTTCGTCCCATAATCTTCATTAAAAGATCCTGAACGTCTATTCATTCGTTCCCTATTTTGCCATATGGCTGTGTTTTTGTAATAAGATATTTATACAAACCAAAATCCGATAGTACCCAAGAAAATATATATTGATGTACAAAAATAGATATATTATATTGATGGTCAAATTTTTATTAACTATTTTTATCGCCAACTGTATACCGTTTCAAAATATCATGGAAGTACTCAGATTGCTACATGGATTTTTATTAGACCATTTCCGAGGGGTTAAATTCATAAAGTATGGCACGAAACAGCACGCAAATTATCTAAGTTTGTCGAGTTGATATAATTTTATAAACATCTTTGCAAAAATGTGCGGTATTTTAAATCTTCCAATAATTTTAAATGCAAAATTGTGGTTTCTTTTCATGGTTCCCATGAGTAAAATTGTGGTCAAACTTAGAATGTCTAAAGCGGAGGATAAGGGTCGTATGTTAAATTTTCTGGAAACAATGTAAATTAATAAATATAATTATTTCCTATCTTATGTGAAAGAAGATATTGTTAATTAATTTATTCAAAATTCCTACACTCTCGATACTATTAGATATAAATACAACCCCTTTCAAAATTCCTAATGTTCTATCGCATTTTTAGAATAGATTATAAAATCTAGAATAGTTTGTACTTTTCCTTAGTTTTTAGTAAATCTTGTAGTGAGAATACCTCAAGGCGAATGATCTTTCACGTAATGTTTTACCAACCATTCTCCTCAGCGATCGCATCTTCACAGCATTGATACCAATTTCGTCCTTCTACAACCATGTCCTTACAAGTTACGTTTGCATAAATATGTGTCGGTTCCAGAATAGTATTGTGTACCAGCATTTTTACCACCTTCGACACATTGCCATTGCTGACAATGGGTTGAAGTGCACCGTTCATTCTAGCACCGACCAATTTTCTTCTTTCGATATCTCAATCGCATCTTCCATCCCTCGCAAACAAACAAACAAGATTCAAACTTACCTTACTATAATGTTATATGATTATGACAAATAAATTATATTATTTTCACAATTCATACTTGTAATCACAATTATTTGTAAACATAAACTTATGTCCTAAATTTCCTGGTTTTTGTAGCGCTCCTAACAATCATCCAGACAAGGCCCTTGGGTCCTTTATAATTTATTTACATCTTGATTTCATTCTACTTGTATATATGAATATATTAGTTAGTTAGCAAACTACAAGTGCGAGAGGTTTTAATTTGATATTGCGATGTCAATGATATAAATAAATAAATACATCTCTGTTGCCTTCATATAAATTAATAAATCTGTTTGTTGCTTTCATAAACTGTAAATTAGGTCCGAGTTTTTTCACAGTCATGCATGCAACTGTTTAGGCATGCTATTCGCTACAAGCTGTACAAATATAAAAACAATAAAATTTAATAAGAAACACTTAAAGAAGTAATGATTGCATAGTACTGACCTTTACAAAATAACTCAAGAATTAAACTTAGAAGAAATTATCTTTGTTGAAAAAGCCAAACACCTCTATAAAATAAAGAATAATCTAATAAAATCAGACCTGAAACTAACCACAAACACTGAAATACACACCCACAACACGAGACAGAACCACCTACGAACCACCCTCCCGAGAACAAATAGAAGGCGTAATGGATTCCTCCATACATCCATCAAATTATTCAACAGTCTACCTGCATGTTTGAAGGATGCTAGGAGTCTTAAAATTTTCAAAAGAAGAATTAAAAGATACGCAAAGACATTAAAACTCAACACTGACAATAGACACCTGTAACTTGACCAAAATTTCCTATAGGTATGTTTAAAAAACTGTTTCCTCTCATACCAGTGGCTCAACTACTGACTGAGGAAATTACAAAAAAAAAAATACCATTGCATTCTAATATAATATTTGTCTACTACATAATATTGTTGTATTGTTGTTTTATTATTGAATAAATAATAACAATAAAAAAATAAATAACTTCATTTAAGTAGAATTAAAATTGATTTTAATAAAACTAAGTTTCTAATAAAAATTCACTGATGATGGGTGTCTACCCGATAAACCTCTGAATCAAATATTATTCATAGTGAAAGTAATACAGTGCTTTATTTAAATCTATTTTAATTCTACTTAAATAAGTACTTCTTGCTTAAGCGATATTTAAAAATCGACCATACGACAATTTCAGAGAAAGATGTTTTTGAAAATATTTTTATAAAAATTAACATTAAAATATCTAGTGTTGTGAATAGACTGCAAGAAAAAAAGTTGCGATGGCTTAGACATGTGAAACGATTGCATGATAAAAGGATAAAGAAGAGGATGTATTTATTTGAAAAAAAAAAACAGAGTGTGAGAAAGTACAGATGTCCAAAACGAGACGAGAAATCAGTGTGCATGTATGAGAAACTGAATGAAAATAGAGAAAGCGAAAGAAGTAGGTATGTAAAGAAAGATCAACATAGCGTTCTGTTCTCTATGCCTACCCTAGTTGGGATACGGCGTGGAGGTATAGATAAATATAATATGTATAACAAATGTGAAATAATATGGCGCTGTTACTAAATAGTTTTGAAAGTGAGGTTTTATCCTCTTTTACATTTAAAGATAAAATCATTAGATCGCTTTCATGTTGACAAATAATAGTTTTACCGAATGATGTGAATAATTTAGAGATACGTAATATAAACATATATTTTCGTATGCAAGTAACTACCTACTTCCTATAATTATTTATGTGCGTGTTTAATATATTTAAGTGTTGGCTCTTAATGACTTTATTACCTATTAATAAGACATTTTATCGATTACATGCAATAGAACTGATAGGCAATGATTATAATGTAAACATAAACATAGTTACAATGAATGTTATTTTAAATGTTTATTAAAAATTCATATACTTAATTGATTTAACCTATTTAACGTCACATTTATACATGGAGCAAAAATAATTGATAGTGGTTAAATATTTTTATTTCTTTATCATAAATTCACGGCTTTGGCCTTTGAAATTTTAATAACAATCATATAAAAGAAGCGAAAAAAGAAAACATTAATATTAAATTACACTGATCATTTCAGGTCAGCAGATAATTAAAAATAACGTAATCAATTGTGGGATATATGTAGGTATGATTGTGTATTGGGTAAATATGGTTAGATTAATACAATAATAAGCAAATCTTCTATTGCCATATTTTATTCTATTGATGCGCAAGTATCTACTTGAACTTTACAACAGTTTATTTTTTATTAATTTATTCCAAAAACAGTATGTATGTACAAACAAACAAAAAAAACAACATTTTAATTTATATTGCCCCACTAGACTGTTCTGGAGCAATACCAAAAAAAATACAAATTTTATATGTACCTACAGTTGAAAACAATAATCAAAATACTTAAAAAATATATGAAAAGAGTCCATCATTATGTCATTGAAACGAATGTTTCCTTCATCTATATTGTATAGATTAAACGAATTTGAGAGAGACGTCTTTCTACTTTCCGTTTTTCCACTTCTTAGGTCATTATTAATCAGATTGATGATCCAAAATTACCTAAGAAGTCGACAGACATGAATGGAAACAAGTCTTCTACATTCAGAATAATTCCAGGCCTATTAAGTAACTTCTTCTCATGTTGGGACTTGAACCCGCAACTCATGCTTTTCACGAGGTATGTTTTGACTAGTTAATCTACTGGGCGACATGCCGAAGGCTCCGATATTCTCTCTTATAAACCCCAACGACAGCTTCACATGTACATATGTCTCAAAAGTATTAACGTTATTATGTCTTTATTGCATGTACAATACAAAGAGTATTTCTTATAAATTTACTTGGGCGTATGTCTTTCTGTTTATTTTTGAACTTGACGTAAAAGAATTAGGAACCCTCGGGCATTGATGACAAATTGAACAATAAAGTATGACAGCAATTCTAAAAAGCTTATGACTCGGAAAATGTTCAAGAGAGCTTTGAGTATCATGTAAATGTTTTAAAATTATATCCAACAATACTCAAACTCTGTCATTGAAAAAATAATATAAATACCTTCGTGTTGACCCTATATAGTTTTCACATTTTAATGGATTTTCATATTGGGTAAGAGAAGATATTACGAATATTAGTCAAAGGCTCCTCATCCGCGCAACCAACAGACTGCAAACTTTTGGTAGGAAACAGGAGATGTTTTCCGGTCCTTGCGAATCGGCTAAGACTGGTTTAAGTAACATGGTAAAGTGCCTTCAAATCAGCTTATGCCGATTCGTAAATCCTGTTTGCACAGTCTGTTATTGAGATGTTGAGTAAATATGTTCATTTTGAAAATTTAATCCAATATTTATGTATTTGTTAAGGAAATTTTCCAATTTATACTAAGCAATAAACAAGTTTAGTCCACTAATAGATAGTATGATAGGTATAACAAAAACGTAAGTTGTCAGAAATTAATTGGCTACAAGAAAAAGTATATTGAGTTATTATGAAATTTTATTTATTCATTAAAAAAAATTGATACTACTGCACCATCACGGCATATCCCAGGGCACGTAAAAAACATGCTTACTGCCCTCAGGCAATATCTTCCAGCTAACCATACTTACGTTTGAGGAAAAATATTTAATCGTTACGATATAATATATGTGTTATGTTTAGAAACACTGAATTGATAAATGCCACGTCATATAAAACATATAAGGAGGAAATAAATCCATGAAATGGGAAACTGTATGGATAATATCTTCCGAGGAGTGGATGGATAGATGGCGAGATATTACAACAAGGATATTATGTAGGATGGGAAAAGAGGAGAGGGTGGGAAACAGGATAAATAATAATTCCAACAACAATAACAATACTATCACCCTCTTTGGACAGAATAGAAACATAACGAACAAGTAAAAGTTTATCTTCTCGCGAAACTCAAACTGACATCTGGTTTTAATGTCGAGTTCTACCGCCATAACTCAGGACCAATGAAAGATGTGTTTGTGCCCATTCCAATAACTCATACCGATATTATTTACTTCATCTTTTCTCCATACAATTATTATAATCTATTTTTTTTCTTTCATAATATCTGTTTTTGGAATGTTTCTCAAGTCGTTTGTTTATCTAACCATACATATACTTGTCAGCCTATTCATTATCCTTGAGGGAATAAAGAGCTTGTTATATTATTCATAAAATAACTGATCATTTTATAATTATATTAAATAAAATTTAAAAATATGTTTTTGAGCACTGTTTAATCTCCACTATATTAGGTTAGATACCGAACGTTTTCGCCTATACTTGTAGGCATCTTCAGTTTCCCTGAGCACTGTTTAATCTCCACTATGTTAGGTTAGATACCGAACGTTTTCGCCTATACTTGTAGGCATCTTCAGTTTCCCTGAGCACTGTTTAATCTCCACTATATTAGGTTAGATACCGAACGTTTTCGCCTATACTTGTAGGCATCTTCAGTTTCCCTGAGCACTGTTTAATCTCCACTATGTTAGGTTAGATACCGAACGTTTTCGCCTATACTTGTAAGCATCTTCAGGGAAACTGAAGATGCCTACAAGTATAGGCGAAAACGTTCGGCATCTAACCTAATATAGTGGAGATTAAACAGTGCTCAATAATAAATTTTTATATTTTATTTAATATAATTAAAAATAGATTTCCACAGCGTAAACACAAAAACTCTTGAATTATTGATCATTTTATTTTACCTAAAAAGACATTTGTACCGTTTATAATCTTTTATACACTTTTTCAAAACCTTTGACGGAATCAAACTATATTTTTAGAATTAATTTGATATCAAAAAGACGTGTCGCTTTTACAGATAAAAGAATTGATAAAAAAATATACAGCTTAAAAACAGTAAACATAAAATGAAGAATATTATTTTGAGTTTATATTTTCCTTTCAAAATTTATAATTTCTGAAAGAACAGATCAAATAAGAAGAAAATAAAGATTTTCATTCATTTTCCTCCCCATGCTTTTGTTGGGTAGGGAGTTCATTGTATTCAGGTGGGTACTTCCTTTAGAGATTTCATGTTTAAACCGTTTCCATGACCCTCTCCCAACCAAATTAATACATATATTTGACATATTTTATGTAATTGTATTTTATCAATGTACAGTAAAGAATAAATAAATAAATAAATAAATAAATATGTTCTGGATAGCCCACCAGCCTTTTACCCTCTTGCACAGAGTTAATAATTTTTTTTTATTGTCTTAAAGGACACAAACAGTTTAAATTAACAAATATCAACATTACAAATCTCATCAACAAACAAAACATTCAAGGTCCCGCAAATTACCAAAACATATGACGAACACGGTGCTAACAAACAATTCAATAATATACATTTTTTGAAATACCTAATTAGAAGCTAAATTCAAGACAAAATTCATAATAATAAACTTTTTGGCTTTTTAGATCATATATGGACGACAAGAGAAGCATATATGGACCAACTGAAGAGAGACATGAACTGTGGCTCATACGTAGGGCTAAAAAGACTGGCTGAGAATAGAGACGAATGGAGAAGAAAAACCAAACTCGTTGCAGACCAATCCAGTGGATTGTAACTCATTATTATAGATAGATCATGAAATTAATAAGACAAAAAGTTTTTAAATAAATTTAAACTATGTATGTAGATGTGTTTCCTAGACTCGCCTCTTACATTTTCTCACAATGAAAACTTTATTTTCCAGTAAATTCAGTTGCAGCAGCAGCAGTGCATAATACTGAATCTATTTGTGGTAGAAAGGTATTTATCGATATTCTACTTTGCTTTTTTCTGCTGACAACTTATGCTTTTATTAATATATATTATAACACTGTAGACTAGAGACCAGCTTCTCTATAAACCTTGATCCCCTGAAAGACAGTAATCCGTCGTGGCGTCCACAAGACTCTCTGTGACATACATAAATGTTCAAAATACTGTTCACCATGCCGTTTTTTATAATTTCTGAACATCTCGCATATTTTTTAAATGGTTTTGAATGTCAATTCATGCATTTAAAGTTACACTGATATGAGTTAATGAATTACATATATTAAACTTATACAGTTTGCAGTTTTCAAAATTCAAAATCATTTAGAAAAAGCGAGATGTCCTATCTAATCCACACTTTACTTTTCCTCAACGTATTTTTCAAAAATTTGTAAAACTCATTCTCATATTTCGGTATTTATTCACAATTTCTGTTTACACCTCTATTAATTTACTATAAGCACAATTATTAATAAAATTGCAGTTTACACTTCTACGTAAATGCTGGTTTCGCAATTAAGATGCTTAATACAGCAGGAATAAATGCCTTCTACGCATATACTGATAAGAAAGCTTTATTTGTGCAAAGTTTTCTGTACAACCAATATTTTCGTACATGGTAGAAATTCATGTTAAATTGTTAAAAAATAAAACACTTTCATTGTTTGCACTACCACAATGAGTTTATTTATCACAAACCGGCTTTAAAAAGTTTCCGCTCTCATATTTAGGCTAACGTAAAGTATATAGGTCTAAATAAAACTAACCTCACTTCAGCGCCGGACCTACCATAGGTTCAAATGGTTCGGCCCACCAGGGCGCCGAAAGTATAAGGCGGCACATAGATTAACTCTGGATTAAGTTTTAATCAGAGATTTTATAAATAAATAATTTAATAAGTACTTCCGCATTGATTGCTATACTTCCGCTTGCATAGAAAGTTACACATAACACAAAATGTATCGGTTTTATAATATCAACTATTTTTGAAATTCCCGCGAAAAGTAGCACGCTCTTATACCTCATCACTGTCGACTCATATAATACAATTTGATTTCTTCATTTAAGTTCAAAGGATTTTGAATGTTACGTACTCTAACGTTTCCATACATAATAAGGGTCAAAATCTCGTGTATCTCGGTTTTTTCAATGTCTCATACAACCAAGTATGCGCCCCGCTCAGCACTAATACAACTCTAAACGCTTCTACATAGATTCTCACTAATACATACAAGATATGCAACCAACCAACTGATCCAATAGCGGTTACATATACAACCACAACGCGCTCTTTGCGCCCCTACATATATTCTCACTAATACATACAAGGCGCCCTTTAAAATTCAAACTACAACCAGAAATGAAACTATTACCTAGCGGAAACAATGTGTGCTTTGGTTGATTATAACACAACGTAGCTTAAAACACTAGGTGGTTGTGCTCCAAACAACATGGATTATCTTCGTTTTACAGAAGATGTACTTCGTATGACTTCGTGCACCCGAATGACATTCGCTTCTGGTTTAATCGTTGCAATAGTGACATAAATGTTATAATATGCGTAGATTATAATAGTACCTACTACGATAATTATTTAAAATATTTTTAAAAATATTGCAACCAAATATTATTATGGGCATATATTATTACAATACTAATTAAAATATTGAAAGCCTAATGTAATATACATATTTTCATACCTACATAACGATTATATTATTATATTATGTTTTTCGACGATTTTGTTTTTGTTTGCATAAACTCTTTTGCAGTTGACCGCCGTTATGAATGCTGTTCTATTATATGATGACAAATGACCGTTGTCCGTTGCGTTTAAGTAGGTACCTATTTACTTAATGAACCGCACGTATTATTTTTTTGGCGTAAAAAATAATTAAATATTTATTATTATCGTATGATATTACTAATTATCGTTATTAATTATCGTATTAGATTTATTTGGCTTATGAAACTTTATGTATTATCTTCTTTCTTCTATTCTGTTTTTTCGTGTGTTTACTCAAAGTGTATACTTGAGATTTTGTGAGTGTTTGTAGTTTTCTTCAGTTATTTTAACTTTTATATAGGATATAATAGTTAATTTTACTTCCACACATGCATACATCCCATGTAAGTATTGAAATAGTAGTATAATTATTGTATTTAGGTAAATTAATAGTTATGTTTATCTATGTATCTATCCCATGACGCCATGTCCTCTTGGGGCTACGTTTTCTTATTTAGCTATAGGTCATAGACATACTTTGCTATAGGTAGATAAATATTTTTCATCTACCAATAGCTACACATCATGTTTGTACTAAAAACACTCGTATTTGAGTAAAAATTTTCAATATCAAGATACAAAAATATGTTACGCCTAGGTATATTAATAATAAACATGGTGGTAGGTCGATATAAAAATTTTTATAAGGTAGGTAGATACTAATTACATTTTGTAAAAGTAGGCAAATAAGAAAAGTAACTTCATATTTTTTGCGTATTATCACATTTTGTTATGATACGAAAATATTTTTTTGGAAAAGAGGTGGGGGAGGGGGGGGGGGCGCAGTATCTCTATTTGAACCAAGCGCAAAATGCGGTTGATCCGGCACTGCCTCACTTGGCCTGATTATAAGAGCGAAAACTCTTGCAAGCCGGTTCGCGATCAATAAGGCTACTGTGGAAGTAATAAATATAAGTTTTTTTATTTATAATATTATTTTCAGTGATTTCTAGGTAGTATAACTAAAAAACGTTAAAAAAAAATAATTTGTTATATATTATTGGATGTAGTGAGAACATGTTCATTTCAAGATAGAAATAAGTATCAATTATAAAAAAAAAAAAACAAAATTAAAAAATTGAGTGTTTGTTTTTTATAATTTACATAAAAATGATAGAATCATAGAAAAATAGAATCTTTATAAAAACAATTGTTTTTTATTGATCAAAAACACGTATTTTAAAGTTCTTAGCTATTAATATGTTACTGAGAAATAAAGAACACACGTGCTTCATGAGGTTTTAAATACATAAAATAGAAAAGTTCTGAAATGGTATCAGCAGAGAGAGAAATATATTTACTCAGTCTACAATAGAATGTAAACGTTTCCCCTGACAGGAATCAAGATGAATGTGAATTGTCAATATATTAAACTAAGACTTTTGCCGATTTAATGTTTCTTTTACTTTCATGTTATATTTTTATTGATTTTTTTAAGGAATATAAGAAAACTTTGTTTTTGTTTCAATGATTTTCCAATTTCACAATAAATTTCTTTTAACATTTGAAATATGTTATTCTACTTGTAGATACATTATGTACCTACATAATATGATTGCTAAAAATAATGAATTATAGTACTTCTTTTATACCATCATGATATATTCCACAAGCTGAGTAGCCAGCAGACTAGCTGCGTGTAATAAACATTCAAGCTGTCTTCTCCGTTCCAACGAAAAATTAAGATATTCAGGATGGGTGGCAAATTTCATCGCTGAATTTTCGAACACTTTGCCTGTTACATGACCCTCGAATATGATACGAGAAGGAAACTTTTCGAGGGAGGACAGAATCAACAAAATGAGGACGATTGGTAAGTGGTCACCTTACTAGAATGTATACAAAGTGTACTACAAACATTCCTAGTGCCTTTACCAACAAATTGGCATCATCAGGTCTGGGCTGAGTGGAAAACTTAAAGGGAAACAATTATTTCACATTGCAATTAAAATAAAACAGTGTAAGTTTATATTGAAGATGTTGATTCACAAATTTAACTCTAAATAATTTAATGCAATTAATAGACCTTACCAGCTTCTTTTTGGGTGACCCACCAGCCTTCCGTCTTCCCTCACAGCCTTCAAAGTTCTAGGAGGTAGTTTGTTTGTTGGCTTGAGAAGCTCGTGATTCATCCATCGCATTATGACCTCTCTATAATATGTGGGAGTAATTCCATTTTGAGAGTGAGAACATGAAAGCCGGTGTGGCTCAAAAGTATCGCTCTTGCCTTTGAGCCACAAGATCCTAACGTCTTTTTATGGTCAGGGCAAAATGAAAACTTACCTTTTTTAAAATTATGCTTGGTCTGGGTGATAGGTGCATGTTTGTTTAGTGCAATGTATATAATATTATGTTTATCGTCGTGTTAGTTTCCAAATACAAGATTCATAGTATATCTTAGTTTAGACCTGACTCGATCTTTGTGAATATGTATTTAAAATAATAGATTTTATTTTGTCTTGTGCTTAATCGATGATTTTTCCGGATATTTGCTAGTATTAGAAAATAAAAAGAATGATATTTTGGCAAAACATTTAATGAGTCGAAGAGTTGTAAAAATATTTTCGGAACATTTCAATGATAATTTACGATGATTCAATGTCAAATGAATTCCTTTGTTTTATGTTTTGTTCTTTTGCCAATTATTTTTATTGTCCCGGTCAATATTATAAAAAGTCCAAACTGCATATTCCGGTGACGGGCCAAGCCTCGTTCCGTATGCAAAGGCATGAGCCAAGTCTCTGCCCGACTGTACGCAGTGAAATGGAGTAAAACCTTCACCTTCATATATATATATATATATATATATATATATATATATATATATATATATATATAAGTGTAAGAAGTTATGTTTATTTGAGAATAATCCCAGAATTAGACTTAAAATATTTTATTGCTCTATTTGCCAATATTTTTTTCTATCGTAATGTTTTTTCTTATTCCTGGATATCGTAGTCTTACAGTATTTTGTTATTGACAATTCCAAGTCAACCGTTTCGTACATAAATGGGGACAGGGGAGGCTAATACCTCCTATAAATTCGAAATAATACTTACTTACTTACTGTTAGTCTTCTTCTCTCCACTGCTCAATATAGGACTCTTCAAAACTTTTCCACACTTTTCGATCTCGAGCAACTCGACACCACTGTTTTCCCATCACCTGGACGATATCGTCGACCCAACTTTTTTTGGGTCTTCCAACACTTATTTTGTCATTCCACGGCCTCCATTAAAGAATTCTGGAAGTCCATCTGCCATCCTCTCGCCTTGCTACATGACCAGACCATTGCCATTTCAGCTTGGAGACTTTATCTACAATGACGACAACTTTTGTCTTTTGTCGGATGGTTTCGTCTCTTATTTTGTCTCTCAAGCTAATGCCTAGCATCTGTCCCTCCATGGCACGCTGTACACATCTCAATTTCCGTTTTTTCGAAATAATAATGTGTGTTAATTTAAAACATACTAGTACGCGAAGTTTATTTAAATCTTACTAGTACCGAATACTAGTACGCGAAGTTAATAAAGTCATTTGGAAGTTAACTACATATTGTGTTTTTTTCAATTATCTTGTGTTAATTTATATTCTAAAAATAACCGTCTTCTCCGCACCATCAGCCTCAACGTTTTTATCTATTTGGAATAAATATACGAATTAATTAGTAGCCAGATGATGATGTTTCAGACTCTGTTTAAGTGCTCCCGGATTCAAACCCCACTGTTAAGCTACTCCACCTTTGCGTAGAACTATATTTCTTGCATTATTAATTTTAAAATGAATATTCTAAGCCATTATGTAAATAAATTAATAAAATCATCGACAATTTTTCAAATTACTTACAATGTAAAATATTGAAGGTAAATATTTGGAATGAAACTTTTTGAATAGCGAAGCTTTTGTAAAACAGAACCTTTCTTCTTTAACTAATGTTGTGATAAATGTCCTGTCGGAGGAACAAAGGATAATGAATGAGGTAATTCTGTGAAACTAAAAAAGGGTGAAAGCCTTTTCTTCCTTTATTTTTCAGTATTTTTCAGTATTATGTACATGTAAGGCATAATAGGATCTTTTGTGGAATGCTAATAAAAAAAAACCAAAATAATGTAATTGGTAGTTAAAAAATATCATTCATTTATCTTTATTACCGTTATCCGAATTGAACACTGATTGTCACAATAATGAAGGTTTTTACTTTACAACTAAAATAATGTTTATTCGGTACAAAATTGATACTCTTCATCTTTTGAACACATTGTCAATCTATAAATAAATATGAGGCTGATAAAGAAAAGAAACAGGAGATGGACAATGTCTGAAGTTAAATGATGAATATTGAGCTAAATGTTTATTTATTTATTCATTGAGAAATCAAATCCGGGATCTCTTGATTGAAAGACAAAGATTTTACACATCAGGCTAAGAACCACCTCAGTATAATATACATAAACGTATTTAGTTTATTTTGTTACAGCTTTAAGTGTTAAAACTTGATAAAACATCCCTGATTGCACTGCAGCTATCACACTTATAATAATAATTTGGAATCATCCCCTTACAGATTATTGGAAAAGAAATATACCCCCAAGAGATTAGAATAAGATAATAATTCGTTTCTTAATTCTCAATTTTATTTTTTCAACAAAGCATTCCGAATGGGTAGGTACCCACCATCGACATAGTACATATAATAAACATACATAGACCAGAAAAGTAGAAACAATTTTTGAAAATGAAAAAGTACATTTATGTAGTATTAATTCTTCTGGTTATAAAATTGATATCAACACATTAGAAATGTTCTGTTTCACTCCATGGCATTAATATCTATCTATACCCTCCCACCATATCTTATGTGAGGTTGGCAGAAAGAACGGAACATCATATTAGTCTATATTTTCATACTTTTATCGTATTTTCCACATTCATGCCGTTTCTCATACACGCAAGCCTTTTCCTTTTACAAAATATAAAGAAAATAATACTATGTACATTTCACTTTAACTTAGGAGCTATACAAATAATAACTTATCTTGCAACAAAACAATATACTTTATCCACTATCCTTGAGATTTTGATCCACATGTTCCAGCCACGTGGGTCTTAGACTTCCACGTTTACTCACACTCCCCCTTTCATATATATACCCTCTTCTCCATCCTTTCTTCATTCATTCGCTCCACATGTCCAAACCATCATATCTTATTTACACACATTCTTCCACAATACTCCTCACGTTTATTAACTATTCATCCTCCTCAGAGATCGTATCTCCACAGCATTTATAGCACTTTCGGCTCGGCCTCTTCAACCATGTTAAAATTTCATTTGCATACATGAGTGTCGGTACCAGAATAATATTGTGCACCAGCGTTTTTGCCATGTTTGACATATTGCCATTGCTGACAATGGGCCGAAGAATATACCATTTCATTACGTTGGACCAACGTTTGTTTAAAATTGATATGTAAATATTTTGGACCCAATAGCAATTATTTGTTTGAATTTCAAATCTGTGATATAACACGTCTATGATACCTTCTCGTATTATCTTCTCAGTATTTCCAAATGTAAAATATTCTTTTGATTTTATTTAATACTAGTTTTTAAGCTCAACATTGTTCAAGTGAGTAATGGAGGTAGAGTCTCGGCCTCGTGAACAAGGGGTCCGTGGTTCGATACCAGGTGCCGGCAAACTCCCCTTCACGACACAAGCTTCTAGTAGCTTACTGTGAAAGGTGTATAAGGTTGTATTTGGGTTTATAGCAAACAAAACCCAGATATACCTATCTTTTAAAAAAAAGCAACAAAGAATATTATTTACCCAAATATCAAAATGCAGATTCTACAACAGACACACAACATTACGTATTTCCGTGGATTTCCCAGCAAAGAATAGGTTTCCCACTTTTTTATGTAAGTTTTTTGAGTGTCAGAGGCTTGCCATTCATCCTGCAGCTCATCACCTGGTTATCCCACTGGAGTGAAACGCCGTGATGCAATAAATTATGAAATAAATAATTTCTATTAAAATATACATAATTACCCTCACACCGTGTGTCAGGTGGGTTAGGAAGAGAGAAGTCTGGCATATTGATCTATTCTTACATACTTCCTTCGCTCCCTCCACATTCGTTCAGTTTCCCATATATGCATGTATATTTTATTTAAATTTGTATTATCAATTATTAGAGCAATACTAAGGGAATTTGTAAAATTAAATATTACATCTCGTCATATTTTTTGTTTGTTTCAAATGAAAAAATCAACTTGCAAATGTACGAACGGATTAAAATATTATTCATATTGGAATTTGGATTTCAAAAATTGTATTTTTTCCTTTTCTCATAATTTTTTTCGAAATCGGATCAAAGGAAAAGGAAACAATAAAACATGAACAGGATTACTTCAACACATTTTTTTATTCTCTCTCCTTCTCCTTGAGAATTAATCCCCCGTGAAATCCTTTCAGAAGGGAATTGGTTCAGGATGTCACACGTTTATAATTCCTTTGAGCTTTCGCATTTTAAAACGTTTCTTAAATAATAAAGATACAAATTATGTATTGTTAATACTTTCATTACTTTATGAATGGAATGGAGAAATATTTTCATGAATGTGCAAATACATCGCAATGTAAATTTAAGGTATTCTTTTTGGAAACATAAAGAGGTTGGGTGTCTTTTTCTGTTATCATTTTTAGACCTAACACAAATAGATAAATAAAAAGCTCAAATAGCGCGTGAACATCAGAAGACAGCAAAAACTGAACTAATGTCTGTAGCAAATTTCATTACGTATCAATCGTAGGGTTGCCACATATGTAATGTACTATAACATCACAGGGTATCCCACAAATGGGGTAGCCAGGAAACCAGCTGCATGTAATAAATAGTTCGTCTTCTCCCTGCCAATTAAACAATAAAAGTCTCAGGATGGGTGGCAAGCCTCATCGCTGAACGGAAGATGTTAATTATCTTTTTGTGAAGTTAACAAATATCTGCATTTTATGACCTACCTATTATATATCGAAGACTCTTGGGGTGTTATTTTTGTAATCTTTCATATCTATGATCTGTGTTCAGAAAAAAATCATGCAGAAACTAATGTTAATTGTCTTTATAAGTTGATATAAGGCGATGGGGTTTTTATTTGAAACTAGCTGGCCCAGCGAACTTCGTACCGCCTGAGAATCAATGAATGATTACATACATACATCTTCTTCCCCTTGTCCTAGTTCGGTCGGGGGCCCATTGCCCCTAGGTATCTCTTCCAGAGATCCCTGTCCACCGCTGCTTCCAGGACCTCTGGCCACTCCAAACCAAGCCTTTCAACACACAGGTTCGACACCTGCCCTTGCCAGCTTCTTCGTGGGCGGTCCACCGGTCTACTGCCCTCTCCTACAGACTTTATGAATGATTAATATTATTAATCTCTTTACAAACTCCCGTAATTGTCTAAGTGTGTCATCGTAGGTATAGTGTAAAAAATAAAAATCATTTGGAACTTTCACAGTTTAGCGGCCCCACCCGTTGTCGAGTTCCTACTTTTTTCCATATAAAAAGTAATATTTTCGAAACTTGAGGAAATTGTTGCCATATTTTGCAACTATGAAACTTGAGCGGCCCCACCCGTTGTCGAGTAATATGTACGGAACTTTGCGAAATTAATATTCGACGTAGATTTTTTTGTCGGCATTTAAAATAATTCCACATATGGCAACAAATTCATCCAGTTTCAAAAATAATACTTTTTCTATGGAAAAAAAGTACTCGACAACGGGTGGGGCCGCTTAACTGCGAAAATTCCATTCATTTTTTTACATAGACAATTCACACACATCGAGCTAGTCCCAACCTAAGATGAATCTTGTATTATGGGTACTAACGCGACGATACACACATATACAATGCACTATACATACATAATATGTAACACCCAGACCCAGGACAATTTAAAAAAGGTCATTCTTCACTTTGCACTGGCCGGTAATCGAACCCGGGACCTCGTGACTCAAAGGCAAAAGTGCTACCTCCGCGCCCCACCTGGCGACATGAACAATTTATGTACCAGGACAATTAACTTAACTCAGATTTGTTTATTAATTATCTGCTGTACGTAATAAAATTATGTAGGTTTAAACCTATTTATTTTAAATTTATAAAAATTCTTTCCATGATTTTTTCAAAATTGAAATATCAGAACCACAGTTGTTGAATTGTGTGGATAACGATTCTAATTTGAAAATATATACAAAAATTATTCTGTAAATAGGTCAATCTGTAAAAAAAACTTCATCGTTGATTTTGTATAATTCGCCATATTGCATTTTTTATTGAAATTAAAAATGTATAGCGTAAATAATTTTCTTCGTAATTTTTCTTCTCTGCCTACAAATTTCACAACACAATCTTGCATCAGAACTACATGAACACATTCTTATTTTCATCTTTAATAGCACAATTTATGGTTCAATAATAGTTTTCCATCTGCAATAATAAAATACAATTTCAAAAAATATAATCTGCGCACGTCCACATTTATGTGACAGATTATAGTAAAAAAATATTAATTCATCAGTTTGACACACCACTTTCATATTGATTATAGTAATTTGATTCTTAATACAGCAGAACATAAGGATTATTTTAGCACAATGCAACAGGCGACGTGGGAGCGCTCATAGCGCCATAGCTCTCCATATTGTTTTTATTTTTGAAATTAAAAATGTATGGCATAAATAATTTTCTTCGTATTTTTTCTTACCGTGAATTTGTAAGATGTTTTAATAGCCTATAGTTTATTCCGGGCGGAGAAGAATCCAACAAATCAGAGATCATTCAAATCGGTACAGCCATTCTTGAGTTATAAGTGTTGTAACACACACCAGTTCCTTTTATATATAAGATTTGTACTATTATTACATACACAAAAATGCGTTGTCTTATTTCCCAATGTAAACAATGACCTTATGCGTCGTGGATAAGATGATTTTTTTCAAATGTTTCCTTCCGAATTGAGAAGCTTAGTAAACAATACAACTTATACACTCCAACACCCCTACTTAATAGTCCATGCGGCAAACTGACATTTTATGTCCTAACTATAAAACAAACACTTGCATTTAGATGTTGCATTAAATTCTATTGAAATAAATGTTCTTCAGTCAGCCAATGACCTATTATTTAGACTAGAAATTCAAAGGAAAAATGGTAATGCGACCAATATACTTTCAAATCAATCAATCTTAAATGAGCGTTGGTTCTGAAAGATACTTTGATTTCTCTCTCAAATATCTCTCGTTGTAGATGCATTTATAAAACTATGTTTCCATTTTGTAAATTCGGCGACGGGAGGGGGGGAGTTAAATTTCAAACACGTAACATTTTTAGTATCCGGTATTCGGGGGGGGGGAGTAGAAATTAGAACTTTTAGTGTTAATTTTTTTTTTAAAGCGGCCCGTCCTTGGCTCATAATCTATTATAAATTATGTGTTTCAGAATTGAAGGACACTCATTTCTTTTTATTATTGTAAAGGTATTTTTATAAAGGATGTCCTACACTCGTAGGTAGAGATCATTACCACTTTAACGCTATGGAGTGAGACAGCGTAATATTTTTGCTATTACTATTTTTTTGGAACAGTAGTTCTATAACCAATTCATACTGCGTTGTCAGTCTAGTAAGACTATGATTACAGTAAGGAATTCGTGTAATGTAGGTATCCTACTTTGGATATCACTTCTGACTTATCATGACGCGTTGCATTTAAAACGTTATTATTTCTTTTATAGCAAATCTCATTGCTGAATTTAAGATGTAAAATGTCTATATACGGAAGAAAACACAATTGGTTTTAGTTTTACTATCTATACCCTCACGCTGTGTCCCAAGTGGGGTAGGCAGAGAGAACGGAACGCCAAACAGATCTATCTTTACACACTTCCTTCGCTTCCTCCATATTCATACAATTTCTCATACACGCACACACGCACACACACACACGGTTCCTCTCACTCAACACGCGGCCGTCCTTGAGAATTTGATCCACGTGATCAAGCCACGTGGTTCTCGGAAGCCCGCATTTCCTTACGCCCTTTCTTTCGGACAAGTATATTCTTTTTGTCGTTCTTACCTCGTTCATTCGTTCAACATGTCCAAACCACCGTAGTTTGTTCACGCGCATTCTGTCCACAACACTCTTCTTGCATCCACTCATTCTTCTAATATACTCATTCTTCACTCTATCACGCAGCGTTTTACTTCATATTATATAATAAAACAAAAACATGGAGCTTTACAAAATTAACGACAACGCAATCAATGTAAAATGTGTTTATTTTTCGAACACCTGCCTTTTACAGGACACTAGAAAATTTACTGAAAAGAATAGGAGATCAATTCTCTGCCGGTTGCTCCACAGAAACAATCGTAAGTGTTTAACGTAAACAACTTTACCTTGACAAAAATAATTTAATTTATATAATAATATCATAATTATTATTTCAATATGAGAAACCAAAAACTTGAAACTTTCATGAAAATCTGTTGATGTACAAAATTTCACAACAATAAATTTATGAATTATTTGTGTATGATATTTCCAATTATTCACCATGTCAAAACCATCAGGATAAATATTACTTTTGAAGAAGTTTAGCAAAACGAGTATGAATTGATGAAAAGAGAACTAAGGAGCTGACAACTTCCTGAAAACATTTCTGAAGACATCTGTTCTTCAGGGTTGATATTTTATTTACATAGAGATAAAAGAACCATCCATGTCAACTGTTTTCCAAAGAATCTTATTGTTTCCAACACTTGGTGTTTGGAAAGTTAATTTAAATTGTTTGAAGGGCATGGTTTTGGATAACAATCCATATTTGTAAGAACATTATCTGAACATTATCTGTTGGCACTTTTATATCATATTATCTGAGATACGAATGTTTAATCATTTTTAATATATATCTATCCAAACTCTCACGCCGTATTCTAAATGGGGTAGGCAGAGAGAACACAACGTCATAAAGATTTATCCTCACATACCGGATAAGTTGGAAGACTTCGCATTTTAGGGATGAACTCGCCCTCTGTATATTGAATTGTATAACTGATATTTTTATGACACTGTTTTATTTTGCGATATACCAATACAGTGAAGATTTAAATAAATAAATATTTTTTTTCAACATTCATACAATTTCTCATTCATACACAAAAGCCGACTTTTCTTACTTAACATAGGGCCGTCCTTGAGAATTTGATCCACGTGATCAAGCTTCGTAGTTCTTAAACGACCTCACTTCCTCACACCCCTTCATCTTAATTTGATCTTCGCTGAAACTCCTCTCTGCCAATCTGCATGAATTTGCCTTGTTGGGTTCTACGAGTTTTTGGCAGTGGTGTAAACTGAGCGAAATGGTAGCATCAGTGTTTCGTCGACAGGACAGAGTTCAGCGAGGCATGGGGATGTCGTGCTACTTAAGGCCATAGGGCACAGTTTGAAGTCCACTCTGGGGCTCTTAGTCGATGTAAATTCTTAAACAGTGATGTGATGTGCAGCGCTTGTTACATAATACTGTGCTCCTGTAAGTTTTTATTTAAATTAGTGGAAGATAATACATATGTATTTTAAAAATATATCATACATTTTTAAAATATGTATTGTCTTATTTTATTTCTATGCTCGTGTAAAATACGTTTTTTTCCATACAATTACAAACGACAACAGAATATAAAAGAAGATCCTCCCCGCGTACATTTAAATTCGTTTAAAAAATCTCATTATTCAACGTTAAAATAATCTCAATGTATTTTTTATATCTTTACAAAAAAAAATAAGTGAATTCATTCCTATTATGTTAAGAATGATATTAAAAAAACTCATTTGTATGGCATCAATGGTAAATGAAATGAAACAGAAGAAATGTTGAAATGAAAGGAAAATAGAAGTATAAGTAGGTATGTATTGTTTATAATATTTCATTAAATTTTGGTTGAATAATTTCATTCTTTGAATAGTTTTCAGTTATTTCAATAATGAAGCAAGAGAGAAAAATATGCCACAATTATATTTGTTTCAACTGGTCTTTGTTGGCTTCAATCCTGTGTGAATTGGTTTGCAGCCATCTGCTGTATCTTTCATTTCATTTCTTTTTACACTCTGCGACCCTTTTCTGCTCGTCGTACTATCCGCAGCTCATGCCTTCACATTCATCATCGAGGTATTTTCATCGTGGGCGCCCCCTAGGATTTTTCCACTTAGCCATCCCTTCTAATTCTTCTTGTAGAAGGTTTTCGTGAATCCGTTTGGAGCGTCTTTCTGAGAGTCTTGAGCAGATGCCCTCCTTTTTTGGTTCTGTCAAAAACTTCGTCATTTGAGATGTGGACTTTTCAGGATATTTTTGTGTGTTATAAAAATACATTTCTTTGTATGTGTTATACTTCTAATTAAAGGCACGTTCTAATTACAAATTATGTAAGTAGGTATAATCATAATAATATATTTTCATATACACTTTATTGACGTTTGTCAACGTTTTAACTATGAACTTTGGTATCTTTTTTTCAATGAAGTATCAATACCAAATTATTCGCTGAGATATCCACGGCAAAAATATTGAGAAAAATGTAATCTCTTACATGCTGATTTGACACTCTCGTATGTAAGTATGTTGGATGATATTTTCGGTGCCGTTTAATGGAGCATCCATTTAAAAGGCCCAGGTGACATGGTGTCAAATGTTTAGAATGTGGTTCTCCACAGGAGATTAAGTGATTAGTTTAGTCATATGCGCTCTTAATTTAAGCTCTTAAGATTTTTTGATGTTTTACTTTGGTTCATTAAATAGTCTTTGGACAACCTTAAGAGCTCTGGTGAATTCGTCGGCTGTAAATATGGCAAAGGCGACGAAGAGGATAGTGGCAAAAAAATATAGAAAACGACATCATATGAAAAGATTAATATTGAGAATGATAGAAATGAATATAGGATAAATTGCTTTTGCTTTTTAAAATGACATACATTCCTAAGGCTATATTTCACATAAAGCCTTTAATGTCCTATAAAGCAGCATAAAAATGGCAATTGAAACCTTTTTTATATAAGGTAAACAATCATTAATTTTGTACCATATTAAATAGTTTGTTATGTTGTTATATAAGAAAATATTCAGGATTTCTCTTTAGTGGGCTTAGGACGACGTTTTTCTAGAGTGACAAATGTAAGGTTTTACAAAAAAAATACCGTAAATGTTTTGTTGTGTACAGATTATTTTTTCTATACAATATTTGGATGAAGGCCTACCTTTTAGATCTTTATAATCTCCTGTGAATCGCTATTTTCGTTTGAAGAAAATGTACAATAAATTATATGAATTGTATACTTTTAAGAATTTATATAATGGTGAGTAAATACATGAACATTCATGGATATGTCTGCCCTAAGATGGCAAAGTATGATATGTCACTTTTAACAAACTTTACAGGAGAGCAAATTTAAAGTTTGATGTGTTGGTATAAATCAGGGAATTGACGGTAAAGACATATAATAATGGAAATATGTAGAAAAAATGGTTATTTATTGAGTTAAATACATAAATATGTTATTTTTAAATGTAAAGTAATGAAATTTGTCATATATCTGACTATCTACCTGACAAATCATATTTTGGCATCTTAATATAAGATGCCAAAATATGATCTCCTATTGCAAAGTAAGCAAAACATGATATGTCTAGGACATATCGTATGTAGCCTCCTTCTGTTTGTAAGATAAAACTAGCAAACTTGAGAATGCAATGTGAATACATGAAAATTTTAGGAATAATTAATTATTATTAATATTTTATTTATTGATTGGTTGAAACCTCTTTTTATTACATTGATTTCCTTTAGAAATCTCTAAAATATTAATCGTCTCTAATTTGCCTAATAGAACACCATGCTTAGGCAACTTTTACTATTATAATCATCATCATAAGCAAGACAGCCCAGGAGCCTTGGCTAAATCTAGGAGTCTCTTCTACTCTTCCCTGTCAGCTGACTTTATTCTCCAACTTAATGTTATAAGCTGAAATTCCTTATTTTTAAAAGGATCCACGATTTTATGAATCTTTTTTCTAAACACCTTTCCTCTAATTAAAGAGATTGTGTAAAGGGCTAGGAATGGACTACAGATTCCAAGGGCAAGACTCACAAAATCTGACAATAGTTTGTTCTGTAAAGGAATTAAACTTTACAGAGAAATCCCTATGGAAATCAAGGAAGTTCGGACCTAGCACCTAGCAGCCTTTAAATTAAGATGCTTAAACTATGTAAAGGAAAGATTCTGATCCATGTAGTGGAACGGAATGCAAAGAATGTAAATTATACTATACTATACCCTCACGCCATGTCCCAAGCGGGGTAGGCAGAGAGAACGGAACGCCAAACAGACCTATCCCTACACACTTCCTTCGCTTCCTCCACATTCATACAGTTTCTCATACACGCACGTCGGTTCCTCTTAATCAACACGCGGCCGTCCTTGATAATCTGATCCACGTGGTTCTCGGACGCCCGCGCTTCCTCACACCCTTTCTTTCAGATAAGTATATCCTCTTTGTCATTCTTACCTCGTTCATTCGTTCAACATGTCCAAACCACCGTAGTTTATTCACGCACATTCTGTCCACAACATTCTTCTCGCATCCGCTCATTCTTTATTTTGATTAACTAGTAATATTTTCTATGTTAATTTGTATTATTGTATACAATTTACAGTGAAGAATAAAAATAAAATCAACGTTAAAATAATCTCAATGTATTTTTTATATCTTTACAAAAAAAAATAAGTGAATTCATTCCTATTATGTTAAGAATGATATTAAAAAAACTCATTTGTATGGCATCAATGGTAAATGAAATGAAACAGAAGAAATGTTGAAATGAAAGGAAAATAGAAGTATAAGTAGGTATGTATTGTTTATAATATTTCATTAAATTTTGGTTGAATAATTTCATTCTTTGAATAGTTTTCAGTTATTTCAATAATGAAGCAAGAGAGAAAAATATGCCACAATTATATTTGTTTCAACTGGTCTTTGTTGGCTTCAATCCTGTGTGAATTGGTTTGCAGCCATCTGCTGTATCTTTCATTTCATTTCTTTTTACACTCTGCGACCCTTTTCTGCTCGTCGTACTATCCGCAGCTCATGCCTTCACATTCATCATCGAGGTATTTTCATCGTGGGCGCCCCCTAGGATTTTTCCACTTAGCCATCCCTTCTAATTCTTCTTGTAGAAGGTTTTCGTGAATCCGTTTGGAGCGTCTTTCTGAGAGTCTTGAGCAGATGCCCTCCTTTTTTGGTTCTGTCAAAAACTTCGTCATTTGAGATGTGGACTTTTCAGGATATTTTTGTGTGTTATAAAAATACATTTCTTTGTATGTGTTATACTTCTAATTAAAGGCACGTTCTAATTACAAATTATGTAAGTAGGTATAATCATAATAATATATTTTCATATACACTTTATTGACGTTTGTCAACGTTTTAACTATGAACTTTGGTATCTTTTTTTCAATGAAGTATCAATACCAAATTATTCGCTGAGATATCCACGGCAAAAATATTGAGAAAAATGTAATCTCTTACATGCTGATTTGACACTCTCGTATGTAAGTATGTTGGATGATATTTTCGGTGCCGTTTAATGGAGCATCCATTTAAAAGGCCCAGGTGACATGGTGTCAAATGTTTAGAATGTGGTTCTCCACAGGAGATTAAGTGATTAGTTTAGTCATATGCGCTCTTAATTTAAGCTCTTAAGATTTTTTGATGTTTTACTTTGGTTCATTAAATAGTCTTTGGACAACCTTAAGAGCTCTGGTGAATTCGTCGGCTGTAAATATGGCAAAGGCGACGAAGAGGATAGTGGCAAAAAAATATAGAAAACGACATCATATGAAAAGATTAATATTGAGAATGATAGAAATGAATATAGGATAAATTGCTTTTGCTTTTTAAAATGACATACATTCCTAAGGCTATATTTCACATAAAGCCTTTAATGTCCTATAAAGCAGCATAAAAATGGCAATTGAAACCTTTTTTATATAAGGTAAACAATCATTAATTTTGTACCATATTAAATAGTTTGTTATGTTGTTATATAAGAAAATATTCAGGATTTCTCTTTAGTGGGCTTAGGACGACGTTTTTCTAGAGTGACAAATGTAAGGTTTTACAAAAAAAATACCGTAAATGTTTTGTTGTGTACAGATTATTTTTTCTATACAATATTTGGATGAAGGCCTACCTTTTAGATCTTTATAATCTCCTGTGAATCGCTATTTTCGTTTGAAGAAAATGTACAATAAATTATATGAATTGTATACTTTTAAGAATTTATATAATGGTGAGTAAATACATGAACATTCATGGATATATTGTATAAACATAAATATGATAAATATCATAAATTTGAATAAAAAGAAATTCTTTGTTATAGATTTTGTACACCAATAATTCTTTTTCTTCAAACATCTCTCCATCGCTGTCTTCACATTTTTTTCCATGCATTTCTTTATTGGGCTGCTTCTCTGGTGACGAGGTCTATAATATCATTGGCCCATCTTTTCTAGAGGAAATCTTATCTTCTTTTTTTTTACGAAGTCTCCATTTAGAATACAAAGAGTATAGCAAGACCAAAAATATACACACAAAAGTACTTTTTGTTTTGAATAGACGTTTATTAAATGTGCTCTATAAAAAGTAAACCTCCCATTCTTTTCATTAAATTTAAATTTTCGAGTGCTCATTTAATATCTTCAGTTCAGCGATGAGGCACCTGTCCTGAATGTCTAAACTTATATTAATATGGATAGAAAGACATCGAAAAAGTTTAGTCAAAAGAGTCCCCACACGAGAGCATGTTGGCCGGCCAACTCTTTAGGCTGCCCATTATGACACCTTCGGTATAGACAGAATTCTGGTCATGTGTTAGTTATACTCAGTAGTAAAACTAAACAATAATAAATATTATTCATTAAGGGCCGATCTTATAAACATTATATCAAATATCCGTTAGCATTTTGGTAAGTTGCTGACGGATGGCAGTTTGTGAGCCAAACAAACCGACGGGTGTCTTATAAAACGTATTTGACCATTCGGCATCCACATGTTAAATAAACTGGTGTTGCTATGATTTATTGTTATTCTATGCATAGCAACGATCAAATACACATGCATTATTAAAGTTTAACCCAAGTATATTTATTATTCTATTGTTTAACCTCGCAGCTTGTGTAATCACGTTTGAAAAATATATTATTTTGTTTAAATTCAGGAATAATTATTAGTAAAATGGTTGTAGGTTGTAAAATTAAGAAATGTCATATAAACCGACGGTTTGAGTGTCAAAACCGTTGCCAAAACAGTCGGTATTGCTAACCTACAGATTTTTACCGAAATATGGCTAACGGACGTTTATAAGACGCAAAAGTTACCGATTGTCGCTTTTTTCGGTATATTTCGTCGGTTATGTAACTAACGGATGTTTATAAGATCGGCCCTAAAATTGTCAAACGACGGTACTTGGTGGAAGTTAATGTTAAATTAATAAAAACCAACACTAACTCTGTATAAATTGATCTAATTGTTTAATTCTGTTACTATTGTTGTTTTGTTCAAATTACTACTATTTTTGTTGCATCTTAATGTTTATTTTTATATATTTGTACCAATTCATTTTTTATTATTATTGTCTGTCAAATTGTTTTTTTTTATTTTATTTGTTATAACGTGTAAAAGGCTCACGCCATGTACAAGTGATAAATAAAAAATAAGTAAAAAAAATAAAAAATATATTTGTTAGGTACTTCAACATTGATCAATGTGTATTTTTTTCCAATATTATTTTTATTATTTTAATGCAGAATTATTGTTTAAAGCATGGGTGTCCAACACTTTCAGCAGCCGGACCAAATTTCAGAATGAGATTTACTACCGGGCTGCACAACAATATACTCCATATATGGAACATATGATAATTTTAGTTTACCTTAAAATTTCTACCATAGTCGCCAAATTTTCAAAATGGTTTAAGAATTTGAAATGTTTCCAAACTCCTCGGTTTTCTTTAGGAATATTTTATCAAAATACTTCTTTCAAAAAAGTAACGGGTGCTTTGTGGGACGCACGTAGACACCCAATTGTACGCATGCGGCCCGCGAGCCGCGGTTTGAACACTCTTGGTTTAAAGTCACAATATTATTATTTAATTAACGATTCATTAAAAATTTTGTGCAAAATAATGATAAACTGTAAAAAATGTTATTTTACGTGGCACGTGTATTAATAACTTTATATCATGATGTAATCACGACATCAGTACTTAAATCAACGTCATACAAAAATAATATCTCATCGTTATGTAGATACAATACCTACCCTTAAAATTCATTAACCCCTCAATACGCTTTGATGTAAATTCATTATTAATTCACTACCATTTTATTTTCCACGAGTTCATTGTTATTTATATTATTATTTTACGTGTGAAAGGAATATCATCATGAAAAGGGGAAGATATCAACATAATAATATTATTATTATTTCCAAATTAATTACTTCAATTCATCGAATCAATCAAACAGTAAATTACCAATTTGATTTCTCATTGTAGTGCCTACAACCTTATCGGTATTATTGTCTTTGTAATAAAAGGAACTTGTCATAACTCATAATAATATTCCGGATTATATGCATCATATATGCAAAATAGGAATACTAAATTATACCATGTAGCATATATTTATTTATTTAATACAGCTTATCCATATTCAGCGACAGTTTTGATATTTTAAGTAGTATTAAATTGTTTCTTTTTGCATTTCATTACTGGTAAATTGTCCATATTTTTTAATACTGGCAACACCGTAATTCATACGAAGTAAAGTTTGCTACAAACGAATGAAATAAATAAAACAAATATTTTATTCTACTGTTCAATTTATTAACGAGAGAGTCGTCTTTCATCTTGTTAGGTCATTGTTTATCTTTTGCTACAGACGTAGGATGTTTTTCCTTCCATTATTTTTATTATCAAGAGAGACGTCTGTCGTCTTTTTAAAATATTGTCAATCATGATTTTGACAATGTCCTAAGCGTAGATCTTAGATGTGCACAAGCTATTTGAAATTATTTTATCAGTTTACGTTCGGTCCATAAAAGTATTTCTTTTTATAATTCTTCTTTTTTTTACTAGGTTATTGTTTATTTATTGTTATAGAACAAAAGTCAAAAGATAAAATAAATTCAAATAATTTTCTACAGAGATTTGTAAAGTTCTCGCTGTCTTCGGATGTGCACGTGCTATTTGAACCTTTTTTTGTCAGTTTGCGTTCGGTTCATTGGAATACATCGTACTTTGTATTGATTTGGAATTTTGTATTCAATGTATAGTGAAGAAGAAACTAAATATTTTTATAATATGCAAAAAAAAAACAATGTACCTATTAAGCAAAATTCTATGAAAAAATCCAAAATATGCAAATGCATATCTGCCTAGTGATATAATAATAAGTTATTAATTTTATTCAGTTCGAATAACTTTTAATTACATTTCATTTTCTATATTCAATAGTAAATACGGGTAGTATTTGTTGAGCTTCCGAGTTGAATAAAGTTATTCAAAGCTTTTTCTTTGACCTTTGATATCGGATAGAACGTAAAGTTTCTAGTTCTTAGATCAATGAGAAAAATTGAAATAACATATAAAAGTTGAGTACGTGATCAATCTCAAGATGGTTCATATCTAAATGTCAGTTTATCTTAAATGAAAATATGTATGCATACTCATAGACATACCTACTAGACTTGCAGCGCGGTACATTTTTTCGGATTTTTTGTGTTCCAACATCGATGTTTTTTAAGCATTAGCAATGTATTGTCTTACAACCGACGCGACGTCAGTATAAAACTGGATCCAAAATTTGATCGGCTGCATGACCGATTTTTCTTTGAATTATCGATCTAGTATAATCTTCATTGGTGATATGAATAAACAAATATTTTTCTTGACAGATTGACTATGTCCTTATAAGACGAAAGACGTCTCTTAAATAATGAACAATATAGTAAAAAAAAGTTTTTTATTACATTTAATATCTTTAATTTTGTTATGAAATACTTTCTAACTGTCCTAATTTTTATTGGCATAGAAAGAAACAAGAATACCATACTCCAGCTCGTCATGAAGGGGACGATCGACCGCCGCAGAGGGGTCGGCAAAAGACAGCTCTCCTGGCTTCGAATCATTCGAGAATGGACCGGTGTCAGATCCATGAGGGAACTGTTTCGCGCCACCAGGGAAGCTTTCACCCTAATGGTCGTCAACGTCGGGGGAACTTAGCAGGATAAGTGAAGAAGAAGATAAAAAGAAAAACTTACGTGTTTATTATATACATTTAGTATGCTGGCAAGAAAAAAATTAACGAATTGACAAACTATTATTCAAGTCCCGACAAATTATGACATTTTGCAACATTTATTGATGAAGATCACAAACAACATTAACTGAAGTTGAAGTAGAATAATAATCCATAGGCAATATGTTATATAATAATCGATATCTAATCTAAATGTTTAGAAACTTTCCTCATATTATCTTTATTCCTCTGACTTCTACTCAAACCATATATACCTACTATCGAGTGAATTTAGCTTTAATTAATAAAGACAAAGTATTTAACACTGCGAGCTATTTATTATAAATGAAAACCTTTATTGAGATTATTAACAGAGTGTATTATCATAAAACCAATATTATTATTATTATTATTACAAGTCCACTGCCCACTCCACGTGGCGGAGATTGATTGGAAATTCTGAAAATGTTTCATGGACGAAGGTTCAATAATATATACATACAGAACAATGACACAATACAGTGGTATCTCGACATACGAGTTTTATTTGTTTCGCTACCTTGCTCGTATTTCAAATCAAATTTCCCCATTATTAATTGAACTGCCATTAATTCATTCCAGCCACCAAAATATCACCCCAGTTATTTTTGAGACGTGTTTTTGAATAAGAAAAATGTATTTATATTGACAAATATTGTACAAAACCATAATAAAAGAGAATGCAAAGAAATTAACTAGATTTATAAAGTGTTATTTTCGCTTAATTTTCGTCACTGCTTTTCTCTTCACTGGTCTTTGCCTTTTTCGCCACGTAGGCCGTTTAAAAAAAACATGTCCAAGGAGGTTTGTTTCTTCCTTCCTTTCAGAATGTTCTGGAAATGAGTTAAACAAGTGTCATTTAATAGCTCGTATTTCAAAGCTAAAAATCGCTCGCTCGACGGCTCGTATCTCAAAAGACTCGTACGTTGGGGCACTCATATATTATATCAAGGTATTACTGTGAATGTATTACACTGTATAATATGTGAAGGTTGTGTTGAACGGGACCCGACCACAACAAACACAATACGCCTCCAGCATCTCCGCTAGGATCTAAAGGCCAAACTCTAATTAAAATTCACTTCTAACACTTCGAAAGTGTGTGACCTTTGACGTCCTTATAATGAATCAAAATAGATATAAAATCATATAAACCTGCATATTTATATAATTTTATTTTTCTATTTTACGAGATCTCCATGTCTTATCATTATTGTCTATAATAGATACATTCAAATCAAAAATGGATTAAGCCACACGATGACCCATAATTATTTAACTATGGAAATTCATGTAAATTATGTTTTTTTTTTCAATTTAAAGTGAACTTAACTTGATGTACATTGTTATTTGAAGTTTAGTTCACTTTTGAATCGAAGAATCACAAGTCTTTCATAAATTGGCATAGTTAACTCAATACTGGTCATCATGAGGTTTTATCAACTTTTGATTTGAATTTATCAATTTTTATACTCTACGTCTTTACCATATCATGGACTCAATTCTGGAACTATTCATCTTGAATTTTGGTGGTTTTGATATATATGTTCTCGATGTTTGTCTTTAATGTTTGAGTAATTTCAAGTAGGTATTATAATAATTATGAATTAAAATTGATGCTTCCTTGTACTGTAATCAAAGTGTTTCAATAATAAATAAATAAATATTATAAATTACTCTCTTTCTGAGTGTAATGTCATGATTTATCCATAAATCTCAAAACTTTTAATTTTGAGATGCCTAACTATAATATTAAGCCCACGATATGCTTACAAGGAAATGTATAAATATTTCTTGAGTCATGGCTAACCCTTACGATCCAATGGTCTTCAATCGATACCAGCCCATAATTTTTTTCTGAATTCATTTTCTGTTCATGGTTTTTTTTTTTTTTTAATGAGGGGAAATCCTACTTGGACGCCCAACCCTTCTGGCTGGGTGTGCCGGACTCTCACCGACTAAAACCCCTCCTCTTCTTTGCGGAAGTGTACCTGTCTTTTTATAAGACCTACCACTTTCCGCAGATTGTCTATCTTGTCTGTTTGTTCTCGTCTACCTCTTTCACCTTGATAATCGCCTCCATATAAGAGGCGATCGTCCTCCATTTCTCGGGTGACTCCAGCATAGCTGCCACAGTCGTGTCGGCGTTCACATCTCCAGCGACCTCATCTCGCAGTGTGGCTCTGGCTTCATCCCATCTGCTGCACTCGAAGAGAGTGTGCTCCGCGTCGTCCACCTGTGCGTGGCAATACCAGCACGCTTCTGTTGGGGCCTTGTTTATTTTTTTGAGATATTTCCCAAATACCCCGTGTCCAGTCAGGCATTGGGTGACACGGAACGTCACCTCTCCGTGCTTTCTTTCCAGCCATGGTGTCAGGTTCTTTATAAGGCGATGTGTCCACCTTCCCTTCTGCGAGGAATCCCAGGCTTCTTGCCACTTGGCAATTGATATTTTTCTTTCTTGCCGTTTCAGTGCGTCTGTAATCTCCTCAGTGCTACGATGTATTCTACCACGTTCTACTGCCAGTATGTTGAAAGGCAGTAATCCAGCTATTACTAGTGATGCGTCGGTTGATGCCGTTCTGTATGCTCGGCATACTCTCAGGGCTGCCACTCTCTGCGTGCTTAGGAGTTTCTCCACGTGACTTTGTCGGCTCAGAGCCTTTTCCCAGAGCGGCGAAGCATACAGAACCACCGACTGAGCTGCCATCGCGAGAGTTCTTCTTCTATTTTGTGATGGTCCCTTTGTGTTGGGTAGTAGTGAATACAGCGCCCTTACTGTTTTCTGGGCTTTGTCACACACACGGTTGATGTGTTTTCCGAAGGTGAGTCCAGAATCAAGTACGACACCCAAATATTTCGCCTCCTTTATTTCCAGCTATTTCAAAATTTACGTTTCTGGCACGCCTTCCTCCACTAAGTATTACTGCCACTGTCTTTTGGGCGGCTATCTCAAGATTGTTTGCTTTCATCCATAGGCAAATTGCGTGGAGGGCCGTATCCGTTTTCGAGACCAGTTCTCGCTCGGTAGATGCAGTCACGGATACCGCGAGATCGTCCGCATAGCAAACTAGACAAACTTCCTCGGGCACGGCAACCGACATGACATCGTCATACATGATGTTCCACAGAGTAGGGCCAAGAACCGACCCCTGCGGGACTCCTCCATTTATCTCCGCGTCTACGTTTTTACTTATCTGAACTCGCCTTGTCGTAAAGTAGTCTATTATAATGTTTACCAGGTATGTACTGATGTTCTTCTTTTTTAGCTTGTCAATAGAGATCGGCCATGATGCCGTATTGAAAGCGTTCTTGACATCGATCAGAATCAAGGCATTGAGTTTGCTGGCCTTTCTGGCCTCTGCAGCCATTGAAATAATCTGGTCCACCGCTCCAGTTGTAGATCTTCCCTTGCGGAAGCCGTGTTGGTTGTTGTTCAATGCGTTTTTTTCATCTAATTCGAGCATAAGTCTCTCGTTGATGACGCTCTCGAACAGTTTACTCACGACATTGAGAAGGCATATAGGCCTGTATTTTGTTTCCTCATTTGGCGATCCCTTTGGCTTGTCTACAAGAATTAGCTTGGCACTCTTCCACGTTTTGGGGAATTTTCCGTTTCTGAGGAGTTCGGTGAACATAGCCCCAAAATAGTGTACATTTTTTGTTGCTAGGGTTTTGAGAGCATCTGGTGGTATGTTGTCGGGGCCCGGCGATTTGCCCACTTTTATTCTTTTTATTGCCTTTAGTATTTCGTTCTCACTAGTTATATGGTGGCTGAGGAATTCAGGGTTTTCCTCCTTAATCAGTGGCCTACTTGGTTTAGTTATAAATAGCTTCTGGAACGTTTCTTCCTTCTTTTTTAACGTGAGCTCAGTTTTGGGACCAGATCGGTTCATCTGAGCTCTCACTATTTGATATGCATCACCAAATATATCTTCATTAAGTTTTTCACACAGCATGTCCCAGTTTTTCCTTTTTGACGCCATTATCTCTTTTTTTAATTTGTTTTTTGCCGTTTTATATGCGCTTTGCAGTTTTTGTTTCATGCTATTATTTTTGCATTTTTGACACTCTCTTCGCATTTTGTTGGTCATTTTTATGTGTTCTTGAATGTCTAGTGTCCACCAATAAGGTAGTTTTCCTTCGTCATTCGCTCTTACTTTTGGTGTGCTATGTCTGTAGGCTTCTTTCATTGCATTCTCATATTCTTCGGCATTTATTTCTCGGCCATTTGTGATTTCTGCGAATTTGTTGCATAAAGAGGTTGGGTTGGTTAATCCATTTATGTATCTGCATATGTCTTTTCTTGGCAGATTCCATTCGCTCATTGTGTATTCGTGATCGCTAAGAGATGCGTCATCAAGAACTCTCCAGGTTGGGACTTTATTATAAGCTCTTTCGTTCAGCATTGTTAAATCAATGTAAGAGATTCCATTCGGCCTGATGCAAGTTGGTCGCTTTCCATCATTGAGAATTACAAGATCCAAGGAGTTTGCCCATTCCAGCAGTTCTTTTCCTCTGTTATTAGTTACGTTACCACCCCAGTAAGGATGTTTTGCGTTAAAGTCACCAGTTATGGCTACCATTTTTCCATTAGCGTACTTCCGAATATCCGTCTGTATACTGAGTAGGACCTCACTGAATTCCGTTCTGTTCATGGTGCTCGCTGTTGGAATAGTCTGCCTTTCAGAATAAAGTTGCTCCCCACTCTTCACGCTTTTAAGCGAGCGGTCAAGAACCACTAACTCACTAGAAATATGAAATCTGCATAGTAACGAAGCATTGGAATGACTTTTTCACTTCTTTCGATTTGATTTTTACAATGTTACATTATGTAAACCTGTTCTCCAATCAAGATATCTATTTCACTTATTTTAGAGGCATTAACTATGTAACAATTTCTAGACATTTTTAAATAAAATATTTAAACTTGAATTACTATGTTTATTTCTTACATTAATTTAAATTACGCTATCGCGATTTCAGTGCACTTGCACCATTGACGAGCTTTGAAACTATCACTAACTCTATTTGAAACTATCGTCAGTCTTGAAAAGCTCGTCAATGGTGCAAGTGCACTGAAATCGTGATAGCGTAATTTAAATTAATGTAACAAATAAACATAGTAATTCAAGTTTAAATATTTTATTTAAAAATGTCAAGTTATCTATTTTATATTCTCAAAAAAAGTGGAATAGAGTAAGAGACCAATCTGGGGAATCCAAAGACTAACTTTCTGTAATAAACTATTTTAATTACATACATAATATTATTGTACGTAATATTAACTAGTATATACAATATGTGATATTATGATAATAAATTAACTTAATTCTATGTATTCATTTATTCATACATTAAGTTTGGCTAAGAGCTTTTTGAGTAATAGTAAAGTTTGTAGGTACAATAACACAATACTAATACAATTTTATAAAATATCCTAATGTAAGTATGTATAATAATATTATTACTATATAGATGATTCAATGCGAATCCGTTTGGCGCCTGTGTTTGCTAATAATTAGAGACCTTTTCAAGACGAGGGATTAATCCCTTTCCTCCCTTTATAAATTTGTTTTTCATCATCTAGCGATACACAAGTAGTAAGTCTAATTAAGTCATTTATTTTTCTAACGTACGTACATACTCCCGTACTCAGGGAATTGGTATACCAATTAATAAATCAACCATTATATCTGGACCATGTTTTGACAACGTCTAGTGATAGTTGTCTAAAATAAGAACTGTTCTTTCGTCCATCTGAATATATAGACAGGGACAAGAGGTATGGAAGAGCTGTTTCGTGCTGCTCAAAACAGAAAAGATCTTTCCCAATCGATCGTCAACGTCGCGGGGACCGGATAAGACAAATAAAGAAGAAGACGAAGAAGAAAAAAGATTGTAACAGTGCTATACAAGATGAATGTGAAATGGAAGTTGGTGTGATAATCAAGGTGAATATAAATTAGCTACGGAGGTTCGGGCATATAGGAAGCAAGAGTGAGGACAGAGTGACAAAAATACATATATGGCTTAGAGAAAGGGTACTTGGAAACGTGACCGGCCGAGGATCAAATGGCCAGACTAGATTCTTGAGGGACACAAAAAGTGTGATAGGAAGAGCTGACTCAAATGGCATAGAAACGTTCTGAATGTAAGATGCTGGTTCCTGCCTTGTGCTCCCGAGAGGAGCGATAATGGGCGAAATGATGATAATAATGATATCTGGTTCAATGCCATATTATTTGTAAACAGAATTTTTATATTCTGTACTTTTTTTTTAAAAAAAAAAACAGCAATGGTTGATTGCAATCAATCGTCACACAAAAAATAAAATTGAACGAATAAATATTTTGTTTACACGTGAAATAACTGATATCCCATCTGTAAAATCTGTTTATGTGACAAAATCACTCACAAATGGATATTGACATTATGTTTGGCTTAAATTGTTTCCAGCATTCAATCCTATTCTCCCATTCTTACCTTCATTAAAAAATATCTGCTCTTTGCAAAATAATTAATAAAAAAATTGGTATAATATTGAATAGATACACCGTAGAATAAACTGTTTTGTGAGTTCATTCACTGTGTCGGTGTTTAGGTAGTAGAATTCCATATCGAAATAAATAAAACAAGTGTTTTATTCTACTATTGTTTTATTCTGTGAGAGAGACGTCTTTCGTCTTATAAGGACATTGTCAATCTGATTTTAAAATACAACAATATTCATATAATTATATAAAAACAATAACAATGATTGTTATTGTAAATATTGTTTTTATATATATGAATATTGTTGTATTTTAAAATCAGATTGACAATGTCCTTATAAGACGAAAGACGTCTCTCTCACAGAATAAAACAATAGTAGAATAAAACACTTGTTTTATTTATTTCGATTGTTTTGTGAGTTTTTTCTTTAATCTGTCTTAAGTATCTAGACATGGCTAGTAAGCCAGGAATAAATACGCATATTTTGCAAGTAAGTACGGATGTTTGTATTTTAAGACTAGGGACAACAATCGCTACCGTACTGACGTAAGCACTATTTAATAATTTATTACTTGCCAATCTATCCCGTGTACCTGCGTGGGATCGATATTTGACTTTTAAGAGCTTTGAAGGCTTATTAGTTAATAATACTGTACGTTTCAGCACGCGCGTACACAAGTAGGTACCTACCTAGCGCCTACTAGGCGTCAATAAATGAATCCTTTAGTCTCCTTATAATTAATACCTTTTGTCTATGTCGTCATTAAAACGGGGCAACGGATCGATTAGTGATATTCCTATTATCTACTGTTTATTTATTTATCTGTACAAAAAAAAAATACACAAAAACATGGATTGTCTTATTCAGCTGAGCTAAATCCTGTGAGCCTATTTTAGGATATCCATTTATGAAAAAAAATAGTATAGTACCTACCTACTAAAAAAATTCCATAAAGGTATATTTTCTGAAAAACCATTGCACTTTTAGACTGATCGTCCTTATCCACAACCCTGGATTGGTTGATGCACCTCTGCATAAACAAACCATTTCAAAAAGCATTCTACATTGATAACTCAAGGAGAGGGGCAAAAGGGAGTCTGAGAGAGATCTGATGAACATAATACAATAACTACTAACTCTTTAGTTAATCAAACTCTCGCGTAGTAAATGACTTGACGAACATAATAATGATCTATTATTATTTTTGACGCGCATAATATGATGTACTTTTTTATTATTTTAAAATTGTTTTGATTGATTGCATTCAACTGTATATGTACAAGTTGTATTTTTTTGGTATTGCCACAGAACAGACCTTAGTCTAGTGGAGCAATTTATTCCATAATGGTGTTCTTTTGTTTGTTTGTATTAACTGTTTTGTTATTTTAATTATTATCTTTACTTTTATTTTGATTATTATTTTTTATGACTTTGAATTTGCTTGTTGTTGTTATATTTATTTTGTGCTGTTAACATGTAAAAGGCGAAAGCCGTGAATGTGCTTAAATAAATAAATAAATAAAATTCATAGTAAGTCCTAAATTACAAATATATAATTGATGCGGTACATTGCAGGGGAGTTTATCAAATCAATATTGCAATAATTGTGACTCTTCTCTTATTTCGCTGTGCTATAATAATTTTCATAATTTTAATTTTCGTAATTGATTTGTCTAATGTTATTATATTAATTTGTTCTGTTTAATTTTCAATGGTTTTGTTTTTTCATTGATTTGTGTGTTATTCCAGTTTTTTACTAATAAATTAATAATAACCATTGTTTCATTTCACCACTAAAATTTTTGTCTCTATAAATTAGATAATAAAAATGTCATGTGTGAAACCTTGTAAACAAATGAGAACACAGATTTAAATTATACTCTTGTGAACAAATGAACAAATCATATTATAGAGTATTTAAAACTAAACCGAAAAATTAACATTATATATGTACCTAATAATTTATACATACAGCATAATTTAATAATACAGTTGGTACCTTGACATACGAGTGCCCCAACATACGAGTTTTTTGAGATACGAGCTGTCGAGCGAGAGATTTTTCGTTTTGAAATACGAGCAAAAATTGAGATACGAGCTATTCAATGAAACTTGCCTAACCCATTTCCGGAACATTCTGAAAGGGAGGAAGAAACCAACCTCCTTGGACATGTATTTTTTTAAATAGCCTACAAGTGAAATTGAGAAAAGCGTGGCGAAAAAGGCAAAGACCAGTGAAGAGAAAAGCAGTGACGAAAATAAAGCGAAAGTGGCACTTTGCAAACCTAGTTTATTTCTTTACATTCTCTTCTATTATGTTTTTGTACAATATTTGTCATTAATAAATAGATACATTTATCTTATTTTAAAACACGTAACAAAAATAACTGGGGTGACATTTTGGGGGCTGGAACGGATTAATGGCAGTTCAATTAATTTCAATAAGGAAATTTGATTTGAGATACGAGTAATTTGAAATACGAGCAAGGTTGCGGAACGAATTAAACTCGTATGTTGATGTACCACTATTTTTCACGAAATTCTACTGTAGAATAATGAAATAAAAGCGATGTTCTGTTTATAAAAGGTAGGGCTTATTATGTTAAATTTAAACTTGTACTCAGGAAATTTGAATTAAACATTTCACTGAGAATTCGTGAAATAATGTTCAGTCTGTACACATTACGGATGTGAATAATATATTTGTATTTTAAGGTAGTCTATTTTCAGGTGTTGAATTTATGGATAATTTACGTTCTACTATTCATCACGATAGAATTAGGTGCTTATTTTAAAATGTTATTGTGAAAAAGCTGACAACATTTTTAAATCCAGACTTACATCACATTAATTCAAAGTGACAAGGGTATTTAAAAAATAAATTATACTATACTATATACTATACCATCACGGCATATCCCACAAGTGGGGTAGCCAGCAGACCAGCTGCATGTGAGAAACATGCAAGCTGTCCTCTCCGTGCCAATATAAAATCAAGACATTCAGGATGGGTGGCAAACCTCTTCGCTGAATTTAAGATGTAAAATGTCTTAATTTTTTCGAACACCTGCCTTTTACAGGATACTCGAAAACTTACGGAGAAGAGTGGGAGACCAATTCTTTACCGGGTGCTCCACGGGATTATATTTTTTATTATTTATTCATTTTACTTGTTAGGTATGCTATTTCTAATTGTTAACCTTTATTGTATAGACAAGTAATTCAAAGAAAAAAATGGTAGTGCCTCCAATCAAACTTTGCTACCAAACACATTCCATTCCATAGTGTTTCCTCTTTGAAAATCGAAAAGTTATAAACACATTGACGTTGGAAGGTTTGACGGACATTGATTGTTTTTATTTTTATTTAAGTGTCGTTTATGGCTTTGTCAGTCAAGTATACAGGATGTGTAATACTTAAGTATTAGAAGTTAAAAGATCATTGACATCTCAATGTTATGGAGGGAAATCGCATAAAAACGTTTTTATTTTTATTAATTTTGAGACATGTTATCTGAGGAATTTTTCATAATTAAAATTTTCCAGCCGAAATCGAAAATTGTCAATAAAATCTTTATGGATAATTTGCATTAAGGTAATAAATGCAATACTCAGAGACTACCCACACATCTCTGTGACCTAATGAATAGAGCACATTGCGCTGGTGCCAAATACAGAGGTGCTGGGTTCGATTCCTAGTACAGCCTGAGTTGGTTTAGCAGACAGCCTGGGTCGAATTGTTAGCATCGGGACACCTGATACTCTTTCTCTCTCTGTCTCTCTTTACGCAAGAGATGCGTTATATACTAAGGTTATGCATACTAAATACTTTTTAATATGAAATACGTTATAAAGTTATTGCACCATTGACTTTACTTACTTCTGCGAGCCGGCTTTGAAGAGCTTCCGCTCAAAACTTTTCTTTTGCCTGACGATGAGAGCGGAAGCTCTTGAAAGCCGGCTCGCAAAAATAAATAAAGTCAATAGTGGAATAACTATATATCGTGTTTCATTTTAAAAATTATGTAGAACCGTCAGTCAATAAATTAAACTGTATGCATACCTACTTATTTTTGTATTTATTCTCAAAAGGATTTAGAAAGAGGAAGTTGCCATACTAATCGAAAACCCAAATATCTTGTAGGTACTCATCATGTTTTGTGCACCATATCAATTAATTAAGGAAAGGAAGTAGGGTGACAATGCAATTAGTCTCAATACAATAAGAAGAACAAGGAGTGGATGTCTATAATATGTAATTAGTTTTGGTGCGCCTTTAATCAATCTACACTGTCAATGTGATACATCATCTGTCCAGTTACATAACTTAACGAGTAGAAATGTCTTATATTAGAGAAATCGTCATTTTTCTAATATTGCTATATTTATATTAGGGCCAATTCTGAATCTTAATGAACTAACTAACTAAAAAGTTGATTAATATTAGTTATTATGTAGTATTCAGCATTAGTTATGAACTATAAACAACTATTAACTCGAGAACCACCAAGTGCAAACGGTAAAATCTATGGGACAAACTAATATTAGTCAGTGATGCCGCAATACAAAATGTTTTTCACGTTCCGATTTACACTTCTGGCAACAATTTAATAGTTGTCGCGCGTGAATTTTGTGAAATGTCAGATTTGCCGATATATTTTGGCGTTCGTATTTGCGTCGGTGGTGGTGTAATTTTACAATTTATACATGCTAAGAGTTGCCCTTAAAATATAAATTTTTACTTTTAATTGAAAAAACAACTTAACACTTCCAAAATATAGCAATATTCTGCGGTAAAATGACATCAAATAATAATATTCGCACATTAAAAGTCGCGAATAAAATTCTGCCAAATCCAACTTATTTTAGTCGTCGGCTGTCAACTAAAATTTCATTCTGAATACGAAATCCATAGATTCTCGAAATTTATAGTTGTACTAAGGTGTCAAAATGAACCAATGAACTAAATTAGTACGGAAAACTGTGAATACGAATTATAACTAATTATCATGACTCAACACTTAGTTGACTTAGTGCAACTAAACTATTTTATGATTCAGAATTGGCCATATTGTGCTTCAAAAGCACAACAGAAAGTAAAATAATAAATATAAAATAATCGCACTGTTAAAGACATAGGTACGTTGCTTTTGTTCCGTTCAATAGTTTCAAATTCCAAATATTATTGGAATTGAAAATTGGCACACTTTTTGCATAGGTAACACAATATTTTTATGTATAATCAGTGATATTTTACAACTAGATTCGCAATGTCATACAAATATTCTCTAAAAATGTGTACCCACCCGTCGAGGTACAATACCTGATGCTACGCATTAAATAATCGCGGTGTAAGAAGTTCATACTGGCTAATGTTCCTACAGTCATTTGTTGTCCATGAGTCTTCCATAATAATATACTTGAAGTATGTACCTGCACCCACACAATGCGTTGCTCTCTTATAGACCAAGTAGAATCATACCCTAGACATGAACTTGAGCCAATAAATAAATCTGTTTTAATTGCAAATAAATTTAATTGTAACTTTCTTTGTATACTTTCTCTATAGGTATAATATAATTTTGTTGTTATGTGTTTTCTATGTACTTAGTACATAGAAGACTGGGGGCTAACGAGTCAATTTATATACTTTTCTTATGTACAATTCATGTAAATTCATTTCTTTAAATATTTGATAATAGATTTCATTTTGATAATATTTGTATACTTTCTTGATAATAAATATGTATGAATATGGTGCGATCGTCCTGGTAGGACGACAACGTATCATTTTGTGGGCATCGTTTCGGGATATTATGAATTGTTTATTCATAGACCCTGGAATTTTAAATGTATTGTGTGGTGAATATGTGTGATTTTAAGGTTCAGAGTTCTCATCTATAATGTGTGGTAATGTGTATTGATATTAATTGAAAATGTAATGATTTTAATGTGTGTATGTATATGAAAACAATTTTAAAAATGAAACAGGAATCGTAAGATAAATAATTTAAATATTCGTATTTAAAAAAAAAAAAAAAAATGTATTGGTGTATAGCGCAAACGGTTGTCGCGAGCAATTTAATAATGTGGAGTAAAATATCGATGCCGTATAGAAGGAATTGTATCGTGAAAATATTCTGTTGTAATGTATCGTTATAAGCGATGAACAGAACATCGAGAGTCGACCTACATAATATAATGAAGATATAGTGTGTATCTAGGTATAATACATCGCGTGTGCGAACGCCGTACGAATAGATATAATATTAGACCGATAATATTATTATACCGCAGTATACATATCTATGCAACGTATAGTAGGTACATACCTATACGTCGCGAGAGAAAGAGACATCATACAGACCTACCGCAACAATGTAATAAAAAAATATTCACGCGCGAAACGGAAGTCCAGAGTGCTGGTAAAATGAAATGTTATTGGAACGAAACGAAGTATGCGCCTACCCATGCTGTTTGTGTATAGTAAACCATTTTGTACAAGTAAATTTGTTTTGCCGGTAAACAGAATTTTGTTGTTATGTTATTTTAATAGTAAATTCATTTTCAAACGATGAGAGTAAAAATCGATGTTAAATATTAAATTGAATTAAATTTTTTGAAACAGTTAAATGTTGCATTTGGAATAAATATCTTTATTGAACTCTAGGAGGAATAATATTAAATGAGCATTGTTGTGATAAATATATGCGTAGTAGAATTTTGATAAGAATACTTATATGTGCGTACGTAGTGATGTGACGAAATAATAATGACAAATAATATTAAATAAATATTTTTGTTTTAAGAAAATTAAAGTTAAAAAATAAATCGAAATGAATAATGTTAAACCTTCACGACCGTTCACGAAATTTGAAATATAAATACACTTAACCCTTAGCATGACCGAATTTGTTAACCCTTGGTGAATAATAATTGAATTTTTTTTTAATGTCAAGTATTAGTGAACTGTAACTGAATTTTTTGAATTTAGTTAAGAAACAGTTAACCCTTTGATGACCATCGTTGAAAATTTTGACATTAACGTAAATAGTAGAATGATGTTTTGTAAAATTTTTTTTGGAAATTAAAGAAGTACCCATGTAACGATGTAGAATTTTTGCTGTTGAATATTAACCCTTCGTGTACGGAATTTGTTATCTTTTGTGAAGTAATTAATTTTCTTGAAATGTAATAATGTGACTTTTGCGGCTTATTATCAGCGTGATATATTGAAGTAACCTATGCCTTGTTTATTTGAGAATTGAGTCCGTTTAGTGAATTGTCCCGTTAAGGTAAACTAGCGAACGCTCTTTGATAAAAAATGAGTTATGTTTATGTAATATGTAAAGCCGTGGTAGGAGAGATGTGTTTAAATACTTTTTTTGTGACCTTTTGTGTAATCAATATAGAGACGATGTTATCTGGATGTGTAAAAGATAAATCGTGAAGCTCTTTTTGATGAATGTAGACAATGTGATTGCTAATCGTTCATACCTATTATTTTGAAGTTTGAGTTTATATGACGTTTAATTCCGCGTAGGACACGTAGTAATCTCTTATGAATTGTAATTGGAAATGTTTGGATGTGGTATATCCTTGTTGAATAAAATAATTTTGTGACTTTGTGTAAAAGTTTGTTTATGTTGCTTGAATACATTGGAAAATGTGATAGAACATTTTGACATTGAACGGGAATGGCTTATGAAAGACACAGAATAAAACCTGTAGTGGAATGTTGGCTGCAGATATTCAATGGGATAATTTTAATTAATTGTATGTTTGTGAATAAAGATGATGTATGAATCTGTTTGTGAAAGGTGCGCTCTGTATGAAGAAGTTAATGTTGAATTTGAATAATGATGTATGTAAAGAATTTATTGAACTTGTAACTTGTATATTGTGTAGCAAAGATCGAAAGTTGTTCAATGTATTTGTCATGTATTAAGCCTGTGTGAGGGTAGCTCCCTCTGAGATTATCTCTATGTGAGAAATCTGTCTCTGTGTGAGAACTGTGTCTATGTAATATGCGTAGAAGGATTTGACGCCAATAATGAATATCGGTTACTGTAAATGTGATTGCAGTCTTCGTGATTTACCATTATGTCATGTCTGCGTGCAAATTGTTTTTCTAATATGTATATGTCCTTATTATGTATGATTTCTTTCTGTGCTTTGCCAATATCTTTGTATGGTACATGGTACATGAAATCACTTGTATATGAGTGCTATTAAGCTTAATGGGTTAAATGAAGCGTAATGTAGTATCTCTACTTCCATCTATACCAAATTGTTTATATTTATTTAGATTCCTTTATGTTACTTTTCCCTTGTCGGATACATGTAACCGGAATCGAAAAAAAAAATATGAATCAACTTCTTAAGTATGTAACTTTTGTTTTATATGTTTGTCATGTTTAAAATGTTAACTTGTCGTCGATCGTAGTAAAAGAATCCAGCAATGAAACGTACGTATATTGATAAATTGAAGAGAATAATTTTTATCACCAATGTAGAACGAACCGTATATTGTAACGTAATACAGATCCTGAGTTTCGTATAAAATTGTATTGTAAAATGTTTAAAGTTGTTGTTTTCATAACCTGTGTTTTTCGTATACATGCACATATGCACTTGTCTATATATATATGTACTCATCTCTATATGCTATTGTATTGTTATGATTGTAGCTCTCAAACTTTTGTTAGGAGCCCCGTACTAAAACAACCAAAGTGAATTTTGTGTTATTATTAAAAAGTGTAAGTCAAAATATGAAAACAGTTCGCATCAATTTTGACTATGGGCAATTTACCGCGAGTGTTAATAATAATAATTGAATGGGCTATAGTGTGTAAGAAACAATTGTAATAGTATATAAGCCACCATTTTGAATTGTTTGTCTGTAATTGTTTGTGTATCTATGTAATTGCTTATGTATCCAGTGGTACTCAACTTTTTCATGTAACCAGTGGTTCTCAACTGTTTTTTTTGTAGTGGTTCTCAACTTTTTTTGTATAATTGAGGAACTTGAAAATTTGTCGCTTCTCTTCAAATTTTCAAGAGGGGCCGAAAGGGAGAATGCTACGCATTAAATAATCGCGGTGTAAGAAGTTCATACTGGCTAATGTTCCTACAGTCATTTGTTGTCCATGAGTCTTCCATAATAATATACTTGAAGTATGTACCTGCACCCACACAATGCGTTGCTCTCTTATAGACCAAGTAGAATCATACCCTAGACATGAACTTGAGCCAATAAATAAATCTGTTTTAATTGCAAATAAATTTAATTGTAACTTTCTTTGTATACTTTCTCTATAGGTATAATATAATTTTGTTGTTATGTGTTTTCTATGTACTTAGTACATAGAAGACTGGGGGCTAACGAGTCAATTTATATACTTTTCTTATGTACAATTCATGTAAATTCATTTCTTTAAATATTTGATAATAGATTTCATTTTGATAATATTTGTATACTTTCTTGATAATAAATATGTATGAATATGGTGCGATCGTCCTGGTAGGACGATAACGTATCACTGAGTAATATATATTCATCTCTTTTCTTTTGTATATATTCATCTCTATCTACCGGCCTTTGTCGTCTGTAATAATCGCCATTCTCATATTGTCTATCTCTTGTAATCTACAAACAATTTATATGTGTGTCGCTTTTTTTCAAACTAAATTTGCGGCACCAAGGACCGCAAGGAGATTTTATTGATGGTACATGTTTGAGATTCATATTGCAAATCTAGGTATAACATATCACTGTGTATAATGGGAATTGTGTATTTTTCAAAGCTATTTTTTTATGGAATTGGAGCAGTGTTGTTGATTGTGTTTTTTACCAATAAAATCAAAATTTGTGAAATTTTTGACTTGTTAAGTTATGGGATTGGACAGTCGATGTATTATGTAGTGATAAAGCATCTTACACTATTGATTAGGACATGTCTTTTCTGGAGGATGAAGAATAAAATAATTAATTCATTTTTGAATGTGATGGAAGTGAAAGCAAGTGCAATTCCATCTACCATTAGATTTATATAAGAATATTACTCAACAGATAGTTCATCTGCAAAACCAACAGATTGTGCAAACTCCCTTTAGATATAATTATTATCCAAATACATTTGGAATGATAATTAATCTACCTCTCAATTTTCTACAAATCATTCTTCTCAGTGATCGCATCTCCTCAGCATTCATTCCACTCTCGTCCGCCTAAACGTAATAAAGTCATAATTATTATCTTTTTTTTTTTTTTTTTTTTTGTGTAGACAATTCACACAGACCGAGCTAGTCCCAAACTAAGATATGAATCTTGTATTATGGGTACTAACACGGCGATACACATATACAATGCACTAAACACATATACATGTAACACCCAGACCCAGGACAATCTGAAAAAGGTCATTCTTCATTTTGCCCTGGCCGGGAATCGAACCCGGGACCTCGTGACTCAAAGGCAAGTGCGTTAGCCTCCGCGCCACACCGGTCGCCATACCATTATGAAACTTAGATCATATTCTTAGTTTGGTATTAAATGAGACTTTACTGCACTAAGAACTTGATATTATGTTACCATTATTAATAATCCACACGAGTCAGATGATAGTAATAATAACTAATAATAGGTATCACGTAATTAAAACGTTATTATTATGAAATATAAGTTATAGTCTAGTGACTGAAACGATGCCAAGATTATAATTATATTAACCCATTATTAATAATATTATGGTATGGTAGTAAAAGTAATGTTTTTTATGTGAAAGATAAATTTGAACTTGTAATAAATTCAAATACACGTTAAACATCTTCATAGTAAGTGATATGCTTGAGTCGTGCAGATGAAGTAAGTCGGTAGCGGTAAAATTTGGACTATGTAGTCCTAATTGAAAGTCTGAGATTCTACCATTAAGCTACCGGCCACCACATTTGTTTCAATTTAGTTGTTTTGTACTTAAACTTACTTTTGTTTTTTTATCGTTTTGTATCAAATAACTATTTCATATTCATGTTATGAATTTTTGACACAATTGGATGTCGGGAATTGGATTTTTTACTTACTAGAAGTGTAGATGTCAAAAATATTTTTGAACACTCTAGATTAATCATTCCAATTGATCACACTCACCGATAAGGATTCATAACCGTCGAAACTCTGTGCCATACAATCCTAAAGGAAGTTCACATATGTATGTGCAACATATACAACATATGTACCTACCTAGTTAATACCTATTCAAATATGTTGACCATCGGTTAGTGTAATCAATTGGAATGATTAATCTAGAGTGGTTAAAAATATGATTAACATTTCATATTCATTGAACAATTTGTAATAATAGTTTATTTTTGTTAAATAATATTATTTCATTAGAATTACAAATAAACATTGTACGCGATTCAAGTGGTTAACCTCTCCAGTAAACAGTATAAACAAAAGTTTTGTTAATAATTATGTAAACTTTATGCAATAACGTGTATATTTAAATCCTCTTCAAAAGCTCAAAATAACACAATAAAATGGAATTCTACTATTTCAATCATAATATTATGAATATAAATATATTTGAGAGCAATAAATATATCCAGAAATGAATTATGTTACAGATCATAATGATAATAATTTTATTATTTTGATGAAATGTGAATAAATATGAAGTGAAATGGTATTAATTATAGTGCGGTTTGGTCCAAAACCGGATAAAGATGATCCAGATATTCGTCGAATTACTGTTAGGATGAGGTGTTTAATAATTTTTGAACGAATGAAAACATTTCAATGTTTCAGGGCAAGATATATTGCCAGAGGATCCGATTAAAGTGGAATAAAAAAAGTTTTGAAGTGGCAACATTAAAGAGAGATTCACCGCACACTCGGATAATCAGGAATTGTTAACTCCAACTTGTCTGTACGTTCACACCAAAGTTTTACTGGTGCGGGCCATTGGAGTGGCAACAGAGACCAAGCAGATAAAATATAAGAGTAAGCTCAAGGCTTAAGACATTAAAAAATGAAAAAAAACAACAAAAAGGAATGTCTGTGTTTAACGATGGGCTCAAATATCTGAAGAAGAAGGTAAAGTGTCTTTATTTTAAATAAGTGTCTTTATCTACCAATAAATTGAATTTATTATTGAAATAAATTTGGGTTTGGTGTGCACTCAAATAATATATCACAAACACTTTAAATACTAAATGTGAAAGTGGAGTAATGTATCGCCTATCTGATATTCGGTTGGATATTGCATGAATTAAAAAAAAAACATCTCATTTCAATCAATCATCATATATTATGAATTAAGGTAATTTTTACACTCGCGCTTTTATCTTCTGTCTGGTCGGATACTAAAACTAACTCGAATATGCCGGATATTGGATATAAACCATAATTTACCCATTTCATCCCTTCTATTAACGCAGTCATTATTTCGGCATTGTTATTTTCTGGATGGTCGGAGTTTGGTAATTAGTGTAGGCGATGCAATGATTTATTTCCAAAGTTTAGTTTTATTATGATAAAAGGAATATCATTCATTTTACGTACAGAACAGGTAATGGATATAGGTACGTACATATACTCACTAAATGAATGTGGAAAAGTTAATCAGTGGCATGCCTTTCTTCTACACAAAAAAAAAAAACATTTTGAAAAAAAAGTGGTCTGTATGTAATATTATTAATTCATATTTCCAAGCATCCTTTTTATGTATGATGTTGACAGCATGGTTATCTCTACTATACAATACATAACCTCACGCCGTGTACCAAAAGGGGTAGGCAGAGAGAACGGAACACCAAATATATCTATCTTTATACTCCTCCTTCACTTCCTCCACATTCATACAATTTATCATACACGCACGTCGGTTCCTCTTTTTCCACACCCGGCCGTCCTTGAGAATTTGATCCATGTGATTATACCAAATACATAGTTCTCGGACACCCGCTCTTCCTCACACTCTTTCCTTCAGACAAGTATATCCTCTTTGTCATTCTTACCTCGTCATTCATTCAAAAAGTCCAAACCACCGTAGTTTATTTACGCACATTCTGTCCACAACACTCTTCTTGCATTCGCTCATCCTTCTAATATCCTCATTCTTTAATTTATCACGCAGCATCTTACCAACCATTCCTCTCAGCGATCCCATTATGTCTACGGGTGAAATCATTCTGGGTAAGTTTGCTCCATGCACCTGTTATGTGTTGAATCGTTTCAGGTTTATCATGGCATTCGCGGCGCGACTCATTAATTATGTTTGGATTCTTGATAATATATTTTCAGTAGTTCTAAGTGTTAATTATTATTAGTATTGCAGGGCTACTCTTAACACAATCTAAATACGATCTTAATCTAGTCTTGATCTTGATCATACGATCGTGTTTAGATTTTTTCAAGAGTAACCCTGCTGTTCTGGACAGTTTCTTCTGCTTTTTTCTTGTTTCTACAATGTCTACTTTCAATAGTTACAAAATCTTCGACCCTTTTAAAAGTATGATCTTATTTACAATTATTTAAGTAACAATTTATTCTTATAGCATTTAAATTTCCATAAACATTGGACACTTTGATAGTAATTTACATAAAATAACTGTCGTTTTCTCTAATGGAACCCTTTGAAAAGTTCATAAAAAATAATTTTAACTTCTTTCCATTTTCTTCTAAGTGTTATGAAAAGTAATATTATCATATCGTCAATATATATTATCTTTTAAACTATTTACTAACACCCGTAATAATAATCATGGAATAACTATTGCTATTCTTGGTCTTATGCCTGGTTCAGAGACACGTTACTCACAAACAATATTTTATTTTACAAGAACAATACCTGAACATGAAGCTGTCATTGTAGCTATTCAGAGGAAATTTTGAAGCCTTCGATATGTCTCCTAGTAGCCTAATTGGACAAAACACACCTTCCGGTAACAATGGGTTACGAGTTTAAATTCCGTCCAGGGCACAACTAAATAAGGTGACGTTGTCTTTTCTAAGCCTCATGAGTTTCATGTGTTAAATATACAAAGATAAGTTCGTCATTCGTGCTATCGCGAGACAAACTCTCAGAAACATTGAGATTTTAAGAATCATCATCATCATCGCCCTCAACGCTCCTCTCGGGAGCACAGGGCAGAAACCAGCCTCCTCCATTCAGAGCGTCTCTGTGCCAATTGCGTCACCTCTTCCCACGACATTCCTTGCGCTCTGATATCGTTGTCATAGGAACGGTGTATTGTGAAAGAGGGACGCCCGGGCCTACGGAACCCCTGCGGACGGAAGAACAGTGCTCTTTTTGGCCAACTATCATTGGGCATTCTCAAAACATGTCCCAGCCAGGACCATCGTCTCTCTTGTATTACGGAGATTACAGGTCTCTGCTGGGTGCACCGGCGCACAGCATCATTTGTAACATGTTCATACCATCTGACATCCGAAATCCTTCTAAGACACTTGTTTTCAAAGCTTAGTATCTTCCGATCTTGAGCCTTGGTTAAGTGCCAAGACTCGCAGCCATATAGAAGGATTGGGATGATGCACGCATTGAACAAGCGACATTTTGTCCTGATTCTGAGTCCAGACGCCTTCCAAACTTTGTTCATGTTGTTGAAAGCCCCGCTAGCTGCTCCTATGCGGATTGGTAATTCCGACCGGAGATCACCCTCTGGCGTTATGGATTTATGATTTTAAGAATACATGACACAAAGGAGATAATGAGATGGAGTAGAATGAGTAGACGATTCTGGAGAGGCCATCTAGACAGGATGGCTGAAAATAGGATCCCCTACATCGCTACAAAGAAGACTCCAGCTACTGGCTTACGTTCACGAGGAAGACCACCAAAAAGATGAAAGGATAGCCTGTCTTCAGTGTTACAAGAGATCAATGATCTACTACAAAAAGAAGAAGTTTGTTTTTTCGAACTTTATATCTGACTAAAATTGTTGACATTGTGAGAAGAAATAATATACATGTGACATTTGAATAATAAGTCGTTACCCCATGGACTGATTTATTTTATGAATAAGATTTCGTTTTAACGAGGAATAACTAGACTAGACTTGCTATGCCTGATAAGCCAGGACTGAATATATTTTTTGTTATGAATCCTGCTGTAGACATAATACTAACGTAGCTTTATTTACCAATTCAAAAGTGAAGATAGTGCCTGCGGATAGCTTATAATTTTCTGATAAAAGCAAAAGCTATTTTCTTTAAAGCTTATTGATAACATCAATTGATAACATCACAACTTTAATAATGGCAAAATATTGTTATACCAGGTTTTCTGAAAGGTTAATAAGTACTTATTTTAAAAAAGAAAATATAATAATACTTATTCAATGTAAATGTTACACTGCGGATCACGTTTTTGGATAATAACTGAAATTCGAATAATCATATTTCATTTAGTTATCCTCACATAACATGACAAACGCAATAAAATTTTATATAGATCGAGCTAATCCTAAACTAAGATAATTATGATTCTTGTATTATGGGTACTAGCACAACGACACATTTATACTATGCACTAAACACTTAAACATGTATCACTCAGACCCAGGGCGATTCAAAAAGGCTATTTTTCATTTTATCCTGACCGGGAATTGAACTCAAGACCTTGTGACTCAAGGGGAAGAGTGTTACCTTTGCGCCTCACCGGCCACATTGTCTGATTTCTTTGGTTTCTCGTTGCCTATTTTTCATTTTTCTCCTTTAATTATCACTGCACTGGCATTGGCGATTCTGGATATTATTCTCTGATTCCTATAAAAGTCTCTGGACACAACAGTTTAGCCTTTTTTTCGTAATGAACATTTTGAAAAACTCATGACGGACCGTGGACAAACCGCACTTGGCAATCGAGTACTGGCGAACTTTTCGACAATCTATCTACATAATACCGTGTAATTATGCGTTATTATTGCGGTTATTGTCGAAAATTCGTTTGTAGTCGATCGCCAAGTGCGGTTTGTCTAGGGGATCTGGATTTATCTACAACAATTAAAAAGCAATATTGAACAATAAACTAAGGAACATCAAAACAAAACAAACATATTTTGTACAATAAATTTATTATTTTACCTTTATTTTCATAATATTTTTAAATTCATTAACATTCATCTTTCAAAACATTTATTTATTTAATAGAATTACATATACATAATAATATATTATATTGTGATTAAAGTTATTACACACTGGTATAAATATTTTACTCAGTATAAATATTATATAGTTAGTCGTTTTATACATTCTTAATTTAATACCTATTATAATATATAACCAATAATATATAAATCAATTATTTATTAGTAAAAACGTTGACAGCAATAATCAGGCCGTAAAAATCGTTATGTTCCGAAATAATATTTATACAAATATTTATTTCAAATCATCTGTTTAATATATTCAATACATACATGAAGCTAAATGCTTCAGTTTATCATTGAAAAACGACATTTTTGATTAAATAAAATAAGAAATAACCGTGTTTTTGTTTCACAGAAGTGTACACAACGTATATTACCAGAAGCAAGCTTTAAGCTTTCACCAATAAATTGGCATTATGCTTATTCGTTATTGAAAGTACTAGTCGTGCTTTTGTGAAACAAGAACAGTTTTATTTCACATTTAAATTACATGTACCTAGTACAGTTTGTCATTGGTTTAGATAATGACCGAATGATTTTTATAATTATATCTTTATAAAATTCACTGAAAATATTTCAATACAAATTCAAAGTTGTAAAATAAGGGTTAGGAAGATTGATTTCAAGAATTTTCCATTTTTTTACAAATCACTCGATCAATTCACGTTGTACCTACAGTTTACGTGCTTAATGTTTCATTTTGCATAGGCTTACAACATTATAAGAAAAAACTTTTGTTCAATTTGGAAAAAAGCTTCTCGGAACTTGAAACTATCTTAGTTTCAATATTTTATTAAAATTCATTAGGTTTAGTCATTATAACTAAACATTTAAAAATTGTAATAAGAAAAAATAAACAAACTCGTATTCGTGTTATAAAAACATCCATAGAAACGTCATAAATACAAGACAATATGCTGAACATAACCACTGTATACTTTACAAATTCTTTACAAATTAAAACACAAGATATATATTTCATAAATCAAAAATAAGCCAAGAGACCTAACATCTTATCTTAAAAAATATATAGAAAAAATCAAAAGTACTAATTCAATGATGTGCCCCATTTCAGGCATAAATGTATTATGTCCTTACTTCCGGTTGTGTACAAACCGTACTTAGCGATCGACTACTGGCGAACTTTTCGACAATCTACTTACATGTACCATATAATTATGCGTTATTGTTGCAGTTATTGACGAAAATTCGTTTGTAGTCGATCGCCAAGTGCGTGTTTGTCTAGGGGGGCTGAGGCACCCAACTTAAGACTCCGTCCACACAAAGTATTCATCGAGTACACATTCTCAATATTATATTATCTAAGTAATATAAATATTTGTATTTTTTATATTTTAAATATTTATATACACATAAACTAAGTACTACTAGAAGTAAAAAAAAAACAATATTAATTAAGTACAAATTAAGGTTACTTTGTTTATATAATTGTTTTTTAATAGTCAATATACTTATATACCTATATTTTTACAGTTATTTCATAAAAAAATGTTTACTTGTCTGATACGAGCGGAAATTTTTACAATATTTAAACTGAAATACATTTGATTACAAGAATATTGTAAATATGAAATTAAAAAAATATAATATATACACAAATAAATAAAAAAAACATTTATAATTACTTAAAGTTAAATACATTTCTATTTCAAACAGGTAATCAAATATTATTCAATTTAAATACCAGGGCTCACATTTTTATTTCCGCTCATATCAAAAAATACATTTTAATAAAACTAAATTTACATCCATATTTTTATATGAATGCCTATTATAATATAATATATTTTATTTAAATATGTTTAAAGTTAGATATACAAACAATTTCACAGCTATTATCCCTAATTTTATAAATATAAATAATGGTAATATTCGTATAAAATTTGTACAATTAATTAATTTTATACATTTTTAATATTGTTTAATTATGTTCTTTATATTTTTAATCGAAGTATTGACTACTATAATCATTGTCACCCGAAAAACGTTAGAAACATTTTTATATGTCGGAGAAAATGTAGATTCGTATATCAAAATTATAACGTCAAAGTAAATGGAAAAAAATACAACTTCAACAAGATATCATTTGCATTTCTTAAATGTTTACAGCAGTAGCCAATAGGAATGACCTAAGTATATTCATAATTGATTGTAATTTCGTATTCATAGACAGGTAAAAATTTATTCTTATAATCTTTAAAGACTTTAAATGGTCACACTGAAACATTAAATGGTCATACGGAAACATTGAATGGTCATACCAAACATTGAATGGTCATACCAAACATTGAATGGTCATACTGAAACATTGAATTGTCATATTGAAACTTTGAATGCTCATGCTGTTACGTTAAATGCTCATACTGAAACTTTGAATGGTCAAACAGTGATATGCTATACCTAGATTTGCAATATGAATCTCAAACATGTACCATCAATAAAATCTCGTTGCGGTCCTTGGTGCCGCAATTTTTAGTTTGAAAAAAAGCGACACACATATAAATTGTTTGTACATAACAAGAGATAGACAATATGAGAATGGGGATTATAACAGACGACAAAGGCCGGTAGATAGAGATGAATATATACAAAAGAAAAGAGATGAATATATATTACTCAGGTATTGTACCTCGACGGGTGGGTATACATTTTTAGAGAATATTTGTTTGACATTGCGAATCTATGTAGTTGTAACCTATCACTGTGGTCAAATTGAAAAAAATATTTTTCATGTAATAATGTAGTTTTCGTTTGACAAATTTCATTCGTTTAATATTGGGGTGTTATCAAATAAAAATAATTTATTTTTAAATTTTTCACAAAAATAGTATTGAATCACGATCCAAGAAACCAATAAAATAGTACAAAAGAAAATATCTGAGTAATTTCGATTAATATTTTGACAAACAGAAGGCGTTAAATCGTTTCATAATAATATCAAGAAAGTAATTTCAATCAATCGAGTACAAAATATTATTACAAGACTTAAATGCAATTTCGTTTAATCTCTACAACAACAATGGGTACACACATTAGTAATAATATTATGATATTAATTCAACTTATTTTTAAATAATTTGTTAGTTTCATCCTCTTTGCCTACAAGATAAATATATAACAAGGAGTGTATTGATAAATAAATTAATACAATTTATGTACAAATGTAAAAAAACCTCAAAGGATATAAATTTATTTGACTACAGGAATACATACATAATATAATTATTTAATTGATAAGATACATACATTACCGATTCCAATTTATTTTTAAGTTAACCTGACTATTTTTTAATCCTTCTGTATTTCTTGATTTAGGTTTGACATCCTGTTTATGGCTGCTAATGTTCGATCCAATTCGGTGTTGAGAAGGCTGTGTGTGTGTGTGTGTTTTTTGATAATCTGAAACAATAAAGATAAATAATTTAAATTAATATTGATTGCCACTTTGATTTTTATTCGTGAGAAGGATATTTAAATATTGTAAATGAATACATAATATGTAGTTTGATTGACGAAAACGTAACTGCTAGATACATGAGCCCCTAGACAAACACGTACTTGGCGATTGACTACAAACGAATTTTCGACAATAACTGCAACAATAACGCATAATTATATGGTACATGTAGGTAGATTGTCGAAAAGTTCGCCAGTAGTCGATCGCTAAGTACGGTTTGTCTACGGGCTCATGTGTTTACGGCGTGTGACAGTACAGTTGCGAGATACTTACGAGATACGTACAATTAATACAATAAAATGGTTGATTGATATTAGATAATTAATATTGTTTATCATCTCATCTGTTTTTTGATTATGTAGGCATTATTTATAGTATGTATATTATGTCAGGTTTACAATAAAATACATGAACGGATGAATGTAAAATAATTTATTTAATTCGACAGGTAAGTGAATCATTCATGTAACTCCTCTATATTATGATTGGAACAATAATTATTTATTCAGTTGGCACCTGTGTATATCTATGTTATGATTGTGACGTTTAAATTTTTACCAATTTTTATTACTGTATTTATAAAACCAATGGAACTATTTATGAAAATGTTTGATTACGATGTGCAATAAATAAAAAAAATATGTTCAACGGGCTATTGTCCCAATTTAATATATTTTAAGCTTTTGAACTATTTGCGATTACTTAATTTTTATCGGGAACTAATTATTTGTACGGCTATTAATCCATTCGTTCAGCAAGAAAAAATCAGCATTTAAGTCATTTGCACAGCAAACAATGTTTTCATCGGCAATAAATAAAAAATAAGCGCAACACTTGTTTTACAAACAAACTTGGTTATATCGGCAAATTAAAAAAAAATAGCGCAATACTCACAACAAAATAATTAATTGTCCAGCAGAATTGTTATTTTAGCAGCAGAATTATTATTTGACCGGCAGAAAATATTAGATAAACAATATTTTTCACAAACCGATTTACCTTCGGATCCACATGAAGTTTTTGTGATTTCTTACCAAATTAATGAAGACTACGAAAATAATGCCAGTTTCCGCTTTGCTATATTAACGAAATATCTAACTGAAATGTCGAAAAACGCTAGTGTCGTTCATTCAGATGCTACATATAAAATCACTTAAAAGGTGCTAGATACAAAGATTTATTATTCGAACAAGATTAAAAATTTAGCTTTCACAAGTTTAATTAAAATTAGCCCACGGTTTGCTGCTCATTTATTTATTTTGCTGGACAAATAATCATTATGCCGGTCAAATAATAATTTTGCTGGTCGATTAAATTTAGAGTTTTACAATATCATATTATTTGCACCCCGTGGAGCACCCGGTAAAGAATTGGTCTCCCACTCTTCTCCATAAGTTTTCGAGTGTCCTGTAAAAGGCAGGTGATCGAAAAATAAGACATTTTACATCTTTAATTCGGCGATGAGGTTTGCCACCCATCCTGAATGTCTTAATTTTATATTGGCACGGAGAAGAAAGCTTGCATGTTTTATATGCAGCTGGTCTGCTGGCTACCCCACTCGTGGGATATGCCGTGATGGTATAGTAGTATATTATTTGCAATAGAAATATAATATTCTCGCTGGGCATAAGTAGCATATTAACATGATATATTTGTCGGCAGAATACATTTTTCTGCTGAACATAACATCAATATTATGCTGATCGTTTAAATGATAGCCATTTTTATCTACTTATTACGCATATCCCAAATGTAGGGTAGCCAGAAGGCCTACTGCATGTGTAACCATACTACTAACAAAAAAGAGAGGGATATAAATTCATTGCCGGGGACGGCATAGAAAATATTCGAAAGAACATTCTCGCAGAGTCACCAATAGCAAAGGCAATTAGACTATTCAATAATATATTCCCGAATGTCAACACAATCCACATAACGTATGTTGACTTTGTAAGAAAAGTGGAAACATTATTGTAAATGTTTGTTTTCTCTGGGATCGCATTAGCCGAAAGCTGTTATGGTCCCAGTAGTCAGTTTAATTGTAAAGTGTGATTTAATTGTAAAGAGTGTCATTTTAATAATAAATAATTTCGGTTTAAGGTCTTTATTAAGTCTAATATATCTATCATATAACGGCACATCCCACAAATGGGGTACCCGATAGTCCCGCTGCAAAAAATATAATAAACGTGTAAGCTGTCCTCTTCGTGCTAACGATGAATTAAGACATTACGGGTGGGTGGCAAAACTTATCGCTGAATTTAAAATGTAAAATAATTATTTTTCGAACACCTGCCTTTTACAGGACACTCGGAAACTTACGGAAAAGAGTGCCCTTTTGAAGGCATGTATTTGAAAAAAATATTACATTTTATATCTATAATTCTGAGATGACGTTTTCCACCCATCTTAAAGTATAAATTAGTTTAGTTTAAATACATCAATTTTTTAAAATAATATAATTTTTTTAAATTGTGCATTATTTGACTGGATACTTAGATAGTTCATAAGTTATAGATAGTTCAATATATTCCACAAAACGGCGCACTATAAATTGTCTAGTTATTATTATTATTATAAGTGAGTTTCTCAAAAACTACTGAGTGTTTGTTATTTCAAGTCAACGCTCGTACGATAAACCGTAAACTTTAAACATAAGAAATGTTGGAGAAAATCTAATTCTGCAAAATCACGATCTCGGTTACAATTTACTTTACTCAAATTTGATTAAAGTTTAAATTAGCAATTTAAAATGACACGTTGCATTTCTTTTACAACATTGTCGTGATCTTTTGTTTCTTAATAAATAACAAAAGAACTAATATTATTCCGTAACTGGATGTGTTTCAATAATAACAGTATTATGATATGCATTTGTTGGGAAAGGGGAATTATGCGAAGGAAGTTACTTCCTCATGCTCTCTTATATTTGTAAGTTAAAAAAACGATAAAAAAGTAAAAGTAAATCACAAGAAGATCATATGAGTATATGAAATTCACAAACTTTTCATACTTTACTTCTTTCATAATAATATGTAAAAGCTCCTACCATAACAAAATTATTATTATCACTGTTTGTATTTCAAATTCATCGATCATTTACTTACAAGTATTTCAATGTCAATCTAGTTTGCCCGTTTTGCTTCCCTTTAGATCCCCTCTCACATCTATGTACCTACATTATACAGATACATTTTAATATATTTTCTTATTCTTATATCTTCCCGTTTGTATTGTTAGAATGAGATTACTTCCCCCCCAATACAAATGTTATCACAAGTTGTAAAAAGTTTAATCATAATCCTTACATACATATTTAACTATGTTTATTTGTCTACACATCCTTGATAACGGCATTTATTAATCTGGTGAATATTTAACTATGTTTATTTGTCTACACATCCTTGATAACGGCATTTATTAATCTGGTGAATATTTAACTATGTTTATTTGTCTACACATCCTTGATAACGGCATTTATTAATCTGGTGAATATTTAACTATGTTTATTTGTCTACACATCCTTGATAACGGCATTTATTAATCTGGTGAATATTTAACTATGTTTATTTGTCTAAACATCCTTGATAACGGCATTTATTAATCTGGTGAATATTAAACTATGTTTATTTGTCTACACATCCTTGATAACGGCATTTATTAATCTGGTGAATATTAAACTATGTTTATTTGTCTACACATCCTTGATAACGGCATTTATTAATCTGGTGAATATTAAACTATGTTTATTTGTCTACACATCCTTGATAACGGCATTAATCTGGTGAATATTATAAGGAAACCATCATCTGCTTTTTATTCTTATGTTCTTTTGACATTTCAATTAAGTACCTATTACATTTCTTATAAATTTAATTTTTTTCTTCTATCTGCTTGACATCTCCTTACTTTATTACAAATTTCTATTCTTGACATGTTACTAAGCATTTGTTTGACATTCCGTACTCTCACTCCAATATTTCCAATTTTCATGATTTGATTTTTTAAAAGATATATCTGAGTTTTGTTATAAACCCAAATACAACCTTATGCACCTTTCACAGCAAGCTAAAAGCTATTGTCGTGAAAGGGGAATCTGCCGTATAAGGAATATAATTGTTATAATTTGATTGTATTTTGTTCTTTATCAATTGTCGTTCATGTCTTGCTCCAACTGTGTTGTGAAATGGGAATTTTATTTATTTATTTTTTTCTTCTTGCACACCATCATTCACATAACAAAATCAACAAATCAGTTAACATAAGAAAAAAAATGTGATGATATGCAGTGGCGAAATTATCACTTTATAGTGATTTCTTCCATCTAACCACAATTTTGATTTGTTTTATGTAAAATTTAACATATAAAAGGCTCATGTCATGGATTTATGTAAATAAATTAATGTAAGTGCCTTGTAAGGTCCCCCTGATTATGACAGACAAAATAGAAGGTAGCCGGGAAGCTGGCAGAAAACAGACATTGTGACTGCGAAAGATAGACTGGACAAGAATGAGAGGTGTGGAGGATTTGTTCCGGGCAGCGCAGGACCTCTAAGCCTACGCCAGAATGATAATTATATTTTTGCAGTGTACAGTGAATATTAATAATAAATACATCTATGACCATTTATACATGTTTATACACATTATATACATGTTTTCGTACTAGTGAATAATCTATTGTAAAAATTGACAATTTAAACCGGGTGTTAAGTTAGTTAAATAAATGTTATCATTACTTCAACGTACTACAAAGAATGATAATAGTGATACACAAATTCCAATTTATTTAATCTACATTTGATGTTTATTTTACATACACACAAACTCCATCATTACACAAAATGGATTTGTTTGATTTATTTATACTCATAAAAAATGTTTTAATACACTTTATTTAATGAAAGCAAATTCAAACAGAATTCGCTGAAATATTGGAAAGCACTTTATGTTATTGTGTTTACAAAATTATATTTTAAAATGTTGATTTTACGAATTTTTGAATACATAAGGTGTGAATTTATTCATGGAATGTAAGAAATTTTCTCGTATTTTATGATGTTTTATTATTTAAATTTGTTTCGTGAATTTGTCCGGTAAAATTGTTCAGTGGAGAATCCTACAAGTAAAAGATGTTTCAATCTTTTCTATGAGGATGCTTCGTAATAATAATAAGGACTATTTGTATGCGGCGTCGTTTAATGATGCGAGACCATCTCAAGGGCGCCGTGACTTCTCCTGAAGACTAATGTTTTCAACTCGTTCCTGAATGTGGTATTAGGCTGGTTCTGTCTTAGATCTGCTGGTAATCAGTTTCAAGCAGTTGGCCCCGCGACGCTGAAGCTCCTCTCTGCGTATCTGGAAGTTTTTGTCCTGTTGGGTTCTACAGGTTTGTTGATAGCGATGGAAGCTGAGCGCAGTGGTCGCCTCAAAGTTTCGTCGACGCGACGGGACAGAGTTCAGCAAGGTATAGTCGTGTTATGTCACTTAAGGCCTTTTGGAAGGGGTTTCGGCCAGCTGGGCTTTTAGGTCTGGCCACTGAACCACCTATGAAGAGAAGTTAGTCTGAATGTGCAGATAAATAGGAGTCACCAAGTTCTAAAATATCTGGGTGTGAGGTGGGTCTCATTTCAATGTGTTTTAATTCAGTTAATAATAATAATAACAGCTGCGCCATTTTGAACACCAATAAGATGAAATTTAAATATGAAATAAAAAAAAATCATTGCTAACTTGAATTCATAAAATAAATCGGGATTTAAAGATTTAACAGAATGTAAAAATGTACGTAGAATACAAATTTATTTGGAAAAGGTCTAATCGTGAAAATATTTATAAATTTTATACAAGGTTTTTCTCTAAATTCTTATTGAAGGTAAAATTTGATCGGTATGATTCTAACAATGGTAACAAATGTAAATGAACTTAGCAAAAGCCTCATGTAGATTAAAAAACATCGCGGATTTTTACAATGGACAGACTTGTTGTCGAATAATTTTTTTTTTTTTTGTGAAACAGCCATTAAAAGAGCTGTAATATAATATAGGTAAGTAATAGAGCCAAGACTGTAGAGGACACGACGCAGCCCACATATGTTAAGATTCATCAACAGCGGGCCATACGAAAAGTAAAGTAAGTATAGGTATGTATATAATGACGTGGATGTAATTTTCTAGAATTGATTAACTGTACAGTGACTTTGAGCTGCTTTGGTACGTAAACGATACTTTGATATTATCCAATAATGATAATAAAAATACCTTAAAAAAGTACGTTAGTTAATGAATAGTATTTTCATTAGGGAAAATCCGCATTGCGTCTTCGTTTTAGGTGTCGATTTTGAATGTTGAAATCAGTTCCCTTTCACAACAGAAGTACATATTATGTATGTCTGTGTGCCCAGAGAAAGATGTGATTACCTGCAAGTAGCTGACAGAAATAATAATGCCCCCAAGAGTAAATGTAGTCGTGTCATGATTTGAATAACTTTACATAATGATTATAAAGAGGATTAGGTATATATTATAATAATAATAAAGAAGAATGAAAATATCACCTGGAATAATAATTATTCTAAATGCTGAGTGATGTTTGTGCAAAAAGATTTTATTACAAATTTACTGCAAAAAAATGTAAATGTGTAAGCCAGGTGGTCGTTCATTATAAAATTTATTTTTATAACGTACCTATACCATAATATCCTTAATACGTATTCTTTAATATCTCAGTTAGTTTGTTCACGAGAGATGGAAAGTGTGAAAGCGATATTGAAAGGAGAAAAGTTGCTGGCAATAAGGTAAATGGTGCAATCCGACCAATAATTGCAAATAGAAACATATCCACCACAGCTAAAAGGTTGGTGCACTCTGCTATCTTAGTGCCAACACTAATGTATGCAAGTGAGACGTGGACATGATTAAAAAAGGAGGAAAGTGGCATAAATGCAGTTTAAATGAGATCACTGAGAAGGATGTGTGGTAAAAGTCTGAGAGATCGTGTGCGTAACAGTGAGATACGAAAGGAATGTGGAATGAAAGTTGGTGTAATAACAAGGATGAATGTAAATAAGTTAAGATGGTTTGGGCACGTGAAAAGAATGAATGAGGACAGAATGACTAAGAAGATATATTTGTCTGAGAGGAATGGTGCTCGGAGACGTGGACGTCCGAGGATTAAATGGCAAGATCATTTAAATCAAATCCTACAGGACGGTCACGTGTTGAGCACGTTGAACAGGAGAGCATGCATGAGGAATTGTATGACAGTAACGGAAGCGAAAGATGTGTGCAAGGATAGAAGGAAGTGGCGCTCGATCCTTTCTGCCTACCCCGCGAGGAAAGCGGCGTGATGGTATGTATGTATGTATGTAGGATGTAATATCTCAGTACGGAGATATTATTGACTGCACTGCAAGTATTTTTTATTTCTTTGTTGGCATTTCAACTGATTTTTTACAAAATTTTAGTATCACGCAATTAGGTATAACACTTACCCACATAATATAATAAATATATTTACAATTAGTAATGTATTTAACTACGTTTTAAGATAAAAGAGCACACATATCTATTATATAAAAATAATAAAACTTCAAACAAAAATCATATTATCGTTATATTATCATTTATTGAACTTTTTTTATCTAGTGCTTTTCAAAAGTTTACGTGCTTTCTTTAATATGAATGGTGTTATAAATGCTTCCAATTTCAAAACGAAAACTAAATAAAAATAGTAAAAATCACGCGTCACACAGCCTCTTTTTGTGTTATGCTGCAAATCGTAATGTAATAAATAGCAAACAAGGCACAGTATTAGAAATACTTCAAAACACACAATGTGTTTCAATGTGTACTTCAAAACACACATAGGTTTATACAATAATCTTATTAACTAACTACACAATTTTGAAAATTATTTTAATATGGTAAGTCTACTCACAATTCTACTAATAAGAGATGCTGTGTTGATATAGACTATTATATACAGTAAAGTTAACATGGTCGACTGACTGTACATGGTGGAAGTTCGAGTCAAATTAATAAAAATAAAACATTATTATTTTTATGTTATGAATTTTTTGACACAATTGGATGTCGGGAACTGGATATTTTACTTACTAGAAGTGTAGATGTCAAACATATTCCAGATTAATAATTCCAATTGATCACACTCATCACTATTATTTTTGTATTGGTGCACACGTAGTAGAATTCCATAAATAGGTTAATCGAAACGAGTGTTTCTTTCAACTAAAAATAATTATTCATCGCGAGAGAGGTGTCTTTCCACTTATCAGGTCATCATCAATCTCACAAACTTCCACCAAGTACAGTCGATTGATAATATTAACTATGTGACATTATAGTCATTACAACATCTCCTACAAGAGGAATTGCGAGTAAATTTACCATATTATTGTCATTTTAGCGATCGACTACTGGCGAACTTTTCGAGAATCTACCTACATGTACCATGTTGTTATGTGTTACTGTTGCGGTTATAGTCGTAAATTCGTTTTTAGTCGATCGCCAAGTGCGTGTTTGTCTAGGGGGTCTGATGAATCGAAAGACAACTCGCTCGCGATCAACAATTTACAATAGAAAAAAAAACACTCGTTTCAATTAACCTAAAAATAAAACTCTTATATTAAGTACTTTCAAGGTGACTTTATTAATTGCGACTCGGTTTTCAAGAGTTTCCGCTCTCATTATCATTATGCAAAAGACAAGAGACGAGTGGGGAAATACGGAAGAGTCCTAAATTTAGTGATGCGGAAATAGTCGAAAAAGATGAAGTATAAGGTTTCAAATACAACAACAAATTTTAAAAAAAAGGTCAACAATCAAATCATAAAATAGAGTTTCAGAAAAAATATTATTTTTAGAAATTTTTAACTTTATTTCAAACGAGGAAGAATATATAACACTCTATTGAGATTACAGTGAGAGATATTGTCCATGTCAAATGGGTGTAATAAAATATATAAGAGATGAATGTTCTTGGCTCTGCACCATCATAATTATTATATACATATATCTCACAGCAAGAGAAAAATATTATAATAGTTGAGGAATTATTTCCACATGAAGTCTTTCAAGATGAAGTTAGTGTCATTTTTATTCTTTTATTCTTAAGATGGAAGGCTGCCAGGTGAAAAAAGAACTTTATACAAATGGATATAGAAAAAAATGATGTATAAATGATTGCTGTAGCTATAAGTTGCAGAACTTTATAACAAAGATGGACCCAAAACGGTTGCAGAAGGATTTTTTTATTGTAGAAGGTATGGACCAAATACATAGTATCAAATTTAATAAAACGAAGGTATGTAGGTACCCAAAACAACTTTACAAAGTATATTTGATGCTAAAATTAACAATTAGGTACTCGTATTTTTATCTTGTGTTTTGTAGAGGGATTTAATACTTTGGCTACCGCTTTCAGAAGTAATACATTCGTGTTTTTTTTATGCTTTTGCCAAACGTCCTCACAGTAAGAAATATGCTTGTGTTGCGAGAGTGGAGTAGGTCATCAGTGAGAGGAATCGAATATTAGTAGTAAAGATGGCCTCCTTGTTACAGATTCCGAATAATAATTTAAATAATTATTTACATCAAAAAATATAGGACAACATTTACGAGTAATTAAAACTGATAAAGCTTATCTCGTAGGAAATAGATATGAACTCTTTTTTATAGGAAAACTTGTGTTTTTGAGCAACATGAGAAAATGAAGAATGGTTGACCCAAATACACCATATAACTATGTATCACATTATTTTGTAAAGCTACAGAAAGGAAGATCTGTATGTTTATTACAGGTTTGTATGTCTGATGGCTACTCTGACTTGTGGGAAAGCATAGTACCTAGTATTAGTAGATAAATAAAGTCAGCAGATAAATGGAGAAAAAAGCTCTCTAGAGAAGAATATCTCAAGCTGTTAAATATATAGTAGTTATATAGTAGCATCGCTCTGACAGTTTCCTTAAAAGGAATGGGGAATATTAAAATAAAAAGCTTAAGAAATGTTCTGCGACACTTTTAGATAATATATTATTATTCCAAGTTGTATTTTTGAAATGACATTTTGTTTCCGTTTCCGACCGGTCAATACTTTTATTATAGGAAATGAATATATTAACACAGCTTTTCCTGTTCATTACTGAACATAGGTCTTCTTTTTATAATTAAATCGTCATCCTTGTAAGATTTATGAATCAATTTTTTATTGAGATTATAATAAACACATTAAAAAGAATTATACATACAATAAACACAATTATACAATTTCTTAAAATATCTGTTTTTTTACCCTCAAAATTGAGCAGAGCTCGTGCTTTGAAGGGTTATAGGGTTTTTACTAATATTTATACAAATTCGACTAAACTTAATCAATATAGAACATCACATACATAATCAATTTACCATAATTATATAAAATAAACAAAAAATAAAAAAAACAAGAAACTTATTATCAACGACACAATCATTTGACCACATGTACTTATTAGTGATGTAACGAATGTCTGATTTTGGATATTCGCGAATGCGAATGCGAATGCGAATATTTCATGCCGACATTCGCGAATGCGAATGCGAATGCGAATATTGACTTGAAAATGGTATAGGAATTTGAAATATTCCAAAACTCCTCGGTTTTCTTAAAGAATATTTTCTTGCAGTACCTTTTTCCACAATGTACCGGGTAAGTATCCGGTACTTTCACCGAATTACTGATTTGTTTCTTCATTTACATGGTACACAACAGATGAAAGACATATAAATATAAACATGTAAGCGACAAAAACATTCCAATAGTCTTACATCGAAACAGTGCATACTTCAGAAATAACACACAAAACAATTATAGAAAATCTTACACATAATATAGGTATTAATTCACAATACATCCAATCACCCATTCCTATTACAAATCGCTGCTCACCCAATTTCGCACACATACCTAATACATTCATTCGCACAAACACATTCACACTTCACTAATTTATTTATTTATTTATTTATTTAACTTCTTTACACGGCAAAGCCTTTTACATGTTGAACAATAAAATAATAATAACAATTAAAACAATTTGACAGACGAAGACATTATACAGTTACAGTTTCATGCAAATAAATTAATGAAAAAAAGATATATATAATCTAAAACAAACTTCACATGCAGGTACAAAAGATTAATTGAATTTAAAATGATTTAAGACAAACAAAAAAATATATATATACAACAAATGAGTGTGATTTATCAATAAAAATTAAAATATGTATACCTAGGACTAAAAATAAATTGTCAAAAGAAAATATTGTCAATTATAGTTTTAGAATCAAGAAATAAAATAGTCAATTTCGAAAAAAGTATGGTCAAAATAGAAACACAAAATCTTGAATTGAATTAAACTGAAATTATACTAAATAATTTGGAAAAGAAAAAAAAACAAAAATGTGATCGATAAATTATGAAGAGACGAATAAAAAAACAAATTTCAATATCAATATTTGAATTATTTAAAATTAAGGATATTTATATGTAAGTAAAAACAAATTCTGGAATATTTCAAGGTCAACACAATATATGCAATCAAACAATAATGATGTAAATAAATTTTATAAATACGAGTACATACAAGGATACAAAGACAACCACATAGCATCATACTAATGATTCGCGACTTGCCCATTGTCAGTTAACATTTGAAAATAGTAATTTATTATGTCAGCTTTATATTTTTGGAAACCGTCAGCAACAATGTCAGTAAAGTCCCCCACCAGATTAGCCAGTCTATGAACGCGAACCATGGGTGAGTGCAACATATAATTGCTTTTTGCGTTGTGCTCTTGAAATAATAATGACTGTCTGGTAAATCTGTTAGGAACATGAAACTGAATGAGCTCTAGAAGGTCAGGAGAATCAATTGCACCATTTATCATTTTGTGTAAGAAGCATAGATCAAACATTTTTCTGCGATTCTGTAAACTTAATAGCCTAAGCTCTCCCATCAAAGCGGCATAGTCTATATCTACCGCCAGAATTCCCATTTTGTAATTGATCAGCCTTAGAAATTTCTTCTGCACTCTTTCGATATTGTTGATATGTATTGCATAATGTGGAGACCATATTACAGAGTTATACTCTACGAGTGGTCTTACCAATGATACAAACAATAATCTATAGGATTGTATCAATCGCATATCAACTGCCAATCTAAAAACAAAACCTAACACTCGCATTGCTTTACTGACAGTCTCCTCAATATGTAAATTAAAAGTTAGGTTCTCAGAGAAGGTAACACCGAGGTCCCGTAGGTTTGACACAGCTTCGAGTATCACATCATCAATGGAATATTCAAATTTGAGATGTGACTTAGCCCTATGAAATCGGACGACCTGACATTTCGACGCATTAAGACTGAGACCGTTTGTTTCACACCAATGGTTCAAATTTACTAAGTTTGTTTGCAAAGCAGTACAGTCTTCAAGGCAATTAATAGTCTTGAATATTTTCAAGTCATCCGCAAATAATAAGACCTCTACGTCTCTGAAAATTCTAACTATGTCATTTATAAAAATATTGAATAGTAATGGTCCCAAGTGCGACCCCTGAGGTACCCCACTATACGCATATATTGGATCAGATGTACAATTCCCGATACTAACCAACAAAGTTCTTTCCCTAAGATAACTCTCCAACCATTGGTAGAAGACTCCGTCGACCCCATATCCACGTAACTTGCGTAGTAACATGTCATGTGACACTTTGTCAAATGCTTTGGAAAAATCTGTGTATATGGAGTCGACTTGACATCTCTTAGAAAGAGCATTCATTATATAATTTTGGTATGTTAATAAGTTGGTAAGAGTTGACCTTTTTGGGACAAATCCATGTTGTAAATCAGAAATTACTCTATTGATACTATGGCTAATTTTTTTCACTACAATTGATTCAAATAGCTTTGGAATGGCTGATAAAATGCATATCGGTCTATAGTTCGTTACTTGGCTTTTTTCTCCTTTTTTAAATATAGGTTTTATGAAACCAGTTTTCCAGTAATTTGGAAAAACTCCTGACTTTAACGATAAATTAAAGAGTAAATGTAAATGACCTGTCAGGGTATCAATACAATTCTTTAAAAAGACATTTGGGATTCCGTCTGGGCCAGCTGTTTTAGAGCTGTCCAGAGCAAGGATCGCACTTTTGACCTCGTCAGTGGTAATTATAATGCTGGGCAATTCGATAACCATATTGGAAGAGAAATCAGAGTCGGTGGGTGTTGGTAAGGAATCATAAACGCTCTGGAAGAATGAAGCAAAGAGATTAGCCGCGTCTTGGAGTGATTTCGAATGTTGGTTTTTGTATTGAAGATTAATAGGTATTTCGACTTTGTCTTCCCTCAAAGTATTAACAAACTTCCAAAGATCTTTTGAGTTATTAGGTAAATCTTTCTCCATAAGAGCTACATGTTGCGCGTAGCATTTCTTAGATAAAGAAGAACATTCGTTACGCAGACTAGAAAAATCATTGTAATCAGCAATGTCTAATGTTTCCTTATACTTTTTATGTGCCAACTTCTTCTTTAGAACCAAACTCTTTAATTCTGTATTAAACCACTTAGGGTAGCAAGAAGGCTTGAAATCCTTCTTTGGGACAAACGTATCAATACATGTGTTTAAAATAGAATAATATCGATCTAGTATACTGTTCAAATTACTTTCAGTCTGTAAAAAAGCAACATCAATATTCTCCAAAAAAGTATTTATTGCAATGTAGTCAGCTCTGTGGAAGTTTCGCTTAGTGGTAATGTCAGTTTTTTGGTTACATAATTCAGATTTAATTTCAATGTCAAGAGGAGGATGGAAGCTATCAACAGGAAGAAGTACAGAAGATGATTTGCTCACAGACGTATTATTGGGATCACATGAGAAAACCAGATCTAAAGTTTTGCCTTGGTTGTTGGTAATAAAGTTTACTTGAAGAAGACCAAAAAAGTTAGCCATGTCTACAAGTTCAGTAGCTTTATCATTGTTCAAATTATTAGCTATTTGTAAGTTAAAGTAACATTGATCTCCGTCTTTCCCATCCAGTGTTTCCCATCTGCAGTCAGGCAAGTTGAAATCTCCTGTCAAAATAAGTTTCTTATCTTTGTGTTTAGATTTGATAAGTTCCACCTCCTCACAATAATTTTTATACAAAGAAATATCTGAGTTTGGGGGTATATATGCGCATCCAAAAACAACCGATTCGAGTGGAAGCCTGATGGATATGAACATTTGTTCGATGTCATTATGTTTTACAGGTAACTTCTTACTTGGTAGAGATTTATCAACTGCCACCAAGACACCTCCACCCCTCGTCTTGCTACTTGTACGCACATTACGATCGAGTCTATATACCCTAAAATTATTGAAACCGAGCTCAGAGGAACCAATAGAAGAATCCAACCATGTTTCAGTCAGGAGAATAACATTATATCCGAAGGATGGTAATGATTGACGCAGCTCACTGAGCTTCGTCTTTAATCCTCGGACATTTTGGTAATAACATGAGAGTTTTTTGAAGAATCAGATTTAACAATTTTAGGATATCCCTTGATATATTTAATAATAAGATTATTTTCTCCTTTTTGAACTCTCATATTTAATACCTCCCTTAATCTCATATACTGGTTCCTCTGAACTACTGTTTGGTCACGATAAACATTAATTTCTCTCGACAACTTAAATCGATGTTTAAAAATTTCACCAACCTGATTAGGATGTTTAAGAATAACCTTTATTGGGCGTGGTTTGTTATTACGTTTCTTCCCCAACCTAAAACACTTAAGATCAGCGTACATCATTGTTTGATTGGCTTCCTTCAGTGCATTGTAGACCCTAGATCTGTCGTCATTTTGTATATCCTCTAATTTTTCATGTAAACTTTCCTCTATATTACAAACTATAATGTTATTTCTTCTTCGGCTTCTTTCTTCGATCTCATTTGCGATAGAGTCCATCTCGGTGATACCACAGATAGAGTTTTTGGATTCCAATGTATTTATTTTTTCTTCAAGATTACATATTCTCTCCTTCAATTGTTTATTTTCTGCCACTAATTCATCAATAACACTACAATAACAATACAACATGTATGATACAACACTACAATAACAATACAACATTACATGTATGCAATAACAATACAAAAAACTCTTAAAAAAGAAAAATCAAAAATTTAAAAAACAGTCTAAAAATTAATACTATCCCAAACACTTCACATTTTATCAAACATATACATTTTTTTTAATATTTATTTCATCTTATTCTACCCTCAACTCTCCTTTCTCACAAACCTGACGTAATTGGCACTTTAAAATTCTATAAACAGGGTTTCTTGAGTCTGCAATCGTTTTTGTTTTTTTTTAATGTAGAACGGAAAACAAGATCTTGAGGAAGCATTCTAAAATATTAGGCACATCGTATTCGGACAAGCATATTTTTCTCAGGTTGCATGCATCCAGCAAAACTCTTCACAATTCCAATTTAGGCAAATCTTTAATAAATACAGGATAATGCAATCTCTTCCTAACCAAACGAATGAATTTAGACTGAGTTCTATATAATATAACCTAAATGACTTTGTAGATCTCAGAATAAATCCCAGTATTTTATTGCTCTCTTCGATAATTTTGTTCACGTGATCATCAAAGTGAAGCTCAGAGTCAAACACCACACCTAAATCTCTAATCTTATTTACTTCTTTTAAATCATGATTATGGATATTGTAAATTTATCGAATTTTGTTTCTATTTTTGGTAAAAGAGATTTTATTTTATTTTATTTTATTTTATTTCACAAACCAACAGTTATAACACAAATGACAATACACAGACAAATCAATTACAATAGGGAACTTTCACAAAAAAAAATTTTCAACTCAAAAAATAGTTCAGAAAATTAAAAAAATTATGGTGCTTTTTATATTTTTAAATGTGCATTTTTAAGGTTTTTATCACCATTTAAAAAAGCAATTTTCGCACTTCGCCGCAAAAAGGTCCACTCGTGGCGGAGCAGTGTTTGACAATATCAGGCGCTACAAACAGTACTAAGAGTGAAATGTGTGGCAATACAAAATAGCGCCTAGCGACGTCACACCGGACTTATTCAATAACAGAAAATATGGATTTTTAAAATGAAAATAATGAATGAAAAAAATTATTTCATCGTTTCTTATTAGGATATTCGTGATCAGCGCATATTTATTAATATGAATTGATAACAATTTTTCATATTCCTCACACATGCATGTTCCCTATTAATAAATCAGCAAAGTTTGTAAAATTATTTGGTATAGTATAATGCAACATTAACATTTTGTAGTAAACACGAGAAAAAAAAACAGATATTTCAAGAAAAAAAAAAAAGAAAACTTCAAGCACGTGCAATAAATCATCTCCAATCTAGAAGGGAATAAAGGAATGGGACAGGAAATTGGAGCAAAAAGGAAAGCATCAAATGATTAAACCCCAAGAGACCCCGAAGTCACCAGGGATCTTTTTATAGTGTCATTGAAACGTTCCAAGGATGTATCGAATATATCTATATTGTTAAAAAATGAGTTGAAATTGTTACATGCTCGGTATATGAATGAGCTCTGCAGATAGTTAGTCGTGCAAGAAGGTTGTTTAAATGTTAATGTGGTTCTAGTCCGTCGTGTAGGGCAGTTAAAGTAAAGTCTGTTTAATAAGTCAGCAGAATCAACAATGTTGTTCATAATTTTATATAAAAAAATCATGTCAGCCACAGTACGTCTATTTTCTAAAGTCATTATTTTGTGATATTGGGCTGAAAGTCGGTAATTGTCAAATGCAACACGACATCTGTAATTAAGAGTCCTAAGAAATTTGTTCTGGACCCTCTCAATTCTATCAGTGTATGTTATGTATTGAGGGTTCCAAACAACCGTGGCATACTCTAAACAGCTTCTAACATATGTATAAAAAAGTAATTTTAGCGTACTCACTGACGTAAATGGCTTGGAGACTCTCAAAATAAATCCCAATTGCCTGAATGCTCTACCAACAATCCCTTCAATATGGGCCATATACGTCATTTTGCTGTCCAGAATTACACCTAGGTCCCTAGCTTCATTTCACTTCTTCAAGGATATGCCATTTATAGTATAAGTAAAAATTTGAGGAGTATTGCGACGAGTGAAAGATATAGTACAGCACTTGTTAACGTTCAAAAATAGACTTTTCATTGAGCAATATTGAGATAAATTCTGTAAATCGGACTGAAGCTGCTCGGAATCCAGGTTACATTTGATTTTCGATCGTCAGCATATATTAAGAAATAAGATGATCTGAAACACTGTTGAATATCATTTATGTATAAAATAAACAATACTGGTCCCAAATGTGAACCCTGTGGAACTCCAGATGGGCATCTTCGAAATGATGAAGTATTACCATCGACTGACACCGCTTGAAGTCTATCTCTGATGTAAGATGACAACCATCGCAATAAGTTGCCGTGCACTCCGTACCTCCCGAGCTTATGAATTAAAATTTCATGGTTGATTTTGTCAAACGCTTTCGAGAAATCCGTGTACACGGCGTCAACCTGTCCCCCACCACTCATCGAACCGTATACGTATTCTGTGAATTCAACCAAGTTTGAGTCAGCCGATCTACCCTTAAAAAATCCGTGCTGATTTGGGAGAATAAAACCTTTCAATGCTGGGTCAACTGTTCTACCACAATTCTCTCCATCAACTTGCTGAACAAAGAGAGCTTAGAAATAGGCCTATAGTTCTGCACGTCATTCTTATTTCCAGATTTATAAATGGGCGTTACAAAAGATCTTTTCCAAACATCCGGAAACATCCCTGTCGAGAATGATAAATTAAATAAATCAGATCAGAGAGATCAGATTACACTTCTCCAGATTCAAGTGCAAGTTATTTCTTTTACAGTACTCGTGTAGTCTTTCCAAGTCCTCGTTAAGCATTTCATAGTCAAACAATAATTGAATTTGACAGTATATTTTTAAATCGTCCACAAATAATAGAAGCTCTGAGTGGTCAAAGCACTTTTTTATGTTGTTTATGAATATCGTGAAAAGTAAAGGACCCAAAGAAGACCCCTGAGGGACACCAGATGTAACACTGACACTGCCAGATGAGTAACCGTTAAGTTTAACTGTCATCAATCTATCAGAAATATATGAGTCAATCCACCTTAGTTGAAAAAAGTCGATGTTCTACTTTATCAAATGCCTTTTGAAAGCCGATATTAATGGCATCCAACTGTGTACGATTGTCCAAAGCTGAGAAAAAAAATCAGATTTGTTACTGTTGATCTTCCACTCATGAATCCATGCTGCTCTACAAGAAGATACGGCTTCAGGAAAAAAGTAATTTGTTCACGAACCATACCCTCAAATATTTTTTAAATAGGTGATAGAATTAAAATTGGTCTGTAGTTACGAACGTCCGATTTGCTGCCAGATTAATGCAAAGGAATAATACTAGCCATCTTCCATTTGCATGGAAAGCATCCTTCTTGTAAACTCCTAATTTATTTATCGTGTCGAAACCCAGAGAAAAAACCCATCAAACTGATTTCCAGTACTGCGCAAAACGCGCAGCAGGTAGAGATGCGTCAAAAATATCCTCCATAGTGCAAGTGACAGGGCACAATGGACACTCCAACAAGTGTGGCATAGTCTGTGCTGCACCACAGTCACACGCTCCGGATTCGTCCTGTAGGAAGCCCAATCGTTCTCTATTGTCGCGGCAGTTTCCTACACCAGATCTCAGTCGATTTAGGGTTTTCCATGTCCCATAGTCTAGATTGCCTCCTGCAGCAAGGTGTTCTAATAAATGTCAGATACAATGGTTTGGTTAAATGACTTACACATCTCTTTAATATATTGGTGCTAGACCATCAGGGCCAACTCCTTTTGTCTCATCTATACCTAATAAACGTTTATGAATATCAGATTTCAAGATATTAACCATGGATAAACATGAGTTAGTTAAAATATTTTCCAATTCTTTAGTATTAGAATCATGCAAATTATTCAGTGAAAATACAGAACCAAAAAACGTCGAAAACAAGTTTGCAATTCCCTCTGGATCGCTCGAAGTCTGGTCACCGTCACCCATTACCCTTGGATAGCCTCTAGATTCTTTAAGGGAATTCACGAATGAAAAGAAAGACTTGACATTGCCCTTAAGTGACTTCTCAGTGTTATTAATAAAAGACCTATAATCGTGATTCTGCGACAACTTCAACTGAGCTCTTAGTTGAAAAAATAAATTGTAGTCAGAATCATTACGGTTCATCTTCAACTTACGCCAAGCCTTAGACTTCTCTTAAACAATAACAGAATTCTATCAGAAAACCATTTGGGAAAATTATTAGGTGACACCCTCTTCATATGTAGGTGTATGCTTCTCAATTATTGGCAAAACATAACCATAAAAAGATTCAATCATCTTATTCACCGGTCCGTTTCCCAAAACACTGACCCAATCAACACTTTGTAGTTCAAAATTTATTTCCGAAAAGTTTGACTTAAAGTATATTAATTTCTGGATCATATTTTGAGACAAATCCTCAGCAATTTCAAACTCATAATCTATCAACAGTGAAGGATAGTGTGAATCCTTACCAACCAGTGGAGAGTCATATCTGGTAACAGAACACGGAATAGTTGAAAGAACTAAATCCAAGATAACTTGATTGCTGTTATAAACTCCGTTAGACTGAAACATATTGAGAAAAGATATAGATTCTATCAAATACTGCGCAACAGGACACGAATAAGAATACGGAACAAAGATTGAATCAACATCGGGGCTTTTTTCCATTGGATTGTTGGGATATTGGAATCTCCAATAAGACAAATATCCGTTTTGCCGTAATAGCTGATTAAACGTTCAGATATACTTTAAAAAAAGATGTTTTAAGTATCTAAGGATGTGGAAGGCGGTATATACATATACTCCACCCAGTAGCGGTGAGCATTTTTTCATACGTTACCGATGAAAAACGAATACTGGTAAAAAAAACTTTCACCAGTATCATCCCAAACAAGAGTGTATGAATATCCTAGTGTCCGATCCACAGAAATTAAGACCCCACCTCCATCCTTTTTACCACTCAACATGAAATCCCTATCCTTGCGGTAAACTGTACATATATTCGTTTTGAAAAAGTTCGCTGTCAAATATGCCACAATTTAGCCAAGCTTCCGTCAGAACAATTATATCATAACTATATGCAAATAAGTTTGCTCTAAACTCCTCGATCTTAGTCTTCAAGCCCCGAAAATTCTGAGAGAATACTTTAGTGTGGTTCACCTTGTAGTATGATATAAATATTCCTTAAATAGAATATAAAATTATTGTAGGGCCCTATACTCATAGCAGTTGTAATACTTAAAACAAACATATAAATTAAATCTCCACAAATGCATATTTCTCCTAATAATAATAACATCATCAAGCAAACGAACACAGGAAACAATACAACAAATGTGGCCAACACGGAACAGACCAGATACTTTATTACTAAAATAATATTCGCAAAACATTCGCATATTTTTTTGCGAATGCGAATGCGAATACTTTGAAATATGCGAATATTCGCGAATGCGAATGCGAATGCGAATATTCGTTACATCACTAGTACTTATACACCACTTTCTTAGTGAATTACCTTCTTTATATTTAGTTTAAATGTACTTAAATCATCGAAACACAAGCCATTGTACCATCCCACCCCAAGATATGTGTAGTGGTGTTGTCCAGCAGCTGTCCTCTTCGCAGGCACTTTTATTCGGCCTCCTAACCTTGGACACTCACTAATACTCCCTACCGGGTGTAGTTTTTGAATTAAGTATTCCTTTTAAACTTGGCATACTGCCTTCCTCTTATAAAGACATTCCAAGGAGGGGGCCGCAAATAATGAATGTTTAGAAAACCAAATAATTTTTACTGTTTAACTGGACTGGGGCACAACGCGCAGATGACAAAAACAATCAGTTGTATCGATTGGAAAAACATGTTAACACAATATATCATTGTACAAAACTCAGTCAGAATACTAAAAGTGGTCAAATAATAAACAAATAAATACTCGTTATACTAAAAAAACACAACAATTTAATCATGAAATGTAAAATAATTAATAATAAAACAATAATATACTGTAACATTAAATTGTTAAATAAAAGGTAGTAGAGAGGCAAATAAATCGGCTATAAATTGTAGAGTTATAAATTATTATCTTCTAATAATATTGGGGGTCCCTCTTACACAATACACCGTTCTTATGACAAATACATCAGAGCGCAAGGAATGTCGTGGAAAGAGGTGACGCGACCGGCACAGAGACGCTCTGAATGCTGGAGGCTGGTTTCTGCCCTGTGCTTCCGAGAGGAGCATTGAGGGCGATGATGATGATGATGAATAATAATCTCGCACTTAAGGTTCACAGACTAAAATACATTAAGTGCCTGTATTAAATTTAATAACACAAGTAGATATTTTACATCGACATTTTGTGTATGCATTCGTTATCGAACAACATGAATCCCTCTCTACATTCCACAGATACAACAGCGCTAACAACGGCCGACGGACGTTTATGAATATTTTTGTTTTTCTGAAAATATTTCAGCATTTCAAGTTTGTGCTGCTGAGATACATTTACATAATGAGTTGCTTCCATATCCGGAACGACTGCCGACCAAACTTCTCTTTTTATATCTATTCAAAATAATGTACGTTGTTCAACAACATGGCTTTATACCACATAATAATAATTATTATTGTGAAAATTCATTTTAATATAAGTTTTAAAATGTTAAACTAAAACAGTGTTTAATTTTCAGCAATGATTTTGTATTTAGTCAATTAATAGTGACTAAATGCTAATTTCCGAGCGCTTTCGCCTTGCGGCATCTTCAGGGTAAGAGTTACTTAGAAGTAATAATCAGCTGTTTGCTTTTAGTGCCTAAAAAACTTTCCACTCTACATAAGTAACTTTTCAGAAATGATTTTGTATTTAGTCAATTAATAGTGACTAAATGCTAATTTCCGAGCGCTTTCGCCTTGCGGCATCTTCAGGGTAAGAGTTACTTAGAAGTAATAATCAGCTGTTTGCTTTTAGTGCCTAAAAAACTTTCCACTCTACATAAGTAACTTTTCAGAAATGATTTTGTATTTAGTCAATTAATAGTGACTAAATGCTGATTTCCGAGCGCTTTCGCCTTGCGGCATCTTCAGGGCAAGAGTTACTTAGAAGTAATAATCAGCTGTTTGCTTTTAGTGCCTAAAAAACTTTCCACTCTACATAAGTAACTTTTCAGAAATGATTTTGCATGTCCTAAATGCACACAATATGTAACTACGATTTTTTTATCTTTAAAACATGAAAATTACATACAGAAAAATATTAATATTTCATGAGAGTTTTAATCTAATTATGTTTTAGGAAGTTTACAGTCACAGGTAGTCATTCATTAAAAGAAAAATGTATTAATTTGAGGTACCTATATACCTACATAACCCTTTGTTGTCTACAAAAAAGGGTGAATCACTTTCATGTTTTGAAATCATAATACTCATCAAATTAATCTTGAATAAACATATCTATATACAAAAACACCATGCTTTATTCTGATACTAATTACATTCGTTGTTTAACATAAAATAACGCCAATTATTATTGGTCATGTTGTTTATAAGAATGGAAGTATTGAAGATTGTCCTGACCTTATACCTAACAGGAAAATGGTCATGGCATAGAAAGAACATCAGCTGGATAAATGTCCAAAGATTAAAGGTGCATTTTGGTTTTGAAAAGGACAGAGAAATATTATCGCAAGTAACTATCGACGTTATATGCTGACTAAGAGAAATATTTTCTCAAGTAATCACCACACAAGTTTTTCGCTGACTTGGCATGAGAGTAAAAATATATATTTGAGATAAAATATTTTTCATATTCAGAGTATTGAGATTCATAATGTTTTCATAAGATTCAATTCTAAAATAAAAAGATTTGAGATTTAAGAAATCTAGATAATGTCAATTACGGATAATTATATTGGGAGTAATAGGGATTATGAATTCATAGTTCCATGGAGCACCCGGCAAAGAATTGGTCTCTCACTTTCCTCCGTAAGTTTTCGAGTTTTCTGTAATAGGCAGTAGGTGTTGGAAAAATAAGAACTTTGTTCATCTTAAACTCAGCGATGAGATTTGTTACCCATCATTCTTCTGATTCTTATTCATTGATCTATTGCTTCGGAAGTTGTTCTCTCGTGTAATACTGAGGACCAATTTTCCTTCTATATCTTGCTATCCATCCTGAATGTCTTAATTTGTTTTTGGCACAGAGAAGACGGCTTACGTGTTTGTTACATACGGCTGGTCTGTTGGCTCTCTCACTTGTGGGATACGCAGTGATGGCATTAGTAATAAATTTTACTCTGTCTGTTAGATGAGGCAATACTAAGACATTTTTTGTTATTATTAAGTCCGATAGTATTAAAAGATAAGTTAGTTCATATTTTCACAAAGCATAATATTCCTTTTAATAACAAACATAAATAATAATACTATACTATACTATACTATACCCTCACACCATGTCCCAAGTGGGGTAGGCAGAGAGAACGGAACGCCAAACAGATCTATCTTTACACACTTCCTTCGCTTCCTCCACATTCATACAGTTCCTCATACACGCACGTCGGTTCCTCTTACTCAACACGCGGCCGTCCTTGAGAATTTGATCCACGTGATCAAGCCACGTGGTTCTCGGACGCCCGCGTTTCCTCACACCCTTTCTTTCAGATAAGTATATCCTCTTTGTCATTATTACCTCGTTCATTCGTTCAACATGCCCAAACCACCGTAGTTTATTCACGCGCATTCTGTCCACAACAGTCTTCTTGCATCCGCTCATTCTTCTAATATCCTCATTCTTCACTCTATCACGCAGCGTTTTACCAACCATTCTTCTCAACGATCGCATCTCTACTGCATTTACTCCACTTTCGTCCTTCTTCAACCACGTCCATGTCTCGCTTGCATACGTAAGTGACGGTACCAGAATGGTATTGTGCACCAGCATTTTAGCATATAAATAATATTATTCATTGAAATATAATGACAGCTGAATTCAACCATCAAAAGCTCAAACCGACCACAAGCTTTTCAGATTATTATTTCCGGAGTTCGTTTATCTTTTAAATATAAAAATATGATCTTTTGTAATAGTTTCCCTTTCGGTTTGTTTACAAAAAAATTACATTTCTTTTGAATGAAAACTACTTGTAAAACAAAATACTCTGGTGATAGTTTAACCTTTTCATGGCTTTTAGTACCTACTTAAAGTTGTAAAAGGTATTAGATAATATTCTCTCTTCAAAGGTATCAAAACGGAAATTATTGCTTCAGAAAGGGTAGATAAAAACACGAAATTTTGAGTCTAGGCATGTTTTTTTGAAGTTGTAAAATGTAAATAGGTGCTTATTTGAATTCGAAACGTTAAACTTTTTATAGCTCTCTATTTATTTTTCTTATATTCCACTAACTATATAGTTCAATAAAGAGAAGGTTAAAGTTTTGTATGGTGGATTTTGTTGCAGAATATAATGTAATAATGTAAAACTATGAATATTTTATACGTGCTTTGAAGATAATAGGTATTACTTTTTATTTTTTCTATACAATAAAGTAAATGATAATTTACATTCTAAACTTTACAATACGACAATTTATATTCTATTTTGAATTTTTTCTTCATCCCCATTAACAATGTGCTTTTTCTTATTTTTAAGAGAGACTTTCAAAGAGGTGATTTTTTTTTTTTTAAAGATATGTAGTTTTGTTTGTTATAAACCCAAATACAACCTTATACACCTTTCACAGTAAGCAACTAAAAGCTTGTGTCGTTTTGTATGTAATAAAAATTATAAGCATGTTACGTCAACTTGATCGAAGGGCTGACAAGGTAGTGATATTAAATTTCAAATGTTTACAGTACAAGCAGGATGAAAAAAATCAGACTAATCAGGCCATCTCGATCTCGCAAGACGGGCTTCGGAGATAGAGATTTAGATGCTGGAACAAGCTTCGTCTGGGCCTGTGAGAGGAGGTAAAGAGAAGGCTTTGGAAGTAAGCTGAAAACACACCTTTTTGCTGGGAGCTCGAGTTCATGTTAAAAGTAAATGGTGATTTATAAATTGAATCGTCCACATTTATTATTATTTATGGAAATACACACAAGCTGTGTGAGTTTTACTTATGAGAATTAACATGAAATTTTACAAAAAAACGTCAAATTAATCTATAATATTAATATTCCATCTCATAAAACCAACTTTGGGCATTTTAAACACAATTCTATCGGCGCACTGCAAACTTGGGGGTTAAATCTGATCGCCGGATATTTGGCTATTCGGTTTACAATTTTGACAAATATTCTTTGTTCGATATCTGATAAAGTCACTTTGGTGCGGTGCTGATTGCATAGTCCTAATCACCTTGCTTGTTCGGGCGCGCATCCGCAGCCGCATTGTCTGCTTTGGGTATTTTTTATGCATATTAATTTGCTGTTTTTTTTTTGTAACTTTTATTATAAGTGACAACCTTGTGGGCTTAGTGTAATATCGCAAAGTATTAAATTATGTATACAAGTTGAGCAGGATAATGCATTGTTCATATTTTGTGGTTCCTAAATTATTTCTGTTCATATATGTATTCAAATGTTTTATAATCCGAATAAAATAAAGTAAAATATATAAACTAAGTAAAGTAGTTAATTTCATATCTAGATACGGTAGTAATTTAAATAATACACTTAATAGCTTCCCGTGTAGCAACATAATTATGTCGATTATATAATTATAATGTATACACCCTGATACAGCTGTAAAGTGTAAAGGAATGAGATACTCATTAATCACTAGCGATATTTTTTTTTATATAATAATTTTGACACTGAGCTTATTAAAAATTAATTGAAAATTCCCAGCCACTTTCGTCGTTAATGAATCTATCAAAATTATGTCGCAACTAATTGGGACTTTGTAATTAATTTCGAAATATTTATGGGGAATAAAATTAGCGTTTTTTTTTAGTTATTTAATGTTAACTAACTTTTTTATATTTATTTTCATGCCATGTGACCCAAATTGAGTGATTTTGCCTGATAAAAACACAAAGCTTTATTAACATGGAACAAAATAAATTTAGTAATAAACGTAACACCTTTTAGGTTCTTGGGATGGAAGACTTAATGGGTAATTTATTTTTATCCAGCGTTACTTAGATTAAAAATAGCTTCGATTGAAAATACCTATATACATTAATTTATCTCCATAAATTATGAGATGAATTGGGCTAGTTAGAAGATATCGTGCCTTTGCAAGAAACTCGCCCTCTGTTTATTGGTTACATCTAATTTGAATGCATTTTTATGTTAAATGAAGAATGAATAAATAAATTTAAAAAAATCGCTGGAATCTCCGTTAAGGAACTTTCCTTTATCAAGTTTTCAATTGTATGTACGTCCTATAAAAGGCAGAAGCTCGAAAACCCTCATTAATAAGCCAATTTAAATTTACAATTGAGCGATGAGGCATGTCACCCATTCTGCATGTCTTTTTTTTCGTAAAGTGGTAATTTTATTCGTTAAACTTGAAAAAGATCCCAGATTTATATTTTCTTAGATATTTTATGAAAACCACTTAATTCTAATAAATATTTATTTAAGATTTATTTAAAACTATAACGGACAGAAGAAAATAAATATAAATTTGTTTACGTAGGCTGCGGTTAAATATGTAATTTGATATTGTTATATTTTATTTATTTGTATTTTCAACAGGAAACATAATTTTTTATTTAATTTTCATGTAGGGAAGAAGATATTTTAAGAAAAATTTTTTTTTTACTTCAATTCACGGATAAGTTTTCGAGAATCTTAAAGTAACAAAATTTTGAGAAGAAGGTTTAACAGTAATAATTAATTAATTTCTTTAAAAAAGATTATTTCCTGGATTAACGTTTGACGGAAACAATTTGGAAGATTGATTACATATCATTTGGTTTTTTAATAATTTATTATTGTGAAAAATATATTTAAATTTCAATCAAGCAAATTAAGTTCTCAAAAAGTTTAACGTAAATAGTTGTATACAACAGCTTAATGTGTGGGGGGTGGTTGAGAGTGAATTGAGTATTATAAAGAACGCGGCGGCAGAATTGCATCTACAGTATGTTCTAAGTATTATACAACCAAATAATTCTTCATATAATGATCAGTCATGGTCATAAAAAAAACTTAGCAATCTAATGCCGGGAAAATTCACCTATCCAGATATACAGGATATCAAAGGATTAGGCTCAAAACGCGGATTCAAAATACCAGTATTGTTTATGTTTTCGGCATTAACTATTAAACAATTTCTAGACATGATTTTTTTTTAACTGAGAGTTTTTAGATTAACGCTCGTTAATGGTGGACGCTCCATCAAAACCGCGGTAGCAAATAAAAAGCTCAAAAAATAACAATAATTACATAATTATCTTAAAAAAAAATCATACCAGTATTGTGCCTGAAATATCTGTGTGTTTATTATAATAGATTTTTGATTTTTTTTTAATGTAAATTAACCGATAAATGTAATTTTTGTTAATTAGTTATTAAAGATTTCGGAGTAACCCCTGTAGCTGACATGACTAAAGGTATTATACTATAAACACGTCATATTAGTTTAGGGAAGACGCTGAATACAAAATGCACGTTGATATTTAATTGGTTAATTTATAATAAAAAAAATCGGTAGGCTTTACGTGAAAACTTTTACCTAAAAGTATTTCTTAGAAATAATGTATTTGGCAAAACAACATTTTCTGGGTCAGTTAGTTTAAAGTTAGTTTAAATAAAATACAATATTTATCGTATCAAAGTAATTTGCTTCAAACTTTTAACATTTTCCACGCCCCGTACTTACATATCTTATTATATTGAGTAATATCTTTCTTCTTTGAAACGAATAGAAAACTTTATTCAATCATGTAAGATAACATATATTTTTTAAAACTTTAGTTAGGTACTTGTATTAGTTGTCAGTTTTCGTTTATATGAAACATTTTTTTCTTATTCAAACTTTTTGGGAAATCGTTGTCGCCATCTTCAAGAAGTATGTATTGAAGTTCTGAAAGATGTCAACAAAAAGTTTTCGGAAATCTTGCAGATGTAAAAGTAGCAACATGAAACACCCGAACATTGGCATCCAGTGTCGTATCATTCTATTTATTTGTGTCAAATTCATATGATGTGAAGGTAAACATAAACATAACATAGCATGCACAGACAATTAAAACAGATTGAGTTAGTATCAAACTCAGATATGAATTTTGTATTATGGGTATTGACTTATACATAGGTATATAATATATTAAAATGTATGTACTAAACATCTTTACGTGTAACACCCAGACAACTGACTTGAGAAGGTGAGCTGCATGTTTATTATGCCATGCTTGTATGAAACCCATCAAGATTATTATTATTATTTATAGATAAGGCGATATACGTCACTGGATACTGAAGTGGCAAGGTCTTAATTCCGGACCCGAAAAGCAAGTATCTAAGTATTTACCTTTAGATTTTTATTTTATTTTTTATAAATGTTAAAAGCACAAAAAATACAATAACGACATATTATATAAAGTAAAAAAATATCTTTCAGAGATCAGCTATCATCCAACACCATGCGCCACAATTAATTTAAAAAACCATAGATACCTAACATTCCGGTCATCTCAACATACCTACATTATACACAGTCTCGCTCGCTCAAGCAATCATCACATTAGCACAAAAACACAAATCAATAATAAAAAATCAAGGGGAAGGGAAAAGGGGGGGGGGGGGGTGATGCGTACCCGCTGATTCAGCGATGAAGTGGGGAAGTAAGTTTTTTGAATACTTGTCTCTTGTATGCATTCAGAGGTAATCCGAAAATATCGACGTCTGTTAGTGCATTATTATTAGTGCATTGTTTTTTTTATTGTCTAATGTGGTAGTTTTTTTTTTATCATTTTACTATTCTTTTATTTAAATCTCACAACCTTATGGGCTTCAAACATAATATAAATTTTTAATTTGTGTACACTTATAAATAGGGCGATATATTGATACCATTTTTTGTTTGCCATGTTTGTTTTTGTGCATATATTTTGTCTGTAGTGTGCTGTCGATGTGAAATAAATAAATAAATAAACAACTTTTGTCAGATGGGGCAGGAAAAGAGGACGCTTCTGGTGCGACCACGTAGAACGGTATAGCAGCGATAGACTCCCTTAAGAAGTTGCAAACAACGTGGCAACGGGAACTCGCTCACCTGAAAAACCTGTAAAGAGATGACGAGACAGCTGGTGCTCTGTGTCCCAAGAGATCTCGATGCCATAGAAACAAATCTACCGATCAATTAAAAGAAGAAGAAGAAGATTTGTAGTTTAATACTGAAAATATAATATGACAACGTGCTCAAATATAAATACATACGATGGCAACACAATTCAAAACTTATAATTATCATCATAATAATAATATGGTGACCTTAGCAGGTATTTTCTACACGTTATTCCCTGAAGTTTATGAACTTTCATCTTTTAGAAGTATCAAACAATCTCTCTTGTATTATGTAAGTACACTAGGGAACATGATTGTTGTGTTGGAAGTTCATGGAATCAATATTACAAGCATTGTTAGTCAAAGTCACGGTATATTATTATAACTTTATAAGGTCAAATTCTATGTTCCTTAGAGTCCCTGGCAATAAATACGTCTCGCATCCTTTCTGACAGATTTCAAGTGAGAATTTATAAAACAGCCCATATAAGGCATTGCAGATCATCAATTATTAGAGTTCGTCTGTAGCCTGGAGGTAGAGTTTTCTCCGTGCCAACAAAAAATTAAGGCATTCGGGATAGATAAAAAACCTCATCGCTGAATTTAATATATTCAGGTTCATCGCCCTCAACGCTCCTCTCGGGAGAACAGGGCAGAAACCAGCCTCCTCCATTCAGAGCGTCTCTGTGCCAATTGCGTCACCTCTTTCCACGACATTCCCTGCGCTCTCATGTCGTTGTCATAAGAACGGTGTATTGTGAAAGAGGGACGCCCGGGCCGACGGAACCCTTGCGAACCGAAAAACAGTTCTCTTTTTGGCCAACTATCATTGGGCATTCTCAGAACATGTCTCCGCCAGGACCATCGTCTCTCCTGAATTACATCGCTGAATTAAATATATAAAATGTCTTTATTATTTCAAACACCTGTCTTTAACACCGTATTTGCAAAAATAGTGAGAGAAATGAGAAAATAGCTACATTTCAAACTAGAATCATCATTTAAAATACAATTTTGTCAAATTAAAATAAATATAATACAGCACGTTGTTTGGTTGAATGAGCTTTCTGTATAATCATATCAAAAATAATACAGTATCACGTCTGATATGGTGAGCTTATCTTTATCAACTTTTTAAAAGGTATCCACTCGTAACTGTAGATCTGAAGTAGCTTTTATTAACAACACGATCAATACATAAATTATATTAAAGCACAGCACGTTTAATGTATCAGGGTTGTGAAAGAAGATACAAAAATCATTTTAGTTTTAAGAATAAAGGATTATTTTACAGAAAAACTCTTTAATTTCAGGGAGTACTATCGGGACTATCTTCCATAGTTGGGGTTGCCAACGGATCAACTGCGTATAATCAACATACACGTTGTCCTCTCGGTGGCAACAAAAGTAAAGACATTCAGGATAGGTATGGCATACCTCATCGCTGAACTGTAAGCCTAGTCAAAACAAATTTTAGCTTAACGTTTTCGTTTCTTTTTCGTTCGAATATCGACGACGTTGCGATAAAGTGTCAATTTATGAGCTACGAAAATTGACACTTTCTTGCAATGTCGCCTATATTCGAACTAAAACGTAACGCTAAAATGGGTTTTGACTATACCTACTAAACATGTAAAATGTCTTAAAACGTACCGTTCTTTTAAAGGAAACATGATAGCTCGAAATTCATATGGAATAGGTATCCTTTACAATATGAAAAGTCTGAAGAAAAAGGAATGAAAATTAAGCAATCGTGTCTGTAAAGTTTCGAACTTTTGATGACTGTGTGGATTTATTATAAACTCGAACTATTAGAAACTAATAGAGATTTTTATTAGCAAATATGTACAATTTTTAATCATGTTTTTTTAAACTCGCTCTACCTGTTCGATAAGTTAAAGATTTAATAAAAACAAGGTGATCGGTGGTGTGCTGATTGTCTCGGAATTTCAATCAAATGTTCTTGGGTAGTATTTACTCTTATTTCACGACACAAGCAAAATATTTCCTTATGCGGGAGATTATTGAAATTGTTCTTAACCCATGTTTACGTATCTAAAATTGTCAATTTTTTATTGGAGGTGTGCCTATATCGTGTGAGTATTGCTACAATAAAAGATAAAAGTTGTACAAGTTTGTGTATAAATTGATTGTGATAATATTGTTAGTTTGAATTATAGATTGATAAGTAAATTAATTAATTGTATTGTAGTAGGTGTATATACTTAGGTGTTAAGTAAGTAATATGTGTGCATAGTATGTATTGACTATGCTCAGGACAAAGGCACCAAACAACAATTTTGCCAAAAATGGTTTTATGTTTTAGAATCAATTATTATTTGTCTCTTGCACACATTCTGGTAAAAGGATTCAATCCCCAAACGTCTATAGTTTTTATGGAATATGCAAAATATATATATATATTTTTTAGCTAGGACTTTTATATCGAATAGGATAAAGGACTCAAACAGCCTGAGTTTCATTATTAACACAAAAAAATATTCATCCAGACATAATTTTTCGGCGAGGTAAGAGCCGTCAAACCACATAACCCCAAACATGCGACATACATATTTCTTTTACATGTTGCTTAAATCTGTCAGTACAAAGGACTTGCTTATAACTTGATAATTCCTGAATATTTTCTCTTGATTTTTTATGACATAATTTAAAAAACTACATTACAACAAGATGGTAAAATAATAATGACAATAATATGACATCTTCTTTATCCCACAATTTTTTGCTTCTCCTACAAAATTTTACTAATGTGGTTTGAAGCCTTTGTCCTGAGCACAGTCGATAAATGTACATAGAATATGTGTATTTATGTATGTTACATATACATTGATAGTATTAATAATATTATCAAACAACAATTGCCGTGTTTGTGTTCCATTACAGACTCGTGCTTCTTTGTCAATATAGCTAGATACATTACATTACATTATACTTATACCTTTAGCGGTATATTGAGATAACCTGACAGGTATATTATTATTTTAATACTAACTTTAAGCTCAGCTTCTCTCAGGAAATAAATAAAAACAAATTGATAAAAAATAGTCCACCCATAGGTACTGGATGTCATAATTTTTTGTTGGCATGGAGAGGACAGTTTGGATGTTTATTATTATGTGCAGGTGGTCTAGTGTCTTTCCCATTTGTAGGATAATATGAGGAAGTCAAAGAATTATATGTAAGGATAGATCTGTATGGCGTTCCGTTCTCTCTGCCTACCCCACCTGGGACACGGGAGGAGGGTATAGTATAGTAGTAGATAGTATGGTATATTAATGATTTGAATGTTCATATTGATATTTTCAATATAACATACCCAGAGAGAATAGAGTTCAAGCTGTGCCTCACGGTCCACAAAGCCTTGAACGACACAGCACCTCTATGCCTCGCTGAGCTATGTCCCCTCGACGAAACTCTGAGGCGACCACTGCGATCAGCTTCCACCGCTGTAAACAAGCTTGTGGAGCCCAACAGGGCAAACACTTCCAAATTCGCAGAGAGGAGCTTTAGCGTTGCGGGGCCAACTGCCTGGAACCGATTACCAGCGGATTTAAGAAAGAACCAACCCACTGCAACGTTCAGGAGCAAGCTGAAAACACTGCTTTTCAAGAAAAGTCATGGCGCCCTTGAGATGGTCACGGATCATTAAACGGCGCCAAATATAATTTGTCTTTATTATTATTATTATTATTATGACTTTATCGCCAGGATAGAGACTCTCCTTTGATTCTGTCACTGTTTCTTTTTGATTATATTTCTTTTGTGATTTTTTTTCTATATGGTTTTGCTTTGTTTGTTTTTTCCTGCTGAGATTGTCTTGGACAAAAGCTGTTATGGTCTCATTGCAGGGTGACATTTTTAAAATAATAATAACAAGCCGTGATGGCACTGTAGAAGATGGTAAAAAATTGGAATAAAAAAGTGGAGCACCTGATGAAGTTTTCGCGTTTTCTGTAAAAGGCAAATGATCGAAAAAATAAAGACTATTTACGTCATAAATTCAGCAATAAAGTTTACCACCCATCCTGAATGACATAAATTTTTGTTGACACGGAAAGGACACCTTGCATGCTTATTACATTCAGTTGGTCTGCTAGCTGCCCTACTTGTGAGTTATGGCGTGTAAACGTAAGACATTCATATTTACAAACAAACATATTATATGCAGGGATTACTATAATATCTGATTTGATGGCATCACCTAACCTAACCTAACTTATCATCGCTTTATCAGCTGTTATTAGCTACATACAGACATACATATAATGGATATATATTAGATAGTGTAAACATTGTTTCTATATTGCAGATTCATTAATGAAAATTGCGTTCTTGTACCATCGCCTCTATACTATGTCCCTATATTAAATAATATACAATGTATTGTGTTGCATATAAGGCAATCTTTATCAACATTTGAGAACACTGAGAGGAAATTAATGTCATCTATACCTACAATATGCTGGAATTATAAGTAGAGTCTTAATATACATATTATAGTAAGACAATGTCTGTCGTTAACTATCTATTGGAGTGTAAAAGTCTGACTTTAGGATGTAATTAAACAGGTAAGTAATATAGTAAATTTAACATATGAAACTACCATTTGAGGCTTAGAAAAGACAATGTCACTTTATTCGGTAGTGTCCCGGGCGGGATTTGAACCCGCATCCCTATCTTTACGCGAGGGGTGTTTTAATATTAAATAGATATGTTAATAAACCTTTTTTCTCAAAGGATTTTCGAAATATTTTAATTTTAATTATGTAGGTACATTCATAATTAAACTGTATAAAAATAATTTAATAAGCGAGCCCTAGTTTTTTACCATGAAGGTGAGTAGGAACGTGTTTACTTAATTTGATATTATGAAGGTCTGATATTGACACGTAGAAGGTCAGTCTCAGTTGCTAAGCCCGAAAATAATGAAAAAGTGCTACATTTTAAGTTCTATGACGTCAAATGATTAACCTCTCTCTACTTGTAACTCTAAAAATGTGAGGCAAAAATATTAGTTCATAGGACACCTTTTTTTTTATGGCAATATAATCAACACCTTTCCAAAAGATATTTCAGTGAAATACTATTTTTTTGTTCTACTAGTGGAATAATTGGTCAAAAGTGAAATATGAGCCTATTATCTAACAATTTGGCTTAAGTTAACAAAGATAGAACTTTTTATTCTGAGGATTTATTTTATTTACATTTTATTCCTGGCTCTCAAAAATATTGTTATTCTTGCATTCTGACCGTAGAATAAAAGCTGACATAAAAAAAAATATGAAACGAAATTAAATTAAGATTTTTTTTCTTTGTAAAGTACCTACTTAGCGTATAGCACTTTAGGAGCTTGTAGTTATAATAATCTTATAGTTTCGGTCGTTGCCGTAAAGCGATAAACTCGCCTTTTGTTATTTTTTGCCCCGTGGAGCACCCGGTAAAGAATTGGTCTCCCACTCTTCTGCGTAAGTTTACGAGTGTCCTGTAAAAGGCAGGTGTTCGAAAAAAATAAGACATTTTACATCTTAAATTCAGCGATGAGGTTTACCACCCATCCTGAATGTCTTGATTTTATATTGGCACGAAGAGGACAGTTTGCACGTTCCTTACATGCAGCTGATCTGCTGGCTACCCCACTTGTGGGATATGCCGTGATGGTATTTTTTTTTTTTTTTTTATTAAAGTAGTATAGTAGTAGTAGTATTTTTTTGATGCAATAAAGTTTCGTTTGATTTAAGAACCAATGTTCTTTATGATACAATTTATTTATTAGGTGCATCATAAAAGAAATAGTTTTGTAAGAAAAACTTGGGTTTAATTCGGAGTAACTCTATTCTCATAATTTATAGCACGCCTAGTAAGCCGGGTACACCTACAATTTTTTTTTGTGATCGCGGGTGTACATATAATGAAAGAAGTAGTAAATAATATACAATGTAATAAACATGATCTCCTTCACTTTGTAAGGCACCAAGGACCCTTAAGCTCTCACTTATTCCTACTTAGGATCTCTACTTGTGTTCCTAAGCGTCTGGAAAATTTCCTTCATTAAATATATTTTTATTAATAGCTTTTATATCCTATGAAAGTTCAATCATCCTTATAAATATTTTCTATCGGAATTACTAATCCACATAGGAGCTGCCAGCGGGGTTTTCAATAATAATATGGACAGATTTTGGAGGGCACCTGAGCTCACTCTCAGGACAAAATGTCCGTTCAATACCTGTATTATCTCAATTCTTCTATATGGCTTTGAGTCTTGGCACCTTACCAAGGCCCAAGAGTGGAAATTTCGAAAATTGGTTTCTCAGAATGCTTTCAGGAGCTTCCGTTTTACGTTAGCCTGACAATGACACCCTTCTTGTGTACAGCGCAAGTAATGAAAGAGAACTTGAATTAGAAATAAATAACGATCTCAAAACATATGTGACATGGTTAAAAAAGAAATTTCTTACAGTTAACGAAAAGAAAACAAATTATATTGTATTTAAAATGAAAAACAAGATTGATATTCAGCTAAATATAGTTATTAATGAAATTCCAATTGATAGAACTGACAACATTAAATACTTAGGATTAGATATTGACGAAAAGCTTGCTTGGATCTCGCATGTAAATAATAAAATTGACAAGTTATCCCCACTTATTGGTGTGATGAGGAGAAATGAATTATTCAACAAAAGAATAAAACATACTGTATATCATGCTTTTATTGTCCCACATATAACGTACGGATTGCTTGCCTGGTCGCAATGTAGTATGCAGGTTAGGAATTCAATGCAGAGAGTCATGAATAAGGTTTTAAAGAACATTCATGGATTAAGCAAATTAACTAGAACTGATGATTTATATAAGTTGACCAATGAGCTTAACTTAGAACAAATGATAAAATTGGAAAAAGTGAAATATCTTCACAAAGTTAAAAATGGACTAACTAAGACTAATTTAAAAGTGACATTGAATAATGATATACATCAGTACAGAACAAGAGCGGCTTCTGACTTAAGAAACGAGTTGCCAAGAACTAATAGAAGAAGAAATGGCTTCAAATACACAGCTACATTGCTGTATAATGCAATATCAAAGGACATCTGAAGTTCAAAGAACATAAAACAGTACACTAAGAAAGTTAAGAATATTATCAAGAATAATTTGATATAACCAGTGTGATGTTAAATAATGTTTAATGATATTGATACCTACAATGCGGTGATGGTGAAGTGAATATAAACAATATAGTTTTTAGATTTACATACTTTGACTTTTTTCAGAAAATTTTAACTTTACTTTTTATCTAAAGACTAATGTGACTGAAGGACTAATTTCTAGTATTTTAGGATTTTTTGCTTTTATATTTATGTTTTTATATTGTTTTAAGTATTGTATTATCGTTGTTTTTAAATTTAAATTTACTTTGACTTTTTTGGAGCATTTTAACTTTTACTTTTTTTTCCTCAAGATTGAAACATTTCTGGTAAGAGTGGAATCTTCGCTGGTCTACATGTCAAATATATTAATTGTCAACATATTGTATAACGACTGTTTGATTCTAAATATTGTGGAAATAAAAAAAAAAAAAAAAAAAAATAAAAAAAAAATAGTTATAGTGTGATATAATGATAGACTTAAAATATTATTGATTGTATTCTGCTTGTAGTGTGTTCTTATATTTAATGTAATTTGTAACATAATGGCCTTCTGAAACCAGCAGATTCTACCTGCTGTTTGAGGGTTTCTTTTAAATAAATAAAAAAAAAAAAATGAAAAAGCAAAGCTGTTAAAACCCGGCTCATACGATCATAAAAGCCACTGTCAAAATATTGAATATAAAACAGTGTTTTAAAAATAAAAACAATGGCATATTTGTATTAGACATATAGGATGGATGGCATACCTCATCTTTGAATAAAAAATATAAATATCTTTAATTATTTATGAACACCTGCCGTTTACAGGATACTTGAAAACATAAAAAAGAGTGGGAGAACTATTCTTTGCCGGAGGCTCCATGGAGTAAGTTATTATTTATATAATTTTTAAAATGAAACACGATATTTATATGCATACTAAAACAATTTTTTTATAATATTTACCAAATAAAAAACTAAAGACAGCGTTTTGTTTTGGTTTAGCTTTAATGAAACATTTTTTACATACGTAGATAGATATCTACTCGTAAAACACGACTTTTTTCACAGCAAAATATTTTTTTGCAAGCTCTGTTCGTCTATACAAGGGTAATAAAATAAAATATAAATTGAAATTCTCAGAAATATTTGTATTTTTCTCTCACCGTGATACCTACTTTAATTTTTCTTCACACGTTCACTTTTGCGCTTTCTGTAAATATGAAACTATATTCACGATTTTTTTTAAACTTATTAAAGCCATAAAAACGGTGAAGATTACATCCATAGCCGATGTAAGCTTATTTAACTTAATAAAGTACTGGCAGAGTTAATTTAAAGTTTTCGACATTAAAAAATATTTAGTAATATTCTTAATATTTTGGATATGCTTAAATGAGCTTCCATTTGCTGTCAATGACCGATTTAAAATTATTAAAGTCCGAAAGAATTCTATTATAGTTTCATATTAAGATTTGAGGATAGTTTAAAGACATTGTTAGAGCGGTAATCTCCGATATTTCATTTATTTATTGTATTTGCTTTGTTTCCCTTTCCCCACATGCCTTACCTACAAGAGTGATCTTAATCTTATCATGCTTGGTCTATCTTTTAAACTTTTATTAACTTTACTATTTTTTTTATAATATTCCTTCTTTTTCAAACATTACAGGATTCGGTATGTTTACTTTTTTTCTATCTTTTATTAACAGTTTTTTTTTTTCAAACAATTCAAGTTTTTGTATGTTTTTTTTTTCTTCTTTTCTTAATAGTTTTTATTTGTACTTGGGTATAATATGTTTCAAAATATATTTTTGTGTGTTAGCGATGGCTGCTTGTGTGATATTCTATTGAAAACAGATAAATGAGCGGAATGTGTGATACCTAAATAATTGACTTAACTGTGGTACATGTATGTGGATGACAGCTGAGTTGTGAAGGACTTATTTTTATTTTTGTAAACCATATTTATAGTTGTTGTCTGTTTTGTACTTTTTACCAATAAATAAAATTTAAAAAAAATAAAATATAAATAATTTTAGTTTTTCAAAAACGTCTTTTTCTTTATGTTAAACATGTTAAATTTTTTATACGTGATGCTATACGATTACCTGTTTTTCAAAGGACAATCTTAAAGTTACACAAAGGAGTGAGACATATTTTCTGAACCGAAAACTCGACAGGAAATAATAATAAAATGAACTAAATATTTATATTTATTTTTGGACGAAAACTGATATATAATATAATCTTTATTTCATATTTTAAACATACAATTACAATTCACATTTATCAAATCACATATAAAGATATATTCATAAAACTGTGCAACCAACGAACGAAGCCCGTTAAGTCATTGAAATGACTTGTCAACAGGCTCCGCTCATCTCCACATCCAGCTTATAACAAAAAAAAAGAAGTTAAATACAACCATATTAATCCTATAAATGCCCACAAATCTTTTCAGCACTTACACTACAGTTATATGTACATATTTCTATTTTTTCTGAGCCAATTCTTAAATAATAATTTTAATTTTCCAATTTTGTCACACTTTTTTATGCAGAGTGGCAGTGAATTGAATAACTTAGGAACCAAGCACTCCAGAGTGCGATCACCATACTTATAGATTCGGATATTGTTTTCGGTTCTATATCTCGAACGACAATAACGTCGCTATTTTAATATAATTAGTACGTAGGAACCTACCTTACACAGACAATGTAAATTTTGAATAGAAAAAAAAATATAATAACAACACTAAACTAGGTATCTTGAAATAATTTTTTTGGAGAGCTGATGTAAAAACTTTTGATGTTTTTATAAAGTGTTGAGACGTCTGGCCAGAAATGAAAAAAGCTCTAATAGTAGGTACCCATTATGTCAGTGAGCTTTGCCAGTGGCGTACCTACTCTCTATATGAAAACAGAAAATGAAAAAATATTCTATCATGAAAAATAAAATTATAATGACAAGTGATAGTTTGAAGAGAGTACATGGTTCATTTGTTTGATTCATATCTTGGATTTTTCGGTTTACGGCATACGAGAATTTCGGAATTTTAGTACAAAACTAGAAGAAACAGGAACCCTAGACAATAAAAAGTCTATTGGTAAATTTTATACAAAATAATTTCAAATTTAATTATTTACGAAACAAATTATGACCTAAGAGGTAGCCTACGATAAAATCATTTTAATACTTGGTACGATATATTTAAAAGTTGGTACGACACAATACTTGGTACGTTTAAAAAAAATTACGTTAACTGCATGGGAAGAGTGACAGCTTGAATAAGTCAAACAAAAGAATTACCTCTTGGTATAGGGTTGGGACAGGGATGTTCATTATCCCCAATTATTGTTACTATATTTCTATATAATTTATGTATTGAATGAACAGAAGGAGTAGAACTCCCAACCAGTCAATCTCTGCGAAAGAGGTGTAATGTATTTAACGTATTTAGTATTCGGAAAAATGACCAAAATGAAGGTTGTGTTCAAGTATGTTATTGTGTTACACAATGTTCAAATTAAGGCGATAGTTAAAAAATCAGCAGTGCAAAAGTGAGTAAATCAGAATCTTCTTCTTCGCCTTTATCCCATTTACTTGGGGTCGGCTCTCCTCATCTTCCAAGTTTTCCGGTCCCCTGCGTCCTCCGAGCGCAACTTTGCCTTCTTCAGGTCTCTGGCAATTGTGGACATCCGATGGTCACTGGTCTGCCTGGACTTCTGGTTCCTACTTCTACATCCATAGTCTTTTTGATCATGTTATTTTTTTTAATTTAATTTTTTCTTTATTAACACAACAGCACATAATGTGTAGTAAAAATCATAATAACAAAAAAAATAAGGCCAATTACAGTGTTTATATAACTTGTATTGTTTATATAAAACAAGAACGAGAGAGAGAGAGAGAGAGATATGAAGGAACTGTTCAAACAAAAATTAAACGAAATTCACGCGTTCATGGTCTGCGCCACGGCCCCTGCGAATTGTCCCAGCGACATTGTGAAAATATCCAGGTGGACAAAATCATCGTTATATGTCTCCAAGAGCCGGTTAACAACAGAGTTTCTGGTGTAATTTGATGAAAATGTTTCGACATGACATGTTATCCTGTGGTAGTCTCAAGATGTGTCAGTACCATCTTAATCGGTCTTCGGTTATTTGTAAAAGTGAGTACATCAGAATATTATAACAATAACAATGAACAAAAAAATTTATTAACTTTGGATGAATTTAAACATATTTCTAAAGTAAGTGGAACAGAAAAGCAATCTGGCTGCTATCGCACCACAATACGGTTTAAAACAATTCATTAAGGTGGTTATTACAAATAATAAAATGTATTCTCGACCCGCCACTGTGTTTACTGTAGAAAGGAGAAGCTTGTTTCGAAAATAAAATTGTCAAGGCGATGTCTCAACGAGGGTCATGTAATAAAACCTACGAGCCCTATACGTATATACACCAAGCTGATATTATTTTGTACACATTGCTCATAATTCAGCCTCCATATTATTTATCTGCCTGAATGTGTAATGCTTCTAAGTCCGTTGGACACCACTGCCAACTTAAGTACATTGTATGTATGTGCTTGTCTAGGAATAAGATTCTAAAACCGTGTATTATGCTGTGTATAATATGAGTATATGTGTGTGTCATCCTCGGTGTGAAATTTCCAAAACGAAACAAGTAAGTAAGGTAAGTAGAAAATTCATATATATTTTTTTGGAAAAGTTCATCTCTCCTTAATATTTACTCATTTTAATCGTCGAGTGTGAATTGAAGATATTAAATGTAAATAAAGGGATATTTTACGAATACCTGCCTTTTACAGGACACTAAAAAAATTAAACAAAAGAGTGAGAGAACAACTCTTTGCCGGTTGCTCCACGGAACTTTAAAGTTAGGGATTTACCATTTTAAGACATCAATACATAATATATAACACATCTTGAGGCATTTAATACCTTGAGATATACCTATACGTACATACATAACTACCCTTTTATGTTGCTGGGTCGGACAGTTTTCTTATTTCTACATAAATAAAGTTTTATTACTTGTCAAAATACATTTATCATTAAAAGTTAAATTAAAAAATGTTTGCTGTAGCTTGTTAATGCTTCATACTATCTTTACATACACCAGTGACGTGGTTTAGAAATATTCAAATGAATGCCTTCGTTACGTCTCATGGATGGGTAACGAAGGCATTCGTTCGAATATTTCTTCGGAGAATGCTCCGAATTGTCGCCGAAAGATTTTGGATTTTTACTTGATGCTTGATGATTGACGTTCGCATCCAGCTGTCGCTGTACGCCGCCATTGAGGGACATGAGCGGGACAAAAAATGAGCCTCATAAGAAATAATTCGTGCAGTGAAACAAAAAATATTCTAGCACGTTTCGTTTGCATATAGGGAGTGTTGCTTGATGGTTTCAACAGCGTCTCATTAAGTGATCAATACTAACTTACTTTTACTTTTCGGGTCCGGACTTTAGATCTTGCCACTCCAGCATGCAGCGATGTATATCGCCTTGTCACTCGCCAATATTAGGTCACTCTCATTATATGCATTCCGCATGCTGATGCGGCATTGCTAAAAGTGAGAATCACTCTGCACCTCACCATTAAGTGATCGATGGAATGCAGCAACGAGGAATGCCAGCCACCCTGAATGTCTTATTTTTTAATTAGTATTGAGAGAATAATTGCCGTGAGGAGATGCCGTGATAGTATATACTCGTAGATACGTAAATATTCATATATTTAAATTTTAAAAAATATATAATTTTAATCTCAAGTCTTTGAAAATTTCATACCAGTTCTCCCTTTCACTTAATTTTCTTAAATTTATTAGTCCAGTTTTCATTAAATTTCAATTTAATTTTAATTTGAAGATAAAGATAATTTATTCAATTAAAAATTGAAATGGAAGAAAAGTTACTCGAGCGGATAATTCGAGTTTTTTTATAAAATAAAATGAATATATAAATAAATAATTGATTTGGAAATAGATATTAATTATTAATACAGTTACATTTTTCTAATGAAATATTGAAGAAAAAGGTTAATTACACAGAAGTTTTCAATTTATTAAATATTTTAAAATGTTTGTTAGTAGGTATATATGTATGCATCTGAATGAATTCAAGATTAAAGAATGACGAAGAGGATGTATTTGTCTGAAACGCGGACGGCCAAGAACCATGTGGCTTGAGCACGTGGATCAAATACTAAAGGACGGCCGCGTGGTGAGTAAGTGAAATCGGCGAACATGTATGAAAAACTGGATGAATGTGGAGGAAGCGAAAGAAGTTTGTAAGGATAAATCTATATGGCTTTCCGTTCTCTCTGCCTACAACACCTCCTGGGACATGGCGTGAGGGTATAGATAGATAGATAGATCTTAATGTATTGTTAATAATCTATCTTGTTAAGTACCTAACATGAAATATTAACTGTTATTAACTCTATTCACTGTGTAGGTGTTTAGGTAGTAGAATTCCATATCGAAATAAATAAAACAAGCGTTTTATTCTACTAATGATTTATTCAATTCAATCAGATTGACAATGTCCTTATTAGACGGAAGACGTCTCTCTCATCGAATAAATCATTAGTAGAATAAAATGCTTGTTTTATTTATTTCGTTATTAACTCTATATGAACTCTTACCTGCCATATTAGTATTTGAAAAAAATTATCCTAATAATTACTAAACAGAAATCACATTTACACAACCAACAGGATGAGCAAATTCCCTTGACTTGGAAAAACGAAACCAAATATAAAGTGTTTAGAATTATATTCAACAGACACTTCATCTACACAACAAACTGATTGTGCATTCCTTTAGTAGGAAACAAAAAACTAAATATATTAATAAATTGTTTAGAATATACAAACATACATTGCATACCATCACGCTGCTTCCCTCGCAGGGTAGGCAGAAAGGATCGAGCGCCACTTCCTTCTATCCTTGCAAACATCTTTCGCTTCTGTCACCGTCATACAATTCCACATCCATGCTCTCTTGTTCAACGTGCTCAACACGAGACCATCCTGTAGGATTTAATTTAAATGATCTTGCCATTTGATCATCGGACGTTCACGTATCCGAACACCATTCCTCTCACCCAAATATTTCTTCTTGGTCATTCTGTCCTCATTCATTCTTTCGACATGTCCAATATTGAACAACTCATCATATTGTATGGATTATTTTTGCAAATCTGTTAACTAGAACTCAACACGAAGATAATTTTTTTCGATCCCAATTAACAATTCTTGTTTTTATTCAATGTCTATAATTTATTAATTATTTTCAAAGTGTCTATATTATATTTCATAGAGTCAATGTCAAGTCGGGTTTAACGCTAGTTATTGAATAATTTAAGTTAGGTATCTGTATAAATATTGAAATACAATAAAAAAATTATCATTGGAAAATGAGTAGAGGTAAGGGAAATGAAATTAAAATATTATTGGAAATGAACTCAGTGATGTAATTTTCTCAATATTATTGGGTATAATTTATTTCAAGCTATGCATGTATCTTCTATCTACTCGTTGTCTATAATGATAAAAAATAATAACTAGTCATTAAGGCATTTTGTCACTGAGGCTTACTCTATTTTACCTTACATTTTGGTGTAAAAGAGCTTTGAAATATTTAATGGAAACGAGTTTTCTTCCTATGCTTTAAATTATTACTATTAAAAACATCATAGCAAGAAGACTATAACATTGTAAATGCCACAAATATTAATTATATTGAAATATTAAAGTTGAAATAACTCAAGTAAATTTATTTATCCATTTGGGTGACAATTTCTTTATTCTTTTAACTCTCTCACAGCCAGCATTGGCATCTCCGACCCTACCACGTCAGTGGGTGGTGGACTCGGTTGACGTAACAGATCCCATATTGATACCCACATATCCACGAATACCTTAAAGTGTGTATAGGGAACGGTGATCTCATCTTACGCTATCAAGGTGAATCCCAAAAGTATTGGGAACGGTGATCTCATCATAACGCTAACACAGCGAAACAATGATGACCACACAAATCCCATAAGTAAACATTATCATGAAACGCAAACTATTCTTTTTAAGGCAAAATATCACCATTTCATTACCATATAAGGGCACGAAGATTCACTACAATGATCGCTCTTTGTATGGACACTCCCTGTAAACTTCGGCATATTTCATGAAACAGTATATAAACTCACGGATGATCACGGAGAGCGTGAGATCAAGGTTACAGGCAGCGGAAATGCGGTTCCTCAGGGGAGTGGCTGGTGTGTCATTGAGAGACCGTATAAGGAATACGTATGTTCGTGAGGCTCTCAAGGTGGAACCGGTACTTCTGCATATAGAGAGGTCGCAGTTGGGTTGGCTGGGTCATGTTCTCCGCATGCCAGAAGACAGACTACCACTTAGATATTTGTAGGCTGTGGGAGAGGGCAGAAGACCGGTGGGCCGCCATAAAAGAAGCTGGCAAGGGCAGGTTTCAAACTTGTGTGATGAAAGACTTGGTTTGGAGTGGACAGAGGTCCTGGAAGCAGCGGTGGACAGGGATCTATGGAGGAGGTACCTAGGCGAATTGGGCCCCCGACCCAACTAGGACAAGGGGTATGTATGTATGTATGTATATAAACTTCCTGAATGATACATCCTCACTTCAGTCCAGTCCGTCACTTCAATCCATCAATAGTAGTAATAACTTGTACCTATGTACATCTATCTTGTAATAATAATTTGTGCCGAGTATTAATAAATCAATATACTCTAAGGCGTTTGGTTTACAACACTTGATCACCTCATAGATACCAAAGTATCCATATGTGCAACGTTCATTTGAAATATGTAAGTTTATTGGGTAATTAAGCAAACAAAACGAAAATAAGAACTAGTGTTGGATTAATGCCACTTTAAGAGCACGTTAAAATACTGAGCCAAAGAAACTTATTTCATTTCGAAGATTTCATAGACATTGAACAATGATTTTTTTCTTATTTTTCAGTCCGCCATAAATTACCGTTCCAATAATTTATTAATACAACGATGTTTTATATATTTTGGTACCAGTAATAATATTATGTATGTACATACTTTCATATTATTCCTGTCATAGGGAACTTCGAATAGTAGGTATTCCCTATACATACATAATTTATATAAACGTGCAAGGACCTAAACAAATTATTATTAATATTTTGTATGGATAAAATTTTACGCCAGCTTTTTTTGAAGTTGACAAATTGCTTTGATAATTGAGAAATACGTTTTGCCTCCGTATTACGCAATTTGCGTGCAACCAATAAGCATTTTTTAATATTTAAAATTTTCTAATTCAATTTACATATCATTAAACTGAATATGAAATCATTATATTACACGAAAATAATCATATTACTACACCATCACGGCACATCTCACAAGTGGGCAACCAGCAAACCATCCATACTTAACAAACATGCAAGCCGTTCTCTCCATGAGAAACAAAAATTAAGGCATTCAAGATGGGTGGAAAACCTCATCGTTGATTTAAGATGTAAAATATCTTTATTTTGCCAGTTTTTTATAAGACACGTAAGGAAAAATGTGGAAGACTAATTCTTTGCTGGGTGCTGCACAAAATGCTTTAGTATAAAAATATAACTATAAAAAAAGCTTACATTATTTCGTAAAACATCACACGATAAACTTTAGGCACATCTATTTTTTAAAGACTCGATATAACAATAAAACATTGATACAATCGATTTTACAACTCTATTTATTTATTTTCGAAGAGCAAACTCCCCTTTCACGACACAAGCTTTTAGTAGCTTACTGTGAAAGGTGTATAAGGTTGTATTTGGGTTTATAACAAACAAAACCCAAATATATCTTTTAAAAAAAAAGAAAAAAAAAAAAAAAAAAAAAAAAAAAAAAAAAAAAAAAAAAAAAAAAAACATGGTGAAAGTTCGTCATAATTAAATATCTAGTTTGATTATATTAAATTAAAACACTGTCTTTCACTTAAAGTAATATATTTTCAAAAGCTTTTCGGACTACGTCCATTCTCGTCCGTCCACCCCCCTTGAAAACATAATACTTTAAGTGAAGGACACAGTGTTTTAATTTATTTTTTTCAAACTAGATATTTTACTATGTATTTATTTTTTCAGTATATTTTGCCGGAACTTGCATTTCTTCAGGATTATTGTGAATGCTTCAGTATTCATATTATTTCTTACAGTACTCGAAAATTGTCTATTCCAATATGATTTCAATCTTCACTATTGTTATTTATCCTGGAAACAGTGGTGGACAGGGATCTCGGGAGGAGGTACCGAGGCGCAATGGGCCCCCGATCCAACTAGGACAAGGGGAAGAAGATTTATGTATGTATACTATTGTTATTTTTTTATTTATGAAATATACGGCTTACGCCTTTTTACAACCAACATAAAGAAGAAAATTGTACAGTCTTCATTCAATTACAAAAAATAAAATGAATCAATAAAAAACAAGCTTAAACACAACTTGGTACCTGCATTAGAACTCTATTAACAAAAAGATGTAGGCATACATTTATAGTTAGCTCAGGCAGTATATTGATAAACGTATTGATAACATAAAATGTACTAAGGTTGTGATAACAATGAGAAAAATTTAAATATTCAAATCCAATGTCTTCATTATTATATTATTTTTCACATTGTCTAAAGACCATTTTGTGTTTTATCATAATAAATAAGATATTATTTAACGAGAAAATAATGTTTTCAATGTCTCTGAATTTCAAGAATCCTTACAAATCTCTTAAAAGGACTGGATTTTAGTTTTCCACGCAGTCTCTCGATAAATATTCATAAATATTTTAGTAGGCGTTAGCGCCAAAGAAATTTAAGCTCCTCTCAGTTGATATGATGAGACAATCGGGGTTTATAATACAGAGAGCATATTATTATTTTTAATGCCTCACTTAGTTGTTTTGTAAATATGTGTAGGTATCTTTTAACACCGTACTCACAAAAAAATGCAAACTTATTTATTTAATTACAGATATTTACGGCCTAAGCTTTTAACATGTTTAAACTCTGTATATACATGTAAGAAAGTGCCTAGGTACTTACCTTAGTTATTTCTTTGTTAGATTAGTTTAATTTTAAAATAAGTACCTAGGCACTTCCCTTAGTAGTAAGAATATTTTGAATTTGTTCCATTTTGATTGTTTTGTTTAAAATTGATATTTTAATATGAAAAGAGGAATTTTGACAGAATGTAAGAAAGATAAAAATAATTAACATAATTTGTCGTTTTATAATGGGAGTATGGAAAATCACAAACACAATCACTTGATATCAATTGATTTATAACAAATTCAAATTATTCTTACTACTAAGGGAAGTACCTAGGCACTTCCCTTAGTAGTAAGAATAATTTGAATTTGTTCCATTTTGACTGTTTTGTTTAAAATTGATATTTTAATATGAAAAGAGGAATTTTGACAGAATGTAAGAAAGATAAAAATAATTAACATAATTTGTCGTTTTATAATGGGAGTATGGAAAATCACTAACACAATCACTTGATATCAATTGATTTATAACAAATTCAAATTATTCTTACTACTAAGGGAAGTGCCTAGGTACTTATTTTAAAATTAAACTAATCTAACAAAGAAATAACTAAGGTAAGTACCTAGGCACTTTCTTACATACATACAATACATTTACAACAAGGAATGATTTTTTGACTGATAAAAAAAACGAGAAAAACAAACAGTATAAAATTAAGTATAAAATTGTAAAAAAAAGTTTGGTCAAGATACTTATAAAAGAAATCGAAGTGGTATAAAAAATACAAATATTAGAGGTCAGTTAAAATATTTAGGCCTAGCTTTGTCTAGCATTAGAATATATGAGGTTAAACTTAATTGAACAAAAACCTTACTGACAATAACATTTATTCCAGTTTCTATTATTAAATAGTAAAAAATAAAGAAATTTAAAAATAAATTATGTATCTTTACAATTACAGCAGATCCCACCAATAGGGTAACCACAGATTAATGCCTTATTGTACAAATTTAGGCTATCCTTCCTTTGTAAAATACTACTACTACACTGTCCTATCACTTCATACCTCACAAGTGAGGTAGCAAGCAGACCAAATGCATGTAGCCTCCCCATACTATGAATGAGTATTGAATGAGGAGACTCTAAATCACGTATTTTTGTCTACTCCATTCGTAATGCTGAAGAAATTTACCATCAAGTTCCTAATTTAGGTGCTTTTTCCAAATACAATTAAATTCCTTCTGTCGCTGGATCAGATGGACATCCACAAATTGTTATTTGAAACAGTGAAGAGGGAGGTTCTAATTATTTTAGTTTTTTTTAAATTAAATTTTGTTCTTGCAAATCGAAATTAGTTTTATTTAGTTCTCAAATGCCAAAAATCAGCCGTAAATGACTGATTTGCCCAGTAAAATTTAATTAAATTTCAAGGAATAAAAAAGATTATCATAAGAAGGGGGAGTAAAAAATGCCTGAAGGTGTATGAAATATGATTACATGATATGTGTGGAAGAAATGTTAGAATATTAAAATATCGATACAGTCGTATTTCTACAACTTTGCCTGAGGACTGGCAGTGTGAACATATTTAAATTGATGTTCCTGCTAAATATGTGACGAAATGCTGCGAAAATAAATTTTGTTGTAAACAAGCAAATCAATCAGAAATCCTCTTCAATACAAACTTGTTTGTTTAATATTAATTAATTAATTCACTTTGTCTTAAAAAATATTTTATGTTACTGCCGGTTATTTTTTACAATAGTATTGTTAAATAAAGTCATAAATCGAATAAAATCAGTGAATAAATAAACCGATAGAACCTGCTAAAAACCAGCTATGTTGTGAAAAAAGGATGAATTTTCGATTATTTTTTATAACCTATAAATGTTGAAACAGATGAAACTATTAAGACATACAGGATAGGTGACTAACCTCATCGCTGTATTTGAGATGTGAAATATTCTTATTTTATCAAACACATGCCTTTAACAGGCCGCTCGAAAGCTTACGGAAAAGGTTGGGATTCAAATTCTTTGCCGGATGCTCCACGGAACAATAATAAATTATCACAAATTAGAAAAGAGATCCTGCTAAAATATTAGAATCCTGCAAAACCAGATCATACTGACTGAAGACAATAATTTATTGAAATGGAGCATCATGATTCTTCCCTCATCCCCTATAGTAAGGTGCTAGCTGACAGGACCAATGAAAGAATGATGACAAATTGCTTTATGTAAAAATGGGAAATGTATATTATATTGTATCTACTTGTATACCTTATAATATATACAAAAGATTTCCTGCTGTATTGATTCATCGGCCTACTGGGAAATTTCAGAAAGAAAATAATACACACAAATCTGTTTCCTTTACTGCTTGTTATTTACACATAAATATTTTAGCCCGTTTGTATAAGTGTAAGAATATAATTATGTTCTCAATGGACTCCGTAATTAAGAACGACTGAGGTGAAATAATACACACTATAAGTACTAGACCTGGTGATGATTTTCAGATATGTGTTCACTCTTGTAATGGCATGAGTACCTGTGATTGTCCTGTGCTGGAAAGGGTTCCATATATCAAATACCTGGGAGTTATAATTGATGAATCATTGACATGGAGGGATCATATTGTGGCACTCAATAAAAAGATTAGAAAAGCATCATACATTCTGAGGTGTACGAGGGGATTTCTGGATGATAAAACGCTTAGGACTGTTTATTATGCAGTAATACAATCTTTACTGTGCTATGGTATTGTTGGTTGGGGTGCATGCTACAGTGATAATCTTCGAGTCCTTCACATGTCACATAAGTGGGTTTTTAAAATAATGTTTAAATTGCAGAGGAGGTATCCAACCACTCAATTATTTGATGATAGGAAGATTCTTTCTGTGAGACACCTATATATTAGGAAGGCTCTAGTGCAGTTTTATACAATTAGACAGGGTTGGAGGAGATCACAGCAAAATAGGGTCACGAGACAGATGGTGTCATTTAGTTGTATCACTCCATTCAGATCTACAGTGTTCGGACAGCGGCAGTTTGTGTGGATGGCACCTAGACTGTTTAATATCATGCCTATAAAGATTAGAGAAATCACTGTTGTTGTTATGGGTTGGTGTCTGATCTGCCAATGGAGAGATTGCAGGATATCTTAGGATTTGTTCCACGATTTGTGTTTTATGTGGGGTGATATACTTGTGTATGTGGTGTGGGATTTGTGATGTGTGTGGTTGAGGGATGTGTTATTTTTTTCTGGTTTTATATGGAGAAATGGTTTGTTTGTGTGTTGTTTCATGTATGGACAGTTTGCAGCAGTGTTTTTCTTGTTATGAATGTGATTGTGTTAATATAGGAGATGAATGCTTTTTGTGATTGTATATATGTTTCAGTATGATTGATATGTTTGTGAGATGTTTGTCCTAGAACAGGTTATACCTAGTTGGGCAGCATCAATGAAAATATGTATAAGATTTGTAATTTATTGGTGTAATAAAATAAAGTAAAAAAAAAAAAAAAAGTCGTCGACAAAGTTGATGAAGATTCTAAGTTTAAATGGCAATGAGTTGGTTGGCAAGGCAAGAGGATGGAATGTGGACTTCAAGAATTCTTGAATGGGAATAGAGGACCGTGAAAGCAAACAGAAGAAGTGTGGGAAGACCCTAAAAAAATTGATTGGCGATGTTGTCCAGATGATAGGAAAACAGTGGCATCGTGTTGCTCGAGATCGGAAAGTATGGAAAAGTTTTGGAGAGGCCTTTTATTCAGTAGTGGTGTTGAATTAGGCCAGCTTCTATCTCGGGAATTTAGTTAAAAACACACGTAGAATCGGAGAGAACGAAGTTTATTCACAGAAGTTTGAAGTGACAGAAAGAGTGACACATAGATCACAATGGCTTATATATGTTGATAAAGGTGACCATAAACAAGAAATTATTCTATCACAGCCAAGTATTAAGGCGTGCTTACATGTTTTAACAAGTGGAGACAAGAGTTTTAGCAGTAAGTATACGAGGTCTCATCTTCTAGGGTTGAAATATTTTACAAACAAATTTAAAAAAATTAAAGTGACGGTGGTTTGAACATGTTGAACGAATGAACGAGGAAAGAATGACAAAGAGGATATACTTGTCTGAAAGAAGGGGTGCGAGGAAGCGCAGACATCCGAGAACCAGGTGGCTTGATCACGTGGATCAAATTCTCAAGGACGGCCGTGTGTTGAGTAAGAGTAACCGACGTGCGTGCATTTGAAATTGTATGAATGTGGAGGAAGTGAACGAAGTGTGTAAAGATAGATCTATTCGGCTTTCCATTCGCTCTGCCTACCCCACTTGGGACACGGCGTGAGGGTATAGTATATTAACATATTAAATATTATGTTATTTATTAACAGAGATATTAGCGTTATCAGATTTGTATGGAAATTGCATGTATTATTAATATTAATACGAACATGCCAAAAACTGTCAAAAATATTTGTATCATAATGTTGCCAGTTTTTAAACAATTTCCGTTTTTTTTTTCTTTTTTTTTAAAAAGATATATCTGGATTTTTATTATAAACCCAAATACAACCTTATACACCATTCACAGTAAGCTTAAAGCTTGTGTCGTGAAGAGTAATTTGCCGGCACCTGGGATTGAACCACGAACTAAATGCAATTACTTTGGAACTACTTACGCTATCTACAATTATTGCTTATTTGTCAATTTAATATTTATTTCCTGAACGAAGACGTGTAAAATTACTCTAGTGTTAAATGAAGTGCGAAATAATCTGTGTTTATACAATAAAATAATATAATTTGTTTTATATTACAATAAAATAATAAAATTACTTCATAAATTTATTTAAGATATATTTTGTATTTATTTTATAAAATCTAATATGTATTATATCATATAAAAACACTTTTTGTATATAAACATGATTATCAAACATTGTAATAGGATCGTCTTCGTAACATTGCCTCAAGACATAATTATGTACTACACCGTTTGTTCAAAATGTATCTATTGAGGATAGGTAACGTACCTAATTGCTGAACTCAAGATGTTAAAAGTCTTAAAACGCGATATTTTAAGAATACCTGACCATAATAAGACACTCAACTACTACTACTATACCATCGCGGCATATCTCACAAGTGGGGTAGCCAACAGCTGCATGTAAGAAACTTGCAAACTGTCCTCTTCGTGCCAATATAAAATCAAGACATTCAGGATGGGTGGCAAGACACTCAAAAACTTACAAAAAAGAGTGGGTCACCTTTTCTCTACCGAGGACTCCACGATCCAAATCAAATGCAATTTGCATGTAATGCAGATGCATAATTTACATGATTGCATATTTTATTTACTCATTATCAACTGATAGGACATAGCTTCCATTTTTAAAAAAATTAATTATACTTTATACAACAATTCAACAATACTTTATTCAACAAATATACATATAAAACAGGGACACATATTAATTAATGAATGATGAATTGATTATAATATGAAAAAATTAACAAATATATCAATGAATTAAAATTCAACACAATATACAAATGAATGAATAATTATGAAAGTATCCGAATATGAATTCCAATAGTAATAATTATGAAAGTATCCGAATATGAATTCCAATAGTTCAGTCTACCTTGGTACGGGCTCATGCCCAGTTAGGTAGACATTAGTGACTTATCTTTTAAAATCTGTTTTGTAAATAAAATAAATAAATAAATAAAATAAATAAATAAATAAATAGTAATAATTCCACAAGATGTTATAGATATGAATTTTTGCAAGGAAGGGAGATGAGTTTTCCATCCCATTTTGAAAGTGACAGGAAACTATAAAAGTATGTATCAATTCCTTTAATAATAATAATACCTGAAATCTTATTGATGTTTTACAAATTATAATTCCGACGACAGATTGATTAAACTTCTTCGTTTTGCTGGATTAATCGATACTAACAACTTTTCCGTAGCCAAATAATATCACTCAATCACTTACACTATTACAATTGTACGTAGTTTGTTAAGATTATTTGATAAAATGAATAGTATTAATTGTGTTTTGTAACTAAATAGTATATATACAAATTATCAAATAAAATAAATATTTATGATTATTGTTTTATGTAACTTTTGAGTATAACTAACGCACGACCGGTTTCGCGGACTCCGAGTTCGCATATACATATTATAACGCATACTCGTTTAAATACTATCCGAACAGAACTAGCAGGAGAAATAAAAAATATTTGACATTCTAGGTCCGTTTAAATAATACCTTTAGTTATGTCAGATACAGGGATAACACAGAAATCTTCAATAAATAATTTACAAATTTCAGATTTACCGGTAAAATTATGCATCAAAATTCACAAATCTATTATAATAAACACTTGTAATATTGTAAACAAAGAATAAATATAGATATTTCAGGCACAATTCTGTTTTTAGAACCCGCGTTTTTAAGTCTAATCCTTTGATACCCCGTATTTCTGGAAAGCAAAAATTTTCTCGGCATTACATTGTCAAATTTTGTGTGATCATGACTGATCTGGTTTTATAATGCTGATAAGTGTTGATGGTAATTCTGTCGGCAAGTTAAAAAAAGTCGATATTAAAAAGGAAATATTTGTATTTGTTGTATATTTTGTGATGGTTTAAAGATAATAAGTGAGTCATATAGTCATATAGTTGTGATATCATACAGACTATGGTCCGAACAAATTGGGACATTCAAATAAAACGTGATCCATGACTCACTTTATGTCTCTGAACTCTCACAAAATATACAAAACAAAATCTTTTTTTAAGATCGGACAAAATTGTATGTAAAGATAATCCTAAGATATATTATGACATACAAGTAGGTATCTACACAACATACATAATGTAGAAATACTTAATTCAGATGACTTGTATATATTTCAGTAATTTGATGGATGTATGGGCTGGCACATCAATTTGATTTCAATGTGAATTAAGAAAATATGAGAAACTACACAGAATATTACAAAAAAGGAAAAATATATCGCTTGGATAACAGATCTTGGCATCGTTAATCGAAACTTCAACTCAGTTAAGTTAACGATATCGGAACAGTTTACTTCTTACTCGTAGAGAAATGATTAATTTTTTAAATTGTATAACAGAATACAATATTATTTCTAGAAACTAATGAACATAAAAAAAACACGTTAAAGGGGGTAATCATCAGACCAACTGCTTGTTTTAAAACTCAGGGTGAGGCATTCCACCCGTCCTGAATGTTTTATTTTATTATTTGCAGGGAGAAGACTATCTGAATGTTGATTATAATTTGAAGTTAGTTCGCTGGCTAACCCATTTGTGGGAAATGCGTGATGGTACAGTAGTTATAAATCGTAACAGTTAATAAGAAAAACGAAAAAATAAGCGTATATTTATACTGAATCAGATAAGATATAGGTTGGTACACATCCACACTGTTTTTTTTATATTATACAAGATTTTGTTTTTTTTTTTCTCCCTGTCAGTTTTCATTCCATTCCGGTATTGTGACCTATGTTATATTCTGCAACGTGGAATGACTAGGAAGTTATTTTAGCTTTTGGATCTAACTTTGCTTGTCATTCTCGTAGTAAACGTTAAAAAGTTCAGAGTTTTGCCAGAGATATTTATTTATTTATTTACACAATATACGGCGTGAGCCTTTTACATGTTAACAAAAAAGTGTACCTAAGGAACAACAGCAACAAAAAAAAAACAAAGTTATCGCAGTCTATACAAAACAATACACCACAAGTCAAGATTAACAACAAGATAATGTAAAAACAATAATAGAAAATTGTATATTAATAAGGTCAATAAAAATAATTCAATTTTGGTATGTCAATATAAGTAATATATATAATATTTTCATGTCCCATTTATTTTCTATCTAGAAGTATCAATAAGTTTTTTATGGTTTAATAAATCACTCACATTGTTTTTTTATACTCTTTTAAATCACACGGGAACATGGGAAAAAAGCTTTTTTGTCATTTTTATAATCTAAAACCATCAGCTTTACGTAGTTAGACGGGAGGAATCACTAATTATATAGTGGTAGTCTCGCCACTGTTTATCATCACATTTTTTAAATATAAATTGCTTTAATTGATTTTGTTATGTAAATGATGATGTGCAAGAAGAATAAAATAAATAGAAATATCAAAGTAAATTCCAAATGTTTTTACACCTTTTAAATGTGCGTTTTATATGATTTTCACAAGAAAATTATACTTTCTTTCGATTAACTAGTCGTGTAATGTTAATAATATTGAAGAAATACGAGTACAATATTGAAAAATGTTAATAGCCGATTCATAGAAATTTTTATTTTGAATCAAACCAAATTATCGAATTATCCTTCGTATTATTAGAGAATTTTTAATATTTAAATATAACAAAGACATATGTTTCTCGAATTAGTAAATAAAATGGTAGAATAAAACGTGTATTTTTTATTAAATTTGCCACAATTTGTTGATGATGTTGCTTCAAATTGTAATTCGATAGAGTTTCATTTGACAAGGCACGTGTCAATTTACCCCACCCCCACCCAAATTTAATACATATTTATACCACATCAGAGAGATTCTGTGTTGGTGATTTTCCACTTATTTCCTTTAAGTATGTTTACATACCATGTAATTTGTTGCGTTAATTTAATTGAATTGAAAAGATATTTTTCTTGAGTGTATTTTATTTGACATCCTTTTTAAACATATTAAATCAAATATAAACTTGCTTGTGATTTTTTTTATTAAAATTACCACAAAAAGGAAACACCGTCAAATGATTGAATTGTTAGCTATAAGGTATACCTACATATTTTTCTATAATCTTTTTATCAACCTGTCTATTGATATTTGTTGATGGTAACATCTATTTGATTATATTTCTTCAGCATCGATTAATTTCCTGCACCAAATGTTATGTCACAATTTGTTTTTTATGTAACTGTTATGCCAAATACCAATCGTTATGTCAAAATTTGTTTTTTATGTTACTTACTGTACTGTCCGCTTCGACTAGTGAGGTGGCAAAATGGAATAAGTTGTAGTGGATGTGGATGTTTGAGTTGTATTTGATTTTATATTATGCTTATTTGAGGAAATAAACGAATTGAATTGAAAAAAATAAAAAAAAAAATATGATATTGAACTCATTTTTTATCTACGTGAAACATTCTTAGTATTTTTTCAGACTAACATAAGGACAAGTTTTTTTTCCTGAATACTTTTTCAAAGTATGCACGTCACAGAAAAATTACGAAAATCGAAATTTGATCAAGTCCCTAAAGAAGAAGATGTAACAAACATACAAGCCGTCTTCTACGTCCCAATATAAAATAAGACGTTCAGGATTGGAAGCAAAAACTCATCGCTGCATTTAAGATGCCTGCCTTTTACAGGACATTCGTAAAATTAAATGGAAAGAGTGGTTGACCAATAATTCATTGTTGAATGTTTCACGAACCCCACAAAACGAGGAGACTTTTGTATCTATTGAAAAAAAGCAATAATCGAAATAAGTAGGTACCTATTATAAGTATAAAAAATGTCAGGTGATATCAAAATTATTTCCGCTACTAAATTATGAAATTAATACTTATTAAATATTACAACATGAATAAAAAATAAAACAAAAAGTACTATACTCTCACGTACTGAACTGTCAATCAAAGTATAACTGTCAATCTGTTAGCGATACTTTTTTTTTGTATTATCCAGTTAATAGTGAATTAAACCGAAACTACCTATACTCATTTTAAACCTTAAGAAGAATATAATAACTGTTATTGAACGCAGCCTGATATATGCGGTGAGTGCATATTAAAACACTTAATTATAAATATCAAGATATTTTTACTCAACGATAATATTAACACCAAAAGAACAATCGCCCAATCAGATCGTTTCATTACGCACACCGCTGCAACCAATAGACAGCGAAGATAGTTAAACAAAAACAGGGCTGTCACTAAACCAGTAATTTACCGGGGTGAAAGAGAGTGAAAAAAAAAAAATTTTTTTTTTACTTCTTTATTTTTCTTACTCTTCTCTACCAATATGATGGAAGCCCAAGAGATTATTTCTATGGTACAAAAGGCAGCTGGTGCTTTATCTCAACTGATTACGGAAAATAGTAAATTCACACGGGATCATATTGCAAAAATTAATCCGATTACTATTGATTTCATGGCAGCGATGAGTGTAGCCACAGCGAAAATTGCAAGCCAGGAGACAGAAATTAGACTTTTAAAGGAAAGAATGGCTAGAGTAGAATCCGAATCACCTACTAACGGGGCAGCTGAAGTGTGCGACACACTTGCAGAACTGGCGGAGAGGAACTTACGTTCTAAAAACATTATTCTTTTCAATGTACCTGAACCGGGGCCCAACATGCAGACACGTGATCAAGTTATTGAAGACATGGACCAGACAACAAAAATGATTAATGATGTAGAAAATTTAAATGGCATTAGGATCGTGAAGGTGCACAGAATGGGAGCTAGACAGAATGATAAAACAAGACCTATTAAGGTGACTCTTAACGATAATGAAGACGCTAGATCTATATTCTTAAACAGATTCAGGCTCCCCAAACAAATAAGAGTGAAGCAGGATCTTACAGGATCTTACAACAAAGGCTCTGTGGGATACGTTGGAAAATAGAAGGAGCAATGGAGAAAAAGATATTGCCATAAAGTTTATTAATGGCTCACCAAAGATTGTTCATACAAGCAAAAAAAACTAATCAATTCCCTATCTATATATTCACAGAACGTCAGAGGCATAAGAACCAAGCTATCACTACTTCGTCAGGGCGTGCCGGTACTGGACTACTGTATATATGTTTTTACTGAGACTTGGTTGGATGATAAAATTGTCGATTCTGAATTGGGATTTAATTCCTACAACATCTATAGGAATGACCGTAGCAAGAACACAAGCAATAAAGGAAGAGGCGGGGGAGTTTTAATAGCAGTGAAGAAGAATATTCCTACAACGCCAATTAAGACAAAGAACAAGAACTTGGAGCTGGTGTTTGTGCTGGCTCATCTAAAGCATAGTAAAGTTCTAATTGGAAATGTTTACATACCACCATCTGCGACGCCTGATATATACAAGTCCTACTGCGAAGAAATAGAGGAACTACACCATAAACATCCACATGCTAAATTTCTATTATTTGGAGATTTTAATCTACCGGGGATTGTTTGGCCTGCTGATGGCAATTCGCCTCCTGCCAACGAGGCAAACCACGAGGGAGCTAGAGAAGTGTTAGAGACTATCAATTTCTTGGGACTTACCCAACGTAATTACATCTATAATTCTCGAAATCGCCTCCTAGACCTAGTCTTCACTAACGATGATGCAGTTAACGTTGAACAAGCGATTGAAGAAATTTTACCAGCGGACTCCTACCATCCGGCTTTACACATAGAAATGGATCTAAGCATCAAGAATTCACAATACATAACATCTTCTTCATTCAACTATAAAAAGGGAGACTATGTTGGAGCAATACAATATTTATTCTCATGTGATTGGACTTTTCTGCAGAGTAATAACATAGAATATTCTTTGGCAGCATTCAATGGAATTTTATACGACACCATAAACCGGTTCATACCTTACGAAGAATACAGAAAGAGTACTTATCCCGTATGGTTCACACCGGAATTAAGGATGCTCATTGTGGAGAAGAAACTTGCTCACAGGAACTACAAAGAAACTAACGATATAAAGTTCTATAATATTTTTACAAAGTTGAGATCCAAGTGCATTGAAGTCAAGAAGATGTGCTACTCCAAATACATAAGGGAAGCTGAGAACACAACCAAAGATGCAAAATCACTATGGAAGTTTAAAAACTCCTTAAGTAAATGTGAAAGTAACTATCCTGCTCATATGTTCTTGGAGCGGGAAGGAGTGAGTGGAATACAGAATGTTGCTAATAAATTTGCAGAATTTTTCGGTAATGTATTTGTAAAAGACTCTAATGACTCTAATGAGAATTTTGCTACTTGTATTAAAACAGTGAACTTGTCTCAATGTATCCTTTCTTCTGATAGAGTTAGTTTTGTGCTGTCTCAGCTGGATCCCAGGAAATCCTCGGGTCCTGATAGTATACCTCCTATCTTCCTTAAAAAATGCGCTGATGCCCTTGTTATTCCTCTTACCGCGATTTTCAACAAATCTCTTGAAGTTGGTCATTTCCCCACTTCATGGAAAATTGGGAATATCATTCCGATATTCAAGAAAGGTACTAGGGAGGATATATCAAATTATAGACCTATATGTATACAATCCATTATACCAAAAATATTCGAGTCGCTTGTGTTGGAACAAATTTTGCCAGTTATCTGTCAGGTGATCGAACACCAGCAACACGGTTTCCTGCCGGGTAGATCTACTCTAACAAACTTAACATTATATGAATATTACATTGTTGAAGGTCTTGCTCAGGGTTGTCAGGTGGATAGTGTCTACACCGACTTCAGCAAGGCATTTGACAAAGTATCACACAAAATCCTCCTTACTAAATTGTCAACTTTGGGTGTGAGTGGTGCCTTGCTGAGGTGGTTCGTGAGTTATCTGACGGACCGGCCTTTACGCGTTAGAGTGAATCAGGCTTTTTCTGACAGTTTTAATGCTACTAGCGGAATACCACAAGGTAGCCATCTAGCTCCTCTTCTTTTTCTCATTTTTATTAATGATCTAGTTTATGAACTGACGGAAGTCGAATGTTTACTTTTTGCCGACGATTTGAAAATTTTTAAAAGAGTGAAGGATATTAGCGATTGTGTGATCATACAGAATAATCTTGACAGGTTGAATAATTGGTGTAAAAAAAATCAACTTTGTCTCAATGTTAAGAAATGTCAATATATTAGATTTGCTAGAGTGAAAAACCCAGTGGAGTTTGACTACCACCTTGACAACATTAAGTTGGAATTGGTAAAGGAGGTGCGCGACCTGGGAGTTATTTTTGACGATAAATTGTCATTTACAGCCCATATTTCTGAAATTACCAATAAAGCTTTAAGGACACTGGGTTTCGTTCTACGCACTGTGAGTGACTTTGAAAATATTCATGCTATCCTCTGTCTGTACCAATCACTTGTTCGTAGTCATCTCGAATATAACTCGCAGATATGGTGTCCCAGTTATACTGTCCACATAAATAATATAGAGCGTGTGCAACATAGATTCCTGAGATATATTAACTACAAGTTGCGTATACCATTGCATGAGCTGAACTACAAGTTCCTACAAACAAAATTAAATTTAGAAAATCTTGCAGATAGGAGGATCGTCTCCGATCTTTTGTTTCTGTATAAAATTATTAATAATTTTTTTGACACCCCTGAACTATTACAGCTAATTAACTTTCGTGTGCCTGGCCGATGTACGAGGAGTCGTGAAATGTTCTACTGCGACAACTATTCGACGAACTACGTCACGCATACAGTAATCCCTCGATTGCACGGCTTAGGGAACCGGCACTTGTCTGATATAGACTTATTCCATGTGAACTTGAATAGTTTTAGAAACCTAATTAAGAAAATGTTTGTTCCACAGTCTAGCACCTCATCGAATTAATTAATTGTGTACTATTGTTTTTTATAATCTATTGAAGGTATCTGCTAGGTATCGTTTGTTTTGTCGGTTTTGATGCTTGTGTTTTCAGTACTTTATTTTTGCCTATGTCTGACTAATGATTTCTGTGGGTATCACATATCTAAGTTGTCTCCTAATATTCTACAAACTGTTATTGAATGGGCTGAGAAGAGAGATACATAACCTGGCAAACAAATTCATGTAGTTACTGTGTTATGTTTGTTTTATATTATTTAACTTTATATACTAATGAGCTATTGTGCCAAGCTTGCAGCCGTGTAAACTGGTTCCCATTGTACAGTATATAAAGACTATATTGTATATTATTATATATTTGTATGCTGCTGGTATTTGCAGCGGAGCATGATTATTGTTACCCATGCGACTAAATTTCTGTTATTGGTTTTGTTTCTTTTCTATTTGAATGTTTTAGTGCTATTTTTATATATATATATATTTATAGACTGTTGTATTATTGATTTGTCATACATATGTATTAAACCTATTGTAAAAGGCAAATTGCCGTTTATTGATCAAATAAATAAATAAATAAATAAATATACTATACCCTCACGCCATGTCCCAGGAGGGGTAGGCAGAGAGAACGGAACGCCATATAGATCTATCCTTACATACTTCTTTCGCTTCCTCTACATTCATCCAGTTTCTCATACATGCACGGCGATTTCTCTTACTCAGCACGCGTCCGTCCTTAAGAATTTGGTCCACGTGATCAAGCCACGTGGTTCTTGGACGTCCGCGCTTCCTCACACCCCTTCTTTCAGATAAATACATCCTCTTCGTCATCCTTTCATCTTGCATTCGCTCAACATGTCCAAACCATCTCAACTTGTTTACACGCATTCTGTCCACAACACTCTTCACACATCCACTCATTCTCCTGATATCCTCATTCTTCACTCTATCTCGCAACGTTTTACCAACCATTCTTCTCAGTGAACGCATCTCCACAGCATTTATTCCACTCTCATCCTTTTTCAACCACGTCCAAGTTTCGCTTGCATACATAAGTGTCGGTACCAGAATGGTATTGTGCACTAGCATTTTTGCCATGTTCGACACACTGCTATTGCTAACAATGGGTCGAAGTGCACCATTCACTCTAACAAAAAGTAATGTTTAAAATGACTTAAACAAGTTTGTACGCAATAATTTTATTAAAATCATCAATAAAAAATAGTCTTGAATATAAAATAGTGTCAATTTTAATGAATGTCAAAGAGGAATCATTAAAATTCATCATTAGTATTAAGTAGAGATGTAACGAATTTTACGCAACTATTCGGTATTCTGTTTATTCGGCAACATTTTTGCCGTTCGAATATTTTAGTATATTACTCGGTGTTCTGCCACCGGAACACACTGTAAACAAAGCCACATCAATAAATCTTCCTCGACATCCATCAAGAGGGAGACCAAAGAGTACCTGGATGACACAATACAATAGAATCCTGCGGAGAAATGGCCTGGATGAAGATGATATAGGAAACAGAAGAGTGTACAACCTCAGAACGAGAAGAGCCGACCCCAACAGCCTTCAGCGGCAATTAGTTGGGACAGTGCCAGGAAAAAGAAGAAGACTCGGTGTTCTGCCGAATAATTGAAATGTATGTAAATCTGGAAGAAACTTATAACTTGTAGATTGTTGCTACTTTATTGTCAGCTGCAGATGCATAATTTTATTAATCCTCAAATATCTAATTAATTAATTTAATTTGATTAGGAGACGATTCTGGAGAAACCATGTAGATCGAATGGCTGAAAACAGAATCGTACATATAGCTGCTAAGGAAACACCTGTCGGTTCTCGTCCCCGAGGAAGACCACCAAAAAGATGGAAAGACAGCTGATCTTCAGCATCACAAGAGGCATCAACTTCCGAATTATCAGATCGATTATCTACATCACGAAGAAGGAGAATAAGAATTTAATATGGAATGAAACAACATAATATAATTATTGTTATAGTTAATGTTGGAACACAAAAATTTCGAACAAATGTACCGCGCTGCAAGTCTAGTAGGCATGTCTATGATGTATCTACACGCGATGTGCGGTCGGAAGTACCGTACGCTCTTACCATTATTTTGCCAAATATTCGGTTGTTCGGCACATGATCTTGGATAATATTCGGTATACATTAAAGATACAAGGACGGAACATTACCTACTGTTTGAAGACATTTCTAATTGGAAATCCAAACTGTCACCCAGAAATTTTATTCATGAAGCTTTAATTTCAAGCAAAATTATTCCTTTTTACACTGGACTAATTATTATTTATGAGGGAGCGAATACCTTTGTTAAACATTCATAATAAAAAAAATCACTGCTATTAAAAAAAACATGTTAAATTCATGTTCTGAAATTTATATTTAAAAAGCTCAAAGCTTTTTGAAAATTGATAAATACCTACTTAATAAATATACATAAATATTTTTTTATTATTATTTTATTTATCAAAATTAGGATACAGACAGTTAAAATAAAAAATATCAATCAAGCACCACTATGCCAGTGTTGGCATCTCCGACCCTTCCACGTCAGTGGGCGGGGGACCCGGCTGACGTAGCAGATCCCATCTTGAGACCCACACATCCACGAATGCCTTAAAGCGTGAAGCGTTTGTGGCATTTAAAAACACTTACTCAAACTAATTTAGTAGACAAAAAAAATAATTTACAATATCGGACACTAAAAGAACTAGAAAACTCCACAAATCAGAAAATGGGACATTTAAATAAATAAAACCGCTGTAGAAGAGCCGAAAACAGGCCTACATCGGAAAAACTTTCATCTTTCAAGTCGACGGAATCGTCGACAACCACAAAGCCTTAGTAATACGCACTTTTAATTCATTCCCGCTCAACACAAAAATGACCGGATTCTGGAAGAATGAATTGTAAATGGAGCAAAACGCCTTAAAAAAGAATATTGGACATAATTCGTGGAGCATTGCGGAAATATTAAAAGATGAGTCGATCGAGTGCTACGCACCGGACAATTAAATGGTACCTACACCCTGAAGCAAACACATTTAGTCCACCTCGTTATTCAACAGCTTGTACAAGTACATCAAGTCAGAAAAAGTCCTACAGTTCTCGAGAGACAAGATATTATGATGAAAACGAGTAGCAGAAACATAGTCATCAAAGTGAGTGAATATTTAGGTGTTTGATGAATTTTCCTTGTATTCGTCAATGCCAGAAGACGCTCATTATTGGATCGCAATGGTAGGCCATAACTCCAATTTAAATTGTAAACGTAAGTTCACATCTCTGTTTTTGACAAACTGTGAGTTTGACAGAGACATCCAATTTTGAAAACCAGTTTTGCCTTAATAAAAACCTTAATAAAGTGTAAATAAAACTAAATATATTAGATTTTACAAATTATTGTATTGCACTAAGAGGACAGTTTGCATGTTTCTTACATGCAGCTGATCTGCTGGCTACCCTACTTGTGGGATATGCCGTGATGGTATAGTAGTAGTAGTAGTTGTATTCTGGAAAGAGCCGGAAAAAATAACAGTGTATTGATGAATTTTATTTTAATGTCATTTCATTATTTTTAGCTGTGAATATGATTTTTAGTTTTGGAGTACCTACCTATTATGAATTTATTGTAAGAAATCAATAAAATGTTATTAGCATAATATTATGATATTTCTGTTTTTAAAAATACTTTTGAATATCATTTATTTCTATCATCAACGGCATTTAGCCTTTTACATTAGTAAGGTCTAAACATATTATACAATAATCAATCAATACAATAAAGCAAACAAAAAAACAACAAAATAAAATTAAACCTTAATTAATCAATAAAACACTAAAAATATTGGCGCATTCAAATATTTAACCAATATCAACTTCAAACAAACATAATACAATTGTATAGGCATTCATGGGGATACATACTATGGTGCGCAAACGCTACAAAAATATAAATTAATATCTAGGCACATATAAAATGTATACTAATAAAAATATTTGATATTATGATAAAATTTAAACAGATAATAATAATATTAACAACGGGAAACAATAATATATTCCCCACAATATAATAATTTCAAATAAATATGTGACAATAATAACGAAATCGACGGGTTAGCTCTCAGTATAACTATACACCTATACATCAATACAATATTTAACTACAATAAAATCCGTTTTATCGGAACATCAATTGTACGATATACATATACATATACGTATACAACATATACGATTGATGAGAATATACATTTATTTGATACTTTTACAAATGAGAAAAGTTTTTCTTTCATATGCTAATCAAAATTTTTACAAGTAAATGTTTTACATTACAATCGTGACATCAATCACTGCCTCTCTGCCTACATATTATTAGAAGTACTTACGAAATGTAATAAAAATAATAAATGAATTCATTTTTTATTTCTTTTAATAGTTCAAAAATAACATCTTTTTAACATAATATTTTTTACTTTAGGAATCAGTAAATGAAAAAGATTTTTTTTTTTAATATATTTGAAATATTCTATATTCCATCAAAGATGGATGACAAAGGTTTTGGAAGGACATCTTTTTACGTGAAAGGGTAGTCTAAGCAGGCCATATGTAAGGTAGTATGCTGACTTACTTCGGATAGTTGATGGTATGATTGGTTGCTGTGCACTCATAACATAATCTATGGTTTATATTCAACAATGATTAGATAACCTAATAATAAAAATAAACTGTCACAGAAATGGATGATACTGACACAGAAACAGGTCACACTTGGCACATGAATACCGAGAAAAAATCTATGTCGTGAGTTAGTTGAGCTCGTGATTTTGTTAATACAATTTTCTAATTAGATTACACAAGGTTTGCGCTAATTTTCTCAATTTTGATTTTTACAATATTTACAGAATCAAAAAATCAATTGCAGAATACGTTTATAAAATATAGATTCAATATGTAAACCAGCAAAGATCCTAAATTTACCGAAGATGTTTAAGCCTTGAAAAAAACATCAACATTCAATGAATTAATAATATTAACACTTTATTGATAAAAAAAGATCATGAGCAATTGGCGAGCTTATTACTTCGAGACAATATCTTCCAGCTAGCCAAAATTATTTCAAAACTACTCGAAAATCAGTACTGTATAGCTCACAACTTTCGAAATGAAAATTAATTACTTTGGACTCATACTAGACATGGTTAGTAAGCCAGGCATAAACATGTTTCTGGTAAGTTATTGTACGAGTGATCATGTACGAGTATAACATATTATATTAATATGTAGGTGTAAGTATTGTATTAAAAAGGACACCAAGACTATATTATTATTATATGTAGTCTAGTGTCCTTTTGACATGGGTAACATAAACTAATGACATTTAATAACAACATGTTATATTATTATAATAAATACAATTTCCTAGTGGAAATCCATTTCCAGGTAACAATTTTCTGGACGTCAACAGGTGTTATGTCTAATATGACATGTTGTGTTATGTGAAAAGTAAGTTAAAGGTTCTATCATAAGTAGACGCCTTTGATTTTCATTATAATTCGAAGACCATTGAAATAAATGGACTTCTTTCCGTTTATACAAAAGTTTCGCAAAAAGTCACAGTTGAATTTCGAAATAATTTGATTCATTTGAATTTCTTCGCAAAGAGTAATCGATCTTAAGAGTATTGTTCATTTGCGGTTTTGATTTTGATAGGATTATTTATTTATTATCTCTCTCTCTTTTGTGATTTTTTTTATCATTTGTACATATTTTTAGAGACAGCTACCTCTACAGCATCAGCGAGAAGATAGGGTTAATTGAAGTGGCCCCAAACGAGAGCCCCGAGGAACTCCAATGCTGAATCCAAATGATCAAGCCCATAAAGCCAATTTTAATAATCTTTATATCCATTTCTATCAGTTAAAATCTATTTTTAAGAATAATCTGTTTCAAATATCAGTAAGAAACTAGTTAAAGCCTTCAGTTTAAAATATCGGATGACGAATAAAAGTCACATTAAAATTTCATTTCAGTTTTTTCACAAAGCGTGTTATATCGGTAATTATTTATTTGTAGTAATTGAAATATAAAGCTATCTTTATATCATCAGTAAAAGTAATAAATACAATAAGAAAAGAATAACTGATATCTGTCACATCTGGACTAATAAATGTGGCCGCAAATGAGAACCTTGAGGAACTCCAGGTTTACAAAAAGCTTTGCTTATGTTTTCGGCATTCACAATATAACAATTTCTAGACATGATATGATTTTTTAGATTATTATGTAATAATTGTTATTTTTTGAGCTTTTTATTTGCTACCGCGGTTTCGGTGGAGCGTCCACCATTAACGAGCGTTAATGGTGGACGCTCCACCGAAACCGCGGTAGCAAATAAAAAGCTCAAAAAATAACAACTATTACATAATAATCTAAAAAATCATATCATTACAAAAAGCTCTTAAATAATATCTCACTAACTTTCAGTAACACTAGAATAAAATAATCAATCTTCTTGACCTTTGCTATTATTATATTCAAATAGTAATCGAGTGGGTACAGTGAATACCATTATTCGTACCAAATAGAATATCCCACGTATAATAATAGATGTCGTTATTTCTACAATAAATTCTATAATACTCTAATGATCAAATGGTGTAATATTCAACATAAATATTAATGATAATCTGGTATGAAATATTTTAGCATGTCTACATGTTTGTATGTTGATTGTTGCTCGTTTTAAATAGCCAAAGAGATCACTGTTTTTTCATTCACATACATTTTCCGAAGACCTCAAAATTACCTTTTCACAATACACAGTTCCATAACAACGAAAACAGAGCGTCAGAGCGCCCTCTTCGTGCCAACAAAGGAATTACAAAATCAATATGGATGATATACTACACTGTTTAATAAAATATCACGAATTGACTCCTTTTAATTTCTATAAGCTGAAAAATATTGCACATAGACAGATATTGCCCAATAGAGTTCCCGGTGCGAGGTTCAGTAAAACGTTTGAAATAGATGACAAAGTATGAGAAGAGAGAGTTGATGATTTATAAGAGTATCAAAGGGGTTCTCGAGAAAATAGTTACAGTTTTAGAGTAAGTAAAACCCTAGAGACTATATAATGTAGGTAAGTTTGTTCTATTCTTTAGTTTTAAGTAACTCTTGCCCTGAATTTTAATTTATAAATTACAATTTATTTGTTTTTACAAAATATTTAAAATAATGTGACATATGTTTCGGCTGCAATGCCATAATCATACTTGCCCTGAAGATGCCGCAAGACGAAAGCGCTCGGCAATTTTAGTCAATATTAATTGACTAATAATCATACGTGAAAATTAAACTGTGTTTAGTTCAACATTTTAAAACTCATATTAAAATGAATTTTCACAACTTTAACGCACCTACTTTAAATTTTAAAAACTTTCTGTTCGATATTATAATATAATTAATTATCTTTGGACTTATAAAATTCAATATGAATTTCTCACATCGATTCAATTCCAAAAAACGAACAAAAACATTCTATTTTCTTCGTGAATCGAATCCTCGACCCCTCGTTTTCAAGGCGAGTGTGTTAACCACTAATCTGACTATAATATTATAGTGAGTTATAGTCCATTGGATTGGTCTGCAACGAGTTTGGATTTTCTCCTCCATTTCTCCCTATTTTCAGCTTGTCTCTTTAGTTCTACGTATGTGCCACAGTTCATGTTCTTCTTCAATTAGTCAATCAATCTGACTAGGCCAACCTATTTGAAATAGGTAGTTACTAGGTGGGTATGTGTATGTGAGGACATACTGTGTTCGTGTGTCAAAAAGTCAACTCACTTTTATACTTTTGTACAAATATCTCTCACAATCTCAATATAGTTCTTTGTTTACAAATATTCCTTAAATTGTGTAATTCATGCAACGAACATCGCGTGTAACATGATCATCCTAAAATATTATAAAAATTATATTATAATTATAGCCAGCGACGTTTCTAGAAACATAAGAAATAATCATCGAACGTACGATGAGTTGGTTTTATTGTAATCGTAAATTAATATTTCTGTGAACGACACATTGTCCTATTGGTAAATGTATTGTATCATTAATATTATACTTGGCGGGACATAAACCTATTATTACAGTATAATTACAATCCAGCTTTGTAGGGAAAGCAGAAACATATAATTATAGAACTTATATTAACTATTTTCTATTGCGTTGTGGAACATCTGTGTATGGCATACCTTTAATTAAATAGTAAGTACATAGATATGTATGAACACTTCTCTCTTTGGAAATATTACATATTATTATTATAAGAAACAAAGTTTCGCTTAATTGAAATTGTACGCACATATTTTGTCTTATTAAATATGAATTATTAATCTCTAAACTTTCTTCTCTATTCTAATAATTTATTTTGATATGAGTATTGTTCTCTCGTACGTTATTTAATACTTAGTGGAGTCTCCTCACTTTATTCTATACGATTTCGAGTATCCTTTAAAAGACAGGCATTAGCAAAAACTCACGTATAAGACAATTAACATCTGTAATTCAACGAAGAGACATTCCATCCATTCTGAATGGAGCATTATTAATTGGCATGCAGAGGAAAATCTCTCTGTTTATTGCATACTGTAAGGCTCGGAGACTTGGACCCTGAAAGTGTACCCTATGAACCGGTTGGAAGCATTCGAGATGTGGTTGCACAGGAGAATGCTTCGCATACCATGGACAGATTTGGACAGCAACTCGGAGGTTTTAACGAGAGCCAATTGCAGTAGACAGCTGCTGAAGGACGTTAAGGTCTGTAAAATCTCATATCTGGGTCACATTTTGCAGGATAATACCTTAGTATAGTTTGCTCCAACTGATACTGATGGGAAAGATTGAGGGGCAGCGTGGTCCTGGCAGAAGGGAAACGTCTTGGCTGCACAACATTATAGACTGGAGCGGGATGAGACATGTGGGGGAGCTGTTCCGGATCGCGTAGAATAGATAAACCTTCGCCAGATTGATTGCCTACGTCGGGGAGACCTGATACGACACGAGAATAATAAAAAGAAGAAATTGCATACATTTCAAATGCCTGAAGATGGCGATAGCTCGAGCCTAAATCAACTATGATACGGTGATCTAGATTCTAGACAACCATACAGTTAGGCTGCTGACTTCCCCGCTTGTATAAAATATTATGATGATATAGTATTATTAGATATGAATAACCAGATAAGAAATAAAATAATAACGTGGTATGAAAAGGGTTATAACAAATATATGAACAAGGTCATATAACTATTGCATTATCTGAATCTTTTCTATTCGAAAGCTCTTCATACAAACATGGGTGTGTATGAATGAATTATAAAACAATGCATAGGAATCTCCTACTGAGGTAACGGTAAGAACGTTATTAAATAAACGTAGATATGCAGAAAACAGCTAAACAAGAAAATAAATGCAAAGCGAAAGCTTTCACGCAGAACACTTCAGAAGTCCTGAAGGGATATATTTCTATATTCATCTTGCGACGCTGGTTGCATTTTGTAAAACTATTGTCTTTATGTATTAAAAGTACTTTATTTTATAGTCTTGATATAATTGAATATTTCACTTTATTACTCACACATTTATGATTTGAAATGAGAATGACTTTTATTGCTGTGCATAGTAAAAGTTTTTCGATCTATGCATATTATTTGTAGAAATATAAAATTGTGTTAAATTACAAGTCTCGTGTAAACCCTCCTTTACACGAGACTTGTCTCTATAACGAGGATGTTTAGATTTAAGTTTTATCAAATAGTCTATGTATTGTAATGTCTGTATAATTATTGTTAAATAAAATAAATAAAAAAATAAAAAAAAAATAAAAATAAAATAAAAATTTGTAGAAATATACATACTCGTATGTCGAGGTATCACTGTACACACTGTATATCTGGCTCATTCACTCAATATTCGTTGCACCATCATGGCACTTCCCACAAGTGAGGTAGCCAGCAGAATAGCCGCATATTATAAAAATGCAAGCTGTTCTCGTTGTGTCAATACAAAATAAGACATTCAAGATCGGTGGCATATCTCATAGCTGAATTTAAGATGTAAAATGTCTTAATTTTTTCGAACACCTCTCTTTTACAGGACACTCGAAAACTTGTGCTTTTTTTAATATTTCTTGATTGATGCACCATATATCGTAACAGTGAGAATGGCGGAATCGGTGAACGTTGTCCATGGACATCGAAAATGACCACTTTAGCTAGTCTGGAGACAATTTTTAAGAGTAGGGACGATTTTATATTGGCATGGAGAGGACAGCTTGCATAATTATTGCATTCAGCTGGTCTGCTACCCCACTTACGGGATATGCCGTAATAGTTTGGGTTAGTTGGAAGAGATCACGCCTTTGCGATAAACTCGCCCTCTGTATATTGATTGTATTTAATTTGAATGTATACCTTTTATGTAATTGTTTTTTATCAATGTACAGTAAAGAATGAATAAATAAATAAAATAAAATAGTAGAAAAAGCAATTTTGTTGGAATCTCATACTTCAAATCTCGAATGGATCAAGATCTCCCGTCTAAATGGCGCCGGAACAATTATCAAATTCAACGCGTTATCGGCTGCTAATTGGACCAGCCAACAAAGAGTCGACAATTGAATCAACAACAATTTTATTACAATTTTTAAATTCTCTAAACAAAACCATAGGTTTTCTACTTTAATGTATGATGAGATCTGTGCTGGTTTTGTCAGAATTCTTGAAATCCAGAGATATGGTTATTACTCAACTATACATAATATGTTTCGAAAACTTGAATCTTCGTTTGACCAGACAGCGTTTCTATATTAGCGTAAAATCATTATGACAAGCGTTCGACCCTATAATTTATATTGAATTTCAAAAAAAAAAAATATAATATTTTTATTTAACAAAAATACAGTTTCACATGGAAAAACTTACATGAAAATTCAATTATTGATATTTCATTGCAATACTCATAAAACCAATTATCAAACAGTTAAAACAATTAGTATTATTAATACGAGCGTATAATGACCAAACATAATGTCCCTATTACAAATATTTAACTGAAGCTATTCTGAATATATTATTATCACTAAAAACTAATAAATTAATACAATTAAATTATGTAGTTTACATAATACATACATAGGTACGTTGGTAATTAGTAAATGCTTTACATTTTATCGTATGTACTATCCTAATTGTTTGATTGTATATTGTAGATAATCACAGTTTAAATTGTATTGTTCATCCCAGTATAAAATATCTTCGAAGTATTTTACAAACGGGTCATGTGATGTAATAATTGAAATTGAGTGTCAATTATTACATTTCTCAGAACATTATTCAAGTTATTGATTGAATTTGAATTTCGTAAATAGAACAAAAATAAAAGCTAGAAACTCAAGTGAAAAATTGTTGTTAGGTCCAATTGAATTTTTGGTCTAAAATATTTTCGTGCCAATGATAAACAAGGTTGCAAAATAACCTATTGTTATGAATGCAGTGTGATAGTGATAAGTGATGTGTGAGTTAAACAGTAATGATTTATTCCTGTCTTGGGAAACGTTAAATAAATATTGTGTTGATATTATTTGGAAACTTGAATTCTGCGACAATGATTACTGCGTTTCTCGAATATGTTTATTTGACGAATACGAGCATTTTGTTAAGTATATAAATTATTTTATTTGTTAATGTAATTTTTATATTTGTTTATGCGTGGTTAGAGAGAAGAAATCACTTTAAAGTGGTGATATGCAGTGGCGAGATTATCACTTTAAAGTGATTTCTTCTAATTTTTTAATGTTTTTTTGACATTCTTTTTTATGTAAACTGATTTGTTGATTTTGTTATGTGAATAATGATGTGCAAGAAGAATAAAATAAACAAGGATTTTTTGTGTCATATTTATATTTATTTATTTATTTATTTATTTATTCATTTACATGGTACACAACAGATGAAAGACACATAAATATAACATGTAAGCGACAAAAACATTCCAATAGTCTTACATCCAAACAGTAAACATATTGTGTAATAAAATTTAAATATTGCATTTTCTCAAATATGTTTTGAAATAAATCATTGTGTACATACAATTATTATATATACAATATTTATTTGTCAATGTAATTTATGTAATTTAATTTTTGTTCCTAACAAGATAATATTATAAAACCTCAAAAAATTGCAAATTATTCACGACTCATTTCGAATATACAACTGTTAAAACAACATTATCAAACTGAAATTAATATTAAATTTAGTGTCTCCATCTCCAGAATGTAATATTTTGTACGCAGGCAGATTTATATAAACATTATAATATAGAAATAATGGATAAAGAGAAACAGAGCAGATATTAGATTAATTGTTACACACAATTAATTATTAATAATGCCTTGTCTATGATTTAATAAAACCTTGCACGATCTTGAATATGTGGATGATCCAGCTCTTTTTGATACATCTGTGGACGGATTACAGCGCAACGGCAATGCTCTTTTTGAAAATTCTCTACACCTTGGTCTTCGTATCCACGCTAATAAAACAGAGTACATCTGTAATAATACATGTACGATTAGTCACACCCCACTTATGGTTGAATTCCCGAATATCTCAGGTTAGCAAATTCAGGTTAGGAGTTGACCAAAATTGTCGGTCGGTGGATGGCGCTGGTAGTAGCTGCCTGAAACCTTTGACGTCTCATTTTTCAAAATTAAATATTATTGTCTTATAATTGTTCAAATCAACTTAATTTCAGTACATTTTTTTTAGTTTCAATAGTTTTATAAAGTTAAATTCATGGGTGTTATTATTTTAACACTAGTTATTGTTTTTGAAATTCAAATTTAAAAATGTGAATTAGTGAATAATATTTGTGACAATTAATTTGGAACTCGCATAAAATTCTCGCATTTTAGTCAAATTTTGTGACAATCACAAGTGTTTTCAAAATTTAATAAAAGTTAAATAAAAATAACAGGCGCCCTTGAGACGGTCTAGGGACTGTTAAACGGCGTCAAAACAAAATCATCCATAATCATCATCATCATCAGGTACCTGGGAGCAACAATAATGCCAGAGCGCAGGGAATGTCGTTGGAAGAGGTGACGCAATTGGCGCAGAGTCGCTCTGAATGGAGGAGACTGGTTTCTGCCCTGTGCACCTGAGAGATGATGATGTATATGATTTTGGTTAGCAACAGTCCGTTAACAATCTAACCTCAGTTAAATTTATCAGTTCTTCAAGACTAGTATTAATGTACTGTCCTCGAAGTCTTTATCCAAACAGAGATAAACGAAGACGGAGATTCGTAAGCATCGGAACATCTTTTCTGTTTCCTTTTAAAAGGAGTTTGCACAGTTTGTTGATAGTGCAGATGAGATGTCTGTTGAGTAATATTCTTAGATATTTTACTAAAGCCTTTGTATGGAGCATTCTGCTTTATGGTTGTGAGACGTGGACCATCAGCAAGAGTGAAAGCGGACGGTTGGCGGCCTTTGAGATGTGGTGCTACAGACGCATGCTTAAGATCCATTGGTCGGAACACGTCGAAAACGAAGAAGTATTAAACAGGGTAGGCGAAAAAAGGCAACTTCTTAAGAGAATCGGCCAACAACGAGCTAACTGGATTGGCCACAACATCAGGCACCCAGGACTACTCATCGCCATCGCGGAGGGTAAGACTGAGGGGACAAATGGCAGAGGCCAACCAAGAGACGCGTATATGGACCAACTGAAGAGGGACATGAACTGTGGCTCATACGTAGAGCTGAAAAGACTGGCTGAGAATAGAGACGAATGGAGAAGAAAAACCAAACTCGTTGCAGACCAATCCAATGGATTGTAACTTATTATATAATATATAACTTATTTTATATGATTTATTTATAAATTCTTTGAAGATTTTAGATTTATTACCTCCGTTCTAAAAGAATGAATTAATATAATTATCAATTAAACAATTTTCTTTTTTCAAAACATTAATTTTTACATATTTTATTTATTCATTATTTACTGTACATACATTGATTACAAACAATTACATTAAAGGAAAACATTCAAATTAGATACAATCAGAGGACGAGTTTATCGCAAAGGCGCAATCTCTTCCAAGTCTTCCAACAAACCCAAAACATTCGTAATATTAACCCTCCAATTCCCATGCCTTACCTAATCATGATATTCCTATAAAATTTTGTATACGGGGTCTAAATGGAGTCCAAAGTAATGGACGATGGACAAAAAATGATATTTTTTTGTAGTTTTTTTTATGGGGAAGGTGGCACCCGAGGGTGACATTGGGCACTGTAGGTACCAAATTAAACAAAAACATAAACAAAGATATTTTTGTTTGATTTTATTAGCACTAACAATGTGGTGATCACGAAACTTTTTGAAAATATTTATTTATAGTAATCATGTACTACACCACATAAATTTATGTTTTTAAGTACATAATTACTATAAATAAATATTTTGAAAACATATTTTTATCAGGCAAAATTAAATTTTTAATTGAAGCTAAACAATTTTTCACACATAGATGTGTTTGATATTACATAAATTTTACAGGAATAAGGCTCAAAATCGACGAGATACCCGAAACGAGTAGCCGCTGCCCATATCTTGTAACCAAATCTAATAGGTTTTCACTTTATGTGCTGCTTACTCCCACGATGCCCATTTATGGTACCATTGATTCATCTATTGATAAGTGACTTAAAGCAACAGAAACAAAGTAATTTGAGAATTTTTTGTTCAAGTATTCAAAATACATTTTCAGCTTACCAAAATAACCGTTTTTGGGCACAAGGCCTAATAAAATTAACAAAAAGTTAGAATAATACAATGCAAATAAATGGTTCTTAAATTTGTTCAATAATGTACCTGTCTTGCCCAATGTCACCTGGAGGTGACATTGCAATTTTAAATAGCTATAAATCGAATATTGAAATGAAATCATGATTACAAATTTGTGTAAATACTAAATTGTTCCTTTATAAATCTGTTTTAGAAAAAATATTTCACATAAATCACTATTTAGACATTTTTTATTGATGTTTATTTCCGAACGTAACAATAACACCATTATTCTCGACAAGAGCTGACAAAAAATGATAAAACATGCAAGTTTAGTGTTGCCAGTCGTAAAAAAATATACAGATTTGGATTGTAATACCATTGTACAAAAATATAATACCAAAATAAAAAAAAATAATAAAACTCCACATTTTTTAATATTTTTTTGAAAACGCGGCACCTGTAGGTGACGTTGGAAATTGGAGGGTAAAAAGGTTAAATGTTGATAGAGAAACCATTTTATCATGATTATCTCACCATTACATTACACATTTTTATGCTTCACAGTTAATGTTTTTATATTTAAAAAGTTGTTCCATCTAAGCATTATAAACTCCATTCCGATTAAAAATTAATTAATTTAATATGTCTCTTTCCTCGGCACTGTACGTAATATTACGTAATAATTGTTCAAGTAACAGTACATTTTAAATATTTAGTGTTTGCTGTTTGTTTGGCAAAGTAATCGTAAAAGTTAAGAGATTAATCCGGGATTAACTATGTAAACATAGATATAACGGAGCGTGAATTAAAAAAGAGATTAGACTGACTAACACAGATACTTTTCTTCTATACACGTGCCTGCCTACAAACTAGCCACAGTTCTCCGAGAATAATTGTACTACTGAACGAGTATCTACATACATACAATTTGGTCATGATTTTTTTTAATTTTAAGTTCAATAGGTTTGTTAGAGGCTCAGAAGTTGATACAATTAACAGCAATTGGATGTATTGAAACAAGAGTTTCTTTCCACTTTAGAATAAGCAAACTAAGAGAGACGTCATTCAATTTTTTTAAGGATGTATATGGGTTTTTGTTATAAACCCAAATACAACCTTATACACCTTTCACAGTAAACTAAAAGCTTGTGTCGTGAAAGGGGAGTTTTGCCGGCACCTGGGATCGAACCATTTGCATGAGGCTGATACTCTATCTCCAGGCTACCAACGAACTCTACTTATTAGGTCATTATCAATCTAGATGAAAAATGTCTCTCTCGCATTGTTTAATCCACATATAGTATAACGATACGTTTGTGTCAAGCTATCCCATTATGAAATTTTGCTTCTTGTTTACCAATGTAATAAATAAAGAGCAGCAAAATAACATTACAAAACAAACATTTATCCAGAATCCGTACATCCTCCAATTTTTATTTAACCTTGGAACACAGACCATAAACCAGTATCTTCCACTAAGAGCACCTTTGCGATTGTGAGAATGTCTTAGAAAACAGTATTTTTCTTTGATCAACAGGACTTCCAACAGCCTGGATGTCTCTTTTTTACAATGCATTGTTCCTATGACGATAAAATTAAAATTGTACATAAGAATCGCTATTATGGGTAGGAGTTGAATCAATAAGCGCAAAGACGCTCAGAAGAAGACAGGTTTCTGCCTTGTATATTCGAGAAGAGCGTCGAACTGCGATTAAAATAGATTAGAATTAGAAAAAAAAATAGTAAATTAAAAATGAGTATTAAGATTCACGATACAACAACTACACTAAGCACAAACACATTACCTACTATAATAATAATATGTATGTGGGACTTGCTCATTTTATCCGATATACGTTATTTTGGTAATCTCCTAGTACCTAATCTAATTTATGTTTATTGCCAATAAATTCGGTGATCTGTGTTAAATGCGGAATGAATTACGGATTCGATTGTAATAATATATTTTTATCTCCAAATCACTTTTATCTTTAAACATTTTGTATACCTACATTATCACATTGTATTTATTTATGTATACCTACACCTATCTGCCCTAAGCCAATAAAGCAATAAAATTTATACTTCAATACAGAGATGAATATAATATATATACTAAATCTATACTGAGTTTTGGAATGAATGCAATACCACTTATCTTAATTTAACACAAGCTTAAAAATCGGATTCGTTCAGGAAAAAAACGTGAAATATTGTCAGTTACATAACTATAATGAAATTTAAAAGACCATGTGTGATGTAGATTTTTTACGGCTAGCTTTAATAGTTAAAAATATCAGGGCTTAGCTACCGTGGTCTTGAAGGTAAAATTAGGATAATTTTGGGCTGCAAATTATCATGTACTTATAGATACTTTTACCCTTTAATAAAATGTTTGATTGGTATAAGTTTCCACAGAGCAGTGATCCGCAGAGCCAGCGGTTCCTGGCCGTGGAAGTAAATGAGAGTTAATTCTTTTTTCAAAATTTCGATGTTATTGACCGAAGGTACTTGTTGGAAGCCCATTTCATTTGGAAGTTAACTACATATTGTGTATTTTTTTTCAATTTATCTTTTACTTCTTTTTTGTTGCAATAATATAACAAAATTGAGGAAAACATTGAATGTTAACGGGGAAGTGGAAGAGTAATCAAGAGCGTGTAAGGCAAATCATCAAATTCTGGAAATATGGGACCGGTTCGCGTCGATAAAAAATATCCATCCGTCTCATGCCGACATCTCCCATGAGTTATGTAGCCAGTAGATCAACTGCCTGTAATAAACATGCAAATCTTTCTATCCGTGCTTATGAAAATTGAGACTTTCAGGATGAGTTTGGCATAGCTCATCGCTGAACTGGAGCTGATGTTAAATGTCTAAAAAGGTGATGTCTTACGAATACCTGCCTCCTATAGGTGGACATAAGAAAACTTACAGAACTCTGTAGTTAATACTGTCGACCAACGGTACTTGGTGGAAGTTCAAGTTAAATTAATTAAAATAAAACACAAATTGGTGTGACAAATGTATCATATTGTAAAAGATATCATAATTAGTTTGACTACAATTTTAATAACTCATCATCTAATTCATACAGAGGATAGTTACCTCTTTAAAAAATATTGCTCAACTCTGAGTTTTTTTGTGGTTATCCCCATAAAGCACAAAGACAAATGCTTGATGATGAGAGCGGAAGCTCTTAAAGCCGGCTCGCGAATTATCAAGTCACTTTGGAAGCTTTAAATATAAGTGTTTTATAATATATAAAATTCTCGTGACACGGTGTTTGTTATCATACTGCTCCGAAACGGCTGGACCGATTTTGATGAAATTTTGTGTGCTTATCAGGTAGATCTGAGGATTGGCCAACATAAATAAATGGTGGTCCACCCCGAATATTTCTTATTTTTTTGGACAATTTTTTTTATGGTGAGGCAATAAAGAATACATACAGCCCTAAATTTTCACCCTTTTACTATCAACTCCTATTTTTTGATAGCTTTATTAGTAACTCAATCATTTTCAACACCGGTCGATAAAATATTTCCTAGAAATAATGTATATGGCAAAACGTTTGCCGGGTCAGCTAGTATTTTTATAAATTTTACAGAATTTTATCTTTCTGGAGATCAGATAAAATTAATATATCGGACAAAATAACGTAAAAAACACGTAACAAAATAACGTAGGTACTTACTAAAAATGTTATAGATGTAATTTCTCATACATTTAGATCACGTCTCTTTTTATTACAAAATGTTTGAAAAGCATAACATTCTCCTTTTTACTGCTTACAAAGTAACATGTGTGAGTTATTATATTATACTTATGTTGGTAACCTTTTAAGTAAACATTTTATGTACCTGGTTTACGGCTAACCTTTCAGTAGGTGATAATAAATACCATAATTATTATTATTATTACTTATTATCACTGTGTACCTTGTGTTGTGCTAATATCGTAATGTCCTCATATTGTAATAAAGAGGCTATAAACATTCATTTAGGGTGTAAACATATTACAAACAAACACACACAGTATTATCTGTGATGTAATCAATGACATTTTATAGTATAGACTACTAAAATAGTTTCATTGATTGTATCGGCATTAACTTTGTATCAATTCATTTTAAATTATCAAATAAAATAAAATATTTTTTTAACAGTATAGATCATCACATGATGATGCGAACTCAGAGTCCGCGAAACCGGTCGTGCGTTAGTCTTACTCAACAGTAACATAAAACATAATAACAAATATTTATTTTATTTTATTTCATAATAGTTAAATAGTACTCATTTTCTCTCAATGCATGTCCCAAAATTAACAACAATACAAAAAACTTTACTGTAACGCTGCATAAAAATAAGATGGTAATTATCTCCCTCGCTCTCATACGAATACGTAAAAATAAGATGGTAATTATCTCCCTCGCTCTCATACAAATACGTAAAAATAAGATGGCAATTATCTCCCTCGCTCTCATACAAATACGTAAAAATAAGATGGTAATTATCTCCCTCGCTCTCATACGAATACGTAAAAATAAGATGGCAATTATCTCCCTCGCTCTCATACGAATACGTAAAAATAAGATGGTAATTATCTCCCTCGCTCTCATACGAATACGTAAAAATAAGATGGTAATTATCTCCCTCGCTCTCATACGAATACGTAAAAATAAGATGGCAATTATCTCCCTCGCTCTCATACGAATACGTAAAAATAAGATGGTAATTATCTCCCTCGCTCTCATACGAATACGTAAAAATAAGATGGCAATTATCTCCCTCGCTCTCATACGAATACGTAAAAATAAGATGGTAATTATCTCCCTCGCTCTCATACGAATACGTAAAAATAAGATGGCAATTATCTCCCTCGCTCTCATACGAATACGTAAAAATAAGATGGTAATTATCTCCCTCGCTCTCATACGAATACGTAAAAATAAGATGGTAATTATCTCCCTCGCTCTCATACGAATACGTAAAAATAAGATGGCAATTATCTCCCTCGCTCTCATACGAATACGTAAAAATAAGATGGCAATTATCTCCCTCGCTCTCATACGAATATGTAAAAATAAGATGGTAATTATCTCCCTCGCTCTCATACGAATACGTAAAAATAAGATGGTAATTATCTCCCTCGCTCTCATACGAATACGTAAAAATAAGATGGCAATTATCTCCCTCGCTCTCATACGAATACGTAAAAATAAGATGGTAATTATCTCCCTCGCTCTCATACGAATACGTAAAAATAAGATGGCAATTATCTCCCTCGCTCTCATACGAATACGTAAAAATAAGATGGTAATTATCTCCCTCGCTCTCATACGAATACGTAAAAATAAGATGGCAATTATCTCCCTCGCTCTCATACGAATACGTAAAAATAAGATGGCAATTATCTCCCTCGCTCTCATACGAATACGTAAAAATAAGATGGAAATTATCTCCCTCGCTCTCATACGAATACGTAAAAATAAGATGGCAATTATCTCCCTCGCTCTCATACGAATACGTAAAAATTAGATGGCAATTATCTCCCTCGCTCTCATACGAATACGTAAAAATAAGATGGAAATTATCTCCCTCGCTCTCATACGAATACGTAAAAATAAGATGGCAATTATCTCCCTCGCTCTCATACGAATACGTAAAAATAAGATGGAAATTATCTCCCTCGCTCTCATACGAATACGTAAAAATAAGATGGCAATTATCTCCCTCGCTCTCATACGAATACGTAAAAATAAGATGGCAATTATCTCCCTCGCTCTCATACGAATACGTAAAAATAAGATGGAAATTATCTCCCTCGCTCTCATACGAATACGTAAAATAAGATGGCAATTATCTCCCTCGCTCTCATACGAATACGTAAAAATAAGATGGCAATTATCTCCCTCGCTCTCATACGAATACGTAAAAATAAGATGGCAATTATCTCCCTCGCTCTCATACGAATACGTAAAAATAAGATGGCAATTATCTCCCTCGCTCTCATACGAATACGTAAAAATAAGATGGAAATTATCTCCCTCGCTCTCATACGAATACGTAAAAATAAGATGGAAATTATCTCCCTCGCTCTCATACGAATACGTAAAAATAAGATGGAAATGATCTCCCTCGCTCTCATACGAATACGTAAAAATAAGATGGCAATTATCTCCCTCGCTCTCATACGAATACGTAAAAATTAGATGGCAATTATCTCCCTCGCTCTCATACGAATACGTAAAAAAAGGATGGCAATTATTTCCCTCGCTCTCATACGAATACGTAAAAATAAGATGGCAATTATCTCCCTCGCTCTCATACGAATACGTAAAAATAAGATGGCAATTATCTCCCTCGCTCTCATACGAATACGTAAAAATAAGATGGCAATTATCTCCCTCGCTCTCATACAAATACGTAAAAATAAGATGGCAATTATCTCCCTCGCTCTCATACGAATACGTAAAAATAAGATGGTAATTATCTCCCTCGCTCTCATACGAATACGTAAAAATAAGATGGTAATTATCTCCCTCGCTCTCATACGAATACGTAAAAATAAGATGGCAATTATCTCCCTCGCTCTCATACGAATACGTAAAAATAAGATGGCAATTATCTCCCTCGCTCTCATACGAATACGTAAAAATAAGATGGCAATTATCTCCCTCGCTCTCATACGAATACGTAAAAATAAGATGGTAATTATCTCCCTCGCTCTCATACGAATACGTAAAAATAAGATGGTAATTATCTCCCTCGCTCTCATACGAATACGTAAAAATAAGATGGCAATTATCTCCCTCGCTCTCATACGAATACGTAAAAATAAGATGGTAATTATCTCCCTCGCTCTCATACGAATACGTAAAAATAAGATGGCAATTATCTCCCTCGCTCTCATACGAATACGTAAAAATAAGATGGTAATTATCTCCCTCGCTCTCATACGAATACGTAAAAATAAGATGGCAATTATCTCCCTCGCTCTCATACGAATACGTAAAAATAAGATGGCAATTATCTCCCTCGCTCTCATACGAATACGTAAAAATAAGATGGCAATTATCTCCCTCGCTCTCATACGAATACGTAAAAATAAGATGGCAATTATCTCCCTCGCTCTCATACGAATACGTAAAAATTAGATGGCAATTATCTCCCTCGCTCTCATACGAATACGTAAAAATAAGATGGAAATTATCTCCCTCGCTCTCATACGAATACGTAAAAATAAGATGGCAATTATCTCCCTCGCTCTCATACGAATACGTAAAAATAAGATGGAAATTATCTCCCTCGCTCTCATACGAATACGTAAAAATAAGATGGCAATTATCTCCCTCGCTCTCATACGAATACGTAAAAATAAGATGGCAATTATCTCCCTCGCTCTCATACGAATACGTAAAAATAAGATGGAAATTATCTCCCTCGCTCTCATACGAATACGTAAAATAAGATGGCAATTATCTCCCTCGCTCTCATACGAATACGTAAAAATAAGATGGCAATTATCTCCCTCGCTCTCATACGAATACGTAAAAATAAGATGGCAATTATCTCCCTCGCTCTCATACGTAAAAATAAGATGGAAATTATCTCCCTCGCTCTCATACGAATACGTAAAAATAAGATGGAAATTATCTCCCTCGCTCTCATACGAATACGTAAAAATAAGATGGAAATTATCTCCCTCGCTCTCATACGAATACGTAAAAATAAGATGGCAATTATCTCCCTCGCTCTCATACGAATACGTAAAAATTAGATGGCAATTATCTCCCTCGCTCTCATACGAATACGTAAAAATAAGATGGCAATTATTTCCCTCGCTCTCATACGAATACGTAAAAATAAGATGGCAATTATCTCCCTCGCTCTCATACGAATACGTAAAAATAAGATGGCAATTATCTCCCTCGCTCTCATACGAATACGTAAAAATAAGATGGCAATTATCTCCCTCGCTCTCATACAAATACGTAAAAATAAGATGGCAATTATTTCCCTCGCTCTCATACGAATACGTAAAAATAAGATGGCAATTATCTCCCTCGCTCTCATACGAATACGTAAAAATAAGATGGCAATTATCTCCCTCACTCTCATACGAATACGCAAAAACCTATTGTACATACTATTTTTTATCTATTTATTTATTTACAAAGCAAAAATATAGTCACTACGCAAATTTTACGAAAAAAGACATTAAATAATATTTAAACGAATAAAGTTTGCGGTTATTACAAAATAATCAGTGTCATCTATTAAAAAAGACATGAAATAAGATCATCAAATCCATGCAATGTAACATTCTTAAATTATTCTTATACCAGATAAAACCACAAAAGGACCCCTATATAAAAAATACAGATGCATCTCATGTTAAGTAAGCGATTACGAACACAAAACGATTATTGTTGTCTAAAGCTGCACTCCTAAACTTATAGACCATAAATATAATATTTTATATCAACTGTAACAGACTTTTTCAAATGTATCAACAAATGAAGTCGATGTATGATATGAAACTATTTTGGCCATACGGTTGAATTGGTCGCAAACTAATTTTTCCTTTGAATTTCTAATCTTTACTATAAAGGTCATTGGATTCAACATCGCACGGCCGTAACTCTGATGGCATTATTGCTTTTACATATATGCACAACTATACTTAATTTCATATTGTTACGTAGTGATAATAACAGATAGCGATTTGAAAGCCTACCGGATTACGGATATCTGGGGAGACTTTGAACTTTATATGCTCATATGCGATATCGAAAAAACGCCCAAAGACAAATGCTAGAGATGTTTTCGTTTAATCCACCCACAACAGTATTTAATATTAATTTATCCATTATTCATTACCATCGACTTATGTATATTATCCACAATCTTATTAAATGTAATTTTTTTCACTTTACTTAAGCCTTGATGAGAACGAAAGCTCTCGAAAGCCAATTCGTGATTAATAAAGACACTGTGGAAGTATTAAATATAATTTTTTTATTGTTAATAATTTGATATAATATTTTAGATTTTGACGATGTAAAAATGTCTTCCTTGCCGAGGCCACTCTTAAGAAATATCGGTAAAATATCGTTATTTTAAATTCATTATCAATATGAAGTTACCAAAATAGATTCTAACGAGGTATTTTAAAAGATTAAGGGATATATTATTATTTTATTGAGTTGCTTTCATAATTTATTTTTTTTGATTAATAAAAAGTTACTTAATTAAGATAAATAAAAATACAACTGACGTTCAAGTTTAAATTTTATTCAGGTTTTTTTAATTAATTATCCAAACAGCATTTGCTGGTATAAAGACAATGATAAATTTATGATTTTTTCAATATCAATAGATTAATTGGCACCACCTAATTCACAAAGATAATTAAAAAAAAGCACATATATTTTTCAAAAATCAACGGTTGCTTATTTACATTGGTATACTCGCAAACAATCAAGGGAATTCAAAACTATGATTCTAGTAATATCACATGATTACAATGCACGTCTCGTCTTGGCATTTCACTGTCGATCGATGAATTGTCTCAAGGGTGTTTCTGGAAAGATCAGTTATGAAAAATGGAATTGAAAAAAAAAACTGATACAAAAAACTTGAAGAGAAACTTGAATTGTTACATAATATTGGTTATAGAAGAAATTTTAAAAATAAACTGTATGTATTTTTAGCTGCTTTTAAACGAAAGTTCATGTTTGCAATAAAGCTACTATAACCAAGCCATATAAAGGTCTTAGTTTTTTATTCACGCGGCTAAATAAGTATCTAAAGCTGATAATATTCGGAAAAAATATACTCGTATATTTCATCCACCTTTATATTTGTACTGTAATAAATCAGTAAAGCTTTTTCTTTATATTTAACACATTTGGTTCAATTTCTATTGAACAACTAGTTTTTTTTTATTTGGAACATAGTGTTGATAATGTTATAAAATAATTTAACTAACTTATAATTGACCTAATCCTTTGATATCTTGTATATCTGGATAGGTGAATTTTTCCCGGCATTAGGCTGTTAAGTTTCTGTGTGACCATGACTGATCATATGGAGACTAATCTGGTTGTATAATGCTGAGAATATTTAATCTGTAATAGCTGTTTATTTGTATTATATTAATAAGAATAAAAAATAAAAACTTGATAGCTTAAAGTTCTACTATTCCATTTTAGCATAATGTGAGGTGGCTAGTGGACTTACCAGCAAGTCATTCTTTCCATCTCAATAAAAAATAAGACGTTTAGAATAAGTGGCATATCTCATCGCTGATTTTACGTTGTCAAATGTTTTATACGTGATGTTTTATAACACCTGGCTTTTACAGGGCATTAGAATACTTTACAGGAAAAGTGGAAACACCTATTTTTTTTACCAGGAACATCACTGGATATAAGTCAGAGTCAAAAATTTGTTCGACCAATAATTATCAGTTGACAGAACTGACAAATTAAGCTAAGCTATACCATATAACATATCCCACAAATGGTGCTATTAGCAGACCAGCAGACCAGCGTAAATGATGTTGAAAATATCGATGGCATTCAAATATCTTATCTGTAAATAAACAAACTTTACGTAAACATACCATGTATAGACCATTCACGTAAGTCAAGATAGTCCCAAATTATAACATGTATATTGTACATATTATGGGTATTACTAATACGACGATACGTATATGTACATACAATGCACTTAACACATATGCATGTAACACCCAGACCCAAAACAATTTGAATCCTTTAGAATTTGATTAAAATGCCCCAACCAAGTAATTCTCGCTCGTCCGTGTTTTCTTTATGTTTGTCCCTCTTCATCCATGTCCAAGTTTCGATTGCACTGTAGTGAACAGGCAACACCAAAGAGTATTGTGGTCAGCTGGGATGACGTCATTTATTGGATTGTGATAAGAATATTATCACAATCCAAAATCATTCTAGTTCTCTCTGCCTGGCTGACCACACATACGTTTTACATTCTCTGTATAAATCTAGTGTAACATTATTCGTATTTGCAAAACTGTGTTTAATAATAAATTATCTTAATAACAATCGCGAGTTTCATTACATACATTTGGTAAGTCACCTTCTGATCTGGAGTAAATCTATAAAACTATAAATTCTGTAGTCTCTTATACTTGCCATCCCCATCAGGGATCTTCATATCACTCTACTACCCTAATTTCTACATTGGTGACCCCTTCAGAACACATCCTTCAGAACACTTCCTTCAGAACACATCCATTCAAAACAAAAAATCAATTTATAACCCATTTTTTCAATTTTCACACATTTTTCACGCATATCAATCCATCAAAATCTACATACCTACCGTGTCTTATCTTTTCAAAATCACCTTCAGGCTACGGTCTTCTCACATTTGCTCCATTCTACTTACCAAATTTATTATTTTTATTTCGCGAACTTTTAAATTGTGGTTAGTCGGCAGCGAGGATTAGAATCGGTTGGTTTTACCCTCAGGGCTTAATTTTTTTTATTATTATTTTTTATATTCATAGGGCACCAACCTATTTTTGCCCTAAAACAATTAGAGTCATTTGGGGCTGGACAAAACAATTATTGATTTCTTACATTGTATAATCTTGTGTAAAATTTTTGTTAACAGATCAATAGGTAACAAAACGAAATATTTTCACTGACATGCAACAATAAGGTAACAATTTTATAAATTTAATTTTTTCATCAACTCATTTCATTTTAATTACTAGTAATTGCATTCTGCATTTGAATTAAAAACCAACTCCGACCACATCCATCATTTTTGCCATATTTGACTTGTTTTCATGGCTAATAATGGGTCATGCAGGAAGTGTACCGTTTGTCTAAGTACCGGTCACATTTCTTCTTTCGATATGCTTGTCGCATCTTTCATCTCTGACAAACAAACTTCAATTATGGTTGAAGTAAATTTCAATATTGGTTGAACAATATTTTTGAGAGTCAACCATTATTGAATAGTGAAAACAGTGTATTAATAAAAAAAATGTTTCAGCATTCTGCTCGCAGTCCGTCATCACGTTCCATATAGCCTTAGTCTACATTATGTATTGTAAAATTAATGTTTATAAAGATAACTGTAGAGAAAAAAACACGAATCGTGCTGAAAGGAATGAATGTAAGTGATGAAATGTTCATTTTCTTTCAACCTTTAAATAAAAAATGAAAAAAATATTATTCTTTATACACGTTACTTCCATCATCAAATAAAATTTAAACTATTTTTAGTATAAAAAGGTTTACCTCCCAGAAAGTTCCTTTTTCAAAGTATACGTTAAATGAATACCTCACATTACGTTAACCTGATGATGAGACCGAAAGCTCTTGAAAGCCGACTCGCGATTCATAAAGTCACTGTGGAACTACCAAATATAAATGTTTTATTTTTATTAACTTATTTTCAGTTCAAAAGCTCGGAGACATTATCACAAGCTTTCTGACTATGTTGAGAGCTTTCGCTTTGTTACCATATTGTTCATATTATAGATTATAATAAACTTACATATTTAAAAAAAAAACTATTTTTTTTTGTCACATTCTCTTTTAAGATTTTACCCTAATAAAGGGGTTAAAACGGAAGAAGAAAAAAACAAAAGGTGTGCGTTTAATAACAATAACAATATCAAAGTTATTAGGGGAGGGTAATTTCAGGTAATTTAGATACTGCGTGAAAAATTTGAAAAATATTTTAACAAATAGGGAAATTTAATACAAAAATTGCTTGGCATGTATTAAGCTTACGTCTCGCATTTTCTTTAATGTATTATACTTAATATAAAATACTTGTGCATTAAAGCAAAACATGATTAAAACTCCGAGTTTGCTTGAAGGAACCGCAGCATATTGTTTCTCCTTATTAATTTTATCTACATAAAATGTTTATTTTCAACTAATTACAGAGTTTTAAAGATTGTCATACTATACTGGGTTTATTAATAAAATATCTTTTATGTAACATTAAACAGTTTGATATCCTGTTATGAATTTAAGATTCATATCCAGTTTAAAAAGACGGAGCATATTGGTAATTGGAAGAACCGCCTTATAGAAAAAAAATTACATTACTTATGCTATGTCTTCTCAGCTATACCAACAAGGGCGTCAAGGCATAACCCACAAGTATGGTAGCCGCTCAGCTTTATCATCGTGACATATCTCACAAGTGGGGTAGTCAGCAGACCAGCTGCATATAACAAACGTCCTCTCCGAACCAACAAACAAAAATTGGCATTTATTGCAGAATTAAAAGATAACTTATGGTAGAGTGGGAGACCAATTCATTGCCAGGTGCTCCACGGTACAGAATTTAATAATTTTAAATTTATAAATAGGTAAAGAAACCTTTTCTTAAATTTACATATATCTAATGAAATACTTCAAACAATATATACTAATATTTTCAAATTACAATAACCTTACAAAATGTAAAGCATTAACCAATTTATAAGTGTATACAAGTTAATCAATCAATATATTTCAGTAGCCCAAAAAATTGTCATAGAATAAGAATAGAAACAGATTAAAGATAAAAGTTCAAAGTAAAATAATATTAATTTTTAATAAATTAATGAAAAAAAAACTAATTTTAAAACTAGACATCTATTTAGCACAGCGAGAGAGGAAATGGAAAGAGAATTCATCGAATAATGGAAAATTCTTGTAGAACAATGCAAGGATAGAGGAAGAGTGTACATTGAAGGGGATGATAAGTAAATATTATGTAGGTCTGGAACCCCTTTATATAATTGGGAGGCTCTATATGGATCACGTCTTAATTCTTCGTCAATTTTACATATTTCAATACTGTTGTGGGCAAACATGTTTTAACATCAAACACATCAGCCGTTTTTCTAACTGACATTCCTTTTCAGCATTCTTCAACAGCCTTCTCTAAATGCTCTGTTGAAATAGGAATCCTTTTTTGCCAGTTTTACTTCTTGGCACTGAAAAATAAATTGGTCATACTAAAGATATCCAATTTTGTGTGTACCTTCGAACAGTTCAAAGGTACACGCAATTCTCTGTTCGGAGGTACACTCAGACCATAAATACAGAAAATTATCGATGAAAAAAAATTGAAGTTATTTATGTCAAAATAAAATACTAGATAACAAAAAGAATCTAATGTTTTCTAATTTTGTGTAGTACAAATATTAAAAATATAACATTTATTTATCTAAAAAAACTAGAGAAAATTGATGAAATATTTACTTTTTGCATCGAAAATCTTTAAGAAACATTAGCGAACTAACACTGGCAGTTACGCGCTTGATATTAAAACAGTGTTGCCATAGTGGAAAAATCTTTACAAATACAGTGCTACAATATTTTTATATTTCACCGTTTTAGAGTTTTTGAGACTGTTCGATGGTACACGCGTTCCAAGGTACACTACTTGACCCTACATTATTAAGCTAGAAATTAAAAAAAAGTTACAGAGCCAATCTTGTTATTTAATAGCCACACCTCGTATGCTCAGAATAAATAAAACAAAAGTAGGTAGGTACGCGAGTAATTATAAAACTGCTGTTGAATTTACTAGCGTACAGGTGTACTATCTATAATAAATAAAGAAATAACTATAAGCATTAGAACAATAATGCAAACAACAATTATTTATTTTATATTTTCCATAAAGCACGTAAATTAATCGTCTTTCTAGACTCATGTTGTATATTTTCTAGACAGTGGCGTAACATAAATCTAAGTTTAAATACCCCACACCTAAAAGCAAAATTAATTGTTAAGCTTAGCGCGAAACAAAATATCTCTGAAACGTCACTGAAGCCTTATATATGTAGCTAGAGCTAACATTGTTGGCTTCTTTACAAGTATTACATATAACATTTTTAGATAACAATATAATAAAAGTTCGTATAATCAATGTAGATATAAAACATTTCAATTAATCTTCGGTGTTTGGTAGAAGATTATATTGTGTTTTTTTTAATACTAATATCATCGACTGATGGTACTTAAGTTGCGTTCATGTCAAATAAGTAAAAATAATAATAATAATAATAAAAAGATAATTTGTATTTGGCGCTGTTTAATGGTCCGTGGCCATCTCAAGAGCGCCGTGGCTTTTTAGTTTAGTTTAAAAACATCTCTTCTTTAACACTTTCTCGAGATTTATTTGATTGCAAGCTGGCTTCATGAACTTTCGTCCTTAACAAAAGACTTACGTTAAAGAAGTGCACTTGAAATTAAAATATTAAAATGTTTAGTATGATCGATAATGTGATTGCCTGGTAAAGAGTTAAAATTTTAAGACTATGTAACTTAACAATTTTCTAAATAAAATCTTGAGGAGATTCTAAAATAAAATATTTTAACTTTTTAAAAGTTCTTTTTCTTAACTGAATTGTTAGTAGGTACATCATTTTTTTTAATGACTTTTACAACTTTTTTAAATATTAACGTGAATTTATCCATTTTACTCAATATGTATATTGGGACACACCTTTTTTTCCCTCTTACAACACAGTCTATGTTGAATTAAAACACTTACGACACAAGCTTTTAGCTTACTGTGAAAGGTGTATAAGGTTGTATGTGGGTTTGTAACAAAACCCATATATATCTTAAAAAAAAAACTTATTTTTAGTACTTCCACAATGACTAATCAATTGTGGTCATTATGGAAGTACTTGAAATAAATGTTAAGTTTTTTAAAAGATGATTAAAGAGAAATTTTAATAATATTTATTTATTTATCATCTTAAAGGACACACAGTTTTACATAATAAATATCAACATTCAATCTCAACAATAAATAAACCAATCAAGTTCCCAAATTACTAAAGCGTATGACGAACACATTGCTAACAAACAATAAAAAATATAATTTTTTTTTTCAATAATTAAAAACAAGACGAAAATCATGAAAATTTATAGTTAGTAATAAGTTTATAATAATTGAAATCGCTAAATTATATCTCCATTCAATCTGCTTTATGTAATGATATTTTTTGTGATCTTGTGGTTGTGTGGTGTAGAATAAAACAAGTTAATTAATGCATTAAAGCATGATTTTCATAGAATACCTGCGGTTCCGTCACTGTTTTCAACTCCTATTCAAAACAAGTATGCAAAATATACCGTTATTTTATACATTTTTTAACCTGTGTAACCAATAACCATTAGTAGATTAAAATAATAATAACTCATCTTGATAGGCAAAGGTAAAAGGGGGTATATAAAATCATATTTATTTTAAAAGTAATCATTATTGTTTGAAATGGTTTCCATTAAGTATGTAGTGTGACCCATGTGCCCTTGTTGTTTCCCCTTTCTTTTTTAATGGACATCGTAAAATTTTATTGATTTGGCCTCTGCAATACCTTCGACAAGCTGGAAGCATTATATTAAGTCTCTACGTTCAGCCTATTTATTTATATAAAAAATGATCACAACTACAGAGAGAGAGAGAGAGAGAGTACTGTGCAAGGTTCAGATAATGAAAGAGGCCGTTCTGCCGGCCACTGTTCCTAATATAACGCAACTACCTACTTATCTACAGTGTGGCCATTATATAAAAATACCAAATCAACATTGTTGATAAAGTCTCCAAGCTAAATTGGCAATGGACTGCGGTCATATGGCAAGGTGACAGGATGGCAGTTGAACTTCCAGTATGAGTATACACATCCTTAATGTTTTTTTATACCAAGTATAATTGCAAGTATTTAAATGGATACTTTATTAATAATTCAGGAAATGGTCCCAATGAACATTATGTGGCATAGATTCGTAGGAACTGATTACACAACACGAGGACTAAGTATTTACATAATGTCATTTTGTTTTAGGGAAACACATTTGTTTGGTAATGTGAAAAATATTTTCAACAATATAATGTGACTTGGCTCGTTTATATTGTATGTGATATTGAAATTACAAACCATAAATAAATAAAATTTACTGTTAAACAAGAATAGTATTTCCCTAATTGATTTGAAGTTTATTTTGTAAAACTCCATGTTTATTATATGTATAATTTATGTATGAAAACATAAATGGTTTGGGTTTAACTTTTTTAATAAAATAATGACCTGATTTCGAGTAATAAAGCTATTCTATATATTTTTTTTAACATACATCCACGGCGTGAGCCTTTTACATGTTAAAATATTAAACAAAAACAAAACATAATTCTCATTTACAACACAGTTAGAACCTGAACAACAACTGGCGAAGAACAATAAAATTGGAAATCAAACTATAACAATCATAAAATTAGTCGAAACAAAACAAGTAGAAAAGTCTATTCTATTCTATTCTATTCTTCTCAAGGCCATCCACTCGTTTGCGAGTGATTTAGCCCAACATGGAACAACGAGTTTTTAACAATGATATATGTATTAAAAAAATAAATAAACAATAATGAGGTGATTCACAGCAAAATGAACCTTAATATAAAGACGGGGTAGTAAATAATAATGACAATACTTCATTCGATGCATCGCACAGCTGTTGTTTACAAAAATACACAGCTACCCATTATAACTAATTATACCTATTCCAATTCAATAACAAGGTGACTCGAAAAGTTAAATATTTTTATTATTTACTTTGAGGAATTTCGTCATACATTTATATATGTACCTCTATTGAGTTCAATAATAGTAAAAATTGGACATTGAGGGGGTATGTAATGCATTCCTCCACGAGATTATCCAGGAATTCTGATCTGTCATATTTGGGGCACTCGAAAAATACATGGTTCAGAGATTCCTCATTGGTACCACATTCGCACTCAGGGGAGGGGAAAACTCCAATCCTTGCTAAGTGGGTGGCAACCAAACAATGTCCGATTCGCATTCTGGAAATGAGGGAAATGTCCAATTTTGATTGTCGTTCAATTTCAAACCACGGACGACATGGAATCTTTTTTTGTATGTTTTTATAGAACATTCCGGTTGCTGATATTTGCCAATAACTGTGCCACTCCGACCTTATGAGATTCATGATGGTGGGTAAGAAATCGTCCGTGGGTTGGGAAAATGCGTTAGGCAAGCACCCGCCTGTGCAGGCCAATTTTGCCAGGCGGTCAACGGCTTCGTTTCCGGATATTCCAATATGAGATGGGATCCAACAGAATACAATATCATATCCCATGCATGAGGCATAGAATGCAAGATGTCGGATTTCAAATACTATACTGTTGCTACACTTTTTCGCATTAGATTTAAGGTTTTGAAGAAGTGAAAGTGAGTCAGTGTATATTACTGAAAATCTTATTTTTAGATGGATGATTTTTAGCAGTGCCTCTTTCATTGCTATGCATTCTGCGGTAAATACTGAAGAGAGGATGGGAATTTTGAAAATCCCTTCCAAATGAAGTGATGGAATATAAAAAGCAGAGCCACAACCTTGGGAACACTTGGATCCGTCAGTGAATATAGCCACGTGATTTGGCCATATCTCTTCAGTAGTCGACATGAATATTTGGTTATTGCTATTATGGTTTTGAGATGAATATGATTTGAAAATGCCTATTGACTCCTCAATCTGAAGAGGAAAAGATAGAGCTTTGAAAGGGGTCGTGAATAGAGGTAATTTTTCTCTGGGGTATATTGGAATATCTGACATAAGTGAATGAAAACAAGAGACAAGCAACGGTGGAACCTTTCTGTAAGTAGTTTCCTCACCGCAGACCTTATTGGCCAAAGTACTTAAACTCAGAATAAGTGGGTTATCCACGTATTCGATTCTCTTCATAATGAACTTACATGCCAGGAATTTTCGTCGTAGGAATAATGGCATCTCGCCCACTTCTACCTGCAGAGAGACTATTGGAGACGATCTCATTGCCCCCAATATAAGGCGCAAACACTGTGACTGAATCTTATCTAATTTGTTAGCTTGATATTTTGGTAAAGGATCCAAAAGATAGCTGCCATAGTCCAAATGACTTCGAATCAGAGAGGAGTATAACATCTTCAGCGTGGAGGGGTGTGCGCCCCACCAAACCCGCGAAACCGCACGAAGAATATTCAAGTTTTTTTCACATTTGCTCACAATAAGATCTATGTGGATGTTCCATGACAACTTTCTTTGTAAATTCATCCCCAAGAATTTGACAGAATCCACACTAGGAATCTGAGTTCCCTCAAACAAAACATCAACGTTGGGAGGATTCCGTTTTTTGGAGAAAACAACTACCTTACTTTTATCCGGAGCGAGATCAAGACTATTGTCAGAAAGCCATGTGCTCAAGCCCTTCATTACCTGACTCAACTGATCAGCTCCGACTTTAATGTCTTTATGATGCACATATATAACTAAATCATCGGCATATTGCAATAATTTACAATCATTTGGGAGGAGGCCATGAATGTCATATGAATATATGTTAAATAATAAAGGGCTCAGCACTGAACCCTGGGGCAAGCCTTTGAAAACCGTTCTACGTACCTGACCGTCTGGAGTGTCGATCACAATCTCTCTTTGGGTTAACATGTCGAATATCAAGCTAGTAAGAGAATTTGGGACTCCTATATTACTTAATTTTCGTTTTAAAGTATTAATATCGACATTGTCATAGGCGCTGGATATATCTGCAAAGCACGCAACTGTGCTCTTCTGTTCCAATTGAGCAAGCTGAATATCAGTCACCAGGATACTTACGTTGTCGAGACAAGATTTTTCTTTCCTAAATCCGAGTTGATGAGGGGGGAGGAGGCACCTATTTTCCACAAACCACTCCAGACGCACCTTCACCATGAGCTCAAGGATTTTGAGTAAACAACATGACAATGCTATGGGTCTATATGAAGATGCTAGAGAAGGGTTCTTGCCATTTTTCAAAATAGGGACGACCAATTGTTTTTTCCATGCCAGAGGAATTATGGATAAATTAAGAGCCAAATTGTAGATGGATAAAATTGTGGATAAAACTGGGGCAGGACAGTGTTTTATCATGGAGTAGTTAATAAAATCCACTCCAAGGGCAGAGTCAGAGATGCAACTTTTTACCGCTGATAGAAGTTCATTGAATGTAAATTTTTCTGCCAACCAACTTGCCGTTGGATCCTCTGTATTTAATGAAAGAGGCTCTATTTGGTTAGCAACAAAAGGTGGGGCAAGTCGATCCAGGAAATCTTCTATGCATTCTCCTATTTGGGAAGATTTATTTGGTTGAGAGAATGAGCCCCTAAATCGGCGAATCATGCTCCAAACCTCCGAGGTAGCAGTTTCTGGTGACAATGAGGAACAAAAATTTCGCCATCCCTGTCTCTTCTTACGTTGCAGGATTCGCTTTGCCAAAGCTTGCAATCTCTTAACCTCCAAGTAATTTCCAAGTGACATATCCCTTCTATACTTTCGCATTGCGTTTTTTCGATCTTGCACTGCGGCACTACACTCTGGGTCCCACCATGGGGGAGACTCTTTTAGATTGCGAGATAATGATGCACGCGGGATTGACGAATTAGCCGCAGATATTATATGTTCGGTTAAGGTTGATGTCATAGTATCAATATCCGAAGGAACTTGTTCACGCAGAAAAGATGTCTCAAGAGAAGTTCTAAAGCTCTCCCAATCAGCCCGCCCAGTGTTAAAACAATTTCGACGATTTTTTTTGATATTAATATTAAACTTAACGTTTACTGCTACTTTAATTGGGAAATGATCATTGGAGTAAGGATCTTCCAGAACATGCCATACTATAGATGGCGCTAGGTCAGCAGTGCAAATGGTGAGATCCACGGCACTAGAATTTTGTGTGGGAGGAGAAAAGCGAGTAGGGGATCCGTCGTTGAGGATACAAAGCGTATTACTATCTATAAAATCAAGAATAGCTTTCCCACACGAATCTGTGGAGTGGCAACCCCATGAAGTGGAATGTGCATTAAAGTCTCCCAAGAGTATAAAAGATTTTGAGATTTTGTGTAGCAAATGATTGAAATATGTAAGGTCAAATGGAGTCTTAGGGGTAGATAAACAGAGACAAAAGATGTTCCAGAAATGTCCACAGCAACAATTTGGAAATCTGCACGTTTAGGCAATGGGATTCGGATATAGGGGATATCAGACTTTATAAACAAAGCTGCACCCCCTTTTCCGTCTAAACGATCATCACGAACAGACATGTATCCGGGCAGATTAAAAAGGGATTCTGGATGTAACCATGTTTCAGAAATGGCTGCGACGGAAATGTTAAATTTTTTTATGAGTGATATTGCTTCGCTTCTGTTTGAAACGATACTTCGACTGTTCCATTGGATAATATTGAGCTTTGAAAAACTAGCTTTTGTCTTGTTGGTCACCATTATGATTTTTATGAAAAGAAGTGAGTATTGAAGGAAGTGAGGCAGCGATGGACGGTAAAGAATTGGGTTGTGACATTAGTTGAAAGAATAATTGCATAAAACAATTCAAAATAGTTTGGAGGTCAGAAGTTGAGGGTTTTGGATTGTCTGGGGTGGAATTGCCACGTAAGGCACATCCGTCTACAGGATTCGAAACTTGGCCATTTTTGTAGAATAGGAGGTTTTCGTGTTCAGTGTTAATTGGTTTGTTGTGAATGGGTTGGTGGTGATTTTTCGTTGTTTTTGAAATTTTAGTGACAGTAGATGATTGAGTAGGGGAAGATTGAGGAGCAGATGCAACTTTTTCTGCAAAACTGGATATTGCAGGAAGATGACGAGTAGATGCTTCTTTGTAGGAAATATTGTCCATAGCCATTGAGTGCTTAATATTTTTTTGGCGGGTGAGTTCTGGGCAGGATAGACTAGATGCATTATGTGAGCCATTGCAATTGACACATTTAGCCAACGTAGAAGTGCATTCCTCTCCGAAATGGGCTTCTCCACATTTGAAACAACGAGGATTTGATCTACATTGTGTCTTTTGGTGACCAAATCGGCAGCACCCAAAACACAAGACGGTTGGAAATACATATTGCTCTGTTTTCATTGAGACATGATACAGGTATACGTGTGGGGGTAACTTCTGACCCTCAAAGGTCAGTACGACCGACCTTGAAGGACGCCATTCTACTGTCCCTGAAGAAGAATCCTTGAAATTAAGGCGACGCGCCTTTATTACTTTGCCATAGCCGTAAGGCACCTCCGTAGCTTCCACTATCTCTTCAATTGAGATGTCGGTAGAAACACCTCTTACTATACCCATTTTGTGGAGCTTAAAAGATGGAATATAACATTTCAGGTTATTTGCTGATACGAAATTAGAAGTTAAGAAGTCGTTTGCTGCAAGAGCCGATTTAAATGTTAGAGAAATTTTATTTCTCGCCTCTATCTTAACTCCACCTGTCGCTATGTTTTTTATTCCCGAATTGCATAATAATTTCCCGAATGCCATTGGATCCATATGTTTACTTGGATCCTGATTTTGTACGAATATTAAATATGGGCCATGGGCCTCCACACTATACAGCTCCAATGGCCTCTCCGTAACACCACTTGGAGAAAAAGGCATCTTCGAAGGGTGAGCGCTCGTAAGCTCGCTAGGCGATCTTGATCTTTTTCTTAAATCAGGAGGCTCCGAAGGAGCCTCCATCATGATATGTAAAGACGCTAATACGTGTAGATCTAATACAGTATTTTAAAAAGAAAAATAAATGGTAAGAAAAATAATAAAAGAAAAAAAAAACTTATCGACCGCCCCTCTCCGCTCCCCAGAAGCAGCAACAAAAACAAAAAATGATTCTGAACAAAAATAACAGCACTGTAAGCACGCTATAACAAAAAACACGACTGCCCGCAACAAGAAGCCAGCAACGAATCGTCAAGTAGAAAAGTCATGAAAAATCAAAACATTTTGGTGAGAGTGTAAATGTCAACAAAGGTTTGGTAAATGTCAAGAACGATTATTGTAATACAGTAAGGAGATGTCAAGTAGATAGAATTTTTTTTTAATATATATGAATTGAAGTAGATAATTGAAATGTCAAAAAATCAATAAATAAGTAAGATGTCAGAAATTAAATAGGTATATATCAATTATATAATAAATTGTCACTAATAGATGAAGGAATAACAATACAAAAATTCAATTTAACAGTCAAACATGCTTCGAAATGCCCATTGTTAATTTATACATTAAAACAATTTATAATGTCATGTTTATAATTAGGTATACTGTCAGCAAATTGTCCAATTCATTTTTAACAATCCGTTCATCTTTTTGTCTCAATCTTTCCCAATAATAAAAGTTGCATTGTATAGAATAAATTATCAATAACAATCTTTCATCAGGACGCCATGTGGACGTCGACGGCTACACCCAGCCAGGACCATCGTCTCTCTTGTATAACATATCTCTGCTGGGTGTCAAAAGAAAAAGGCATGAAATATTTTCAATCGAAGGAAGGATTGCACTAAGTCTTTAGTTCATATTATATCGTCATTGTCATTGTCATATATTCATTATCATATCAATCATTATAAAGAACCCTTTGTATAATAGAGAGTATATATCAGAAGATACTTGATGATTAGAAGTTCGTGTTGTTCTCTTTACAGCATTCATTTTCTTCATACAATAACAACAATGTGGAGAATGGAAACAACAAAACGTATTGGAGAAAAGCATTCCTGAAAGAGAGTGGAGGATTGTATAGAATGAATGTAAAAATCACATAGAAAAGGAAAGACTTACTAATATACTCGTAAGAGATAGGATTATATGCATGAAGTATAAATATTTTGAAATATGCTAGTACTACTACTACGTCATCATCACGGCATATCCCACAAGTGGGGTAGCCAGCAAATCAGCTGCATGTAACAAACATGCAAGCTGTCCTCTCTGTGCCAATATAAAAATCAAAACATTCAGGATGGGTGGCAAACCTCATCGCTGAATTTAAGATGTAAAATGTCTCAATATGCTTGTAGCATAATATTCCAATTCAATATAAAAAAAAATCTGTTCCGAAATTCTCCATGAGTGGGATTGCCAGTAGATTAACTGCATGTAATAAATATTCAAGTTGTCCTTCCCGTCTTAAAAAAATATTGACTTTCAGGATGGGTGGCATACCTTATCATCGCTATCATATGCTGAATTTATTAGTCGTGGTGTTGGTGGCACTTAACCAAGGCTCAAGAGCGGAAGATACTCAGCTTTGAAAACAAATGTCTTAGAAGGATTTAGGATGTCAAATGGTATGAACATGTTACAAATGATGCTGTGAGTCGGTGCACCCAGCAGAGACCTGTAATCTCCGTAATACAGGAGAGACGATGGTCATGGCTGGGACATGTTTTGAGAATGCCTTATGATAGTTGGCAAAAAAGAGCACTGTTCCTCCGTCCACAGGGGTTCCGTCGGCCCGGGCGTCCCTCTTTCACAATACACCGTTCCTATGACAACGATATCAGAGCGCAGGGAATGTCGTGGAAAGAGGTGACGCAATTGGCACAGAGACGCTCTGCGATGATTTAACGAATAGGTATTTAATATTCACGGAATACTAAAAATGTAAAGAAGAATGTGATGCCGCTTCTTTGTCGGATACCCGAAGGGTAAATTTTATTTTATTTTATTTTACAATTATATACGGCGTGAGCCTTTTACATGTTGAAATTATGAGACAGAGTACAAAAGCATACTATAACACAATATCAATTCACATATACACAAGTCAAAGTTTATAAAATCACACATCAAGTTAGAGTTAAAAAGAATTTACATTAACAAAACAAGTACAACAGAAAAAAATATGAATATAAAAAATATACCATACAGGAATCACGCTTTATCGAATGAGCCTACTTCTAGTTTTATTCAGTTTATGATGATCCAAGATTCCGTTTTATCCAGTGTAAGTTGGTCCGAAATTTAGTATTAACCAGTGTTTGCTGGTCCAAGCTTACGAATTATCCAGTGTATGTTGGTTTGAGATTCTGTTTCATGCAGTGAATGTTGATCCGTGATTCTGAATTACCCAGTGTATGTTGGTTCGAGATTTCGTTTTATCTAGTGCATGTGGATCTAAGATTCCGTTATATTATTGAGTAATGCTATTATATCCAGTGTAAATTCTGTCCAAGAAAAATTATGATATCAGCAAATTTTGATAGCATATTATTATCAATAAAATTTGTCAAAACATACTAAAGATCCTGAAATATGCTAAAATGCAAATGCATATTTATATAAATTTGCATATAATTAAGTTTCTTCTCGTGCGATTAATTTGTCAAAACATACTAAAGATCCTAAAATATGCTAAAATGCAAATGCATATTTATATAAATTTGCATATAATTAAGTTTCTTCTCATGTGATTAATTTGTCAAAACATACTAAAGATCCTGAAATATGCTAAAATGCAAATGCATATTTATATAAATTTGCATATAATTAAGTTTCTTCTCATGTGATTAATTTGTCAAAACATACTAAAGATCCTGAAATATGCTAAAATGTAAATGCATATTTATATAAATATGCATATAATTAAGTTTCTTCTCATGTGATTAATTTGTCAAAACATACTAAAGATCCTGAAATATGCTAAAATGCAAATGCATATTTATATAAATTTGCATATAATTAAGTTTCTTCTCATGTGATTAATTTGTCAAAACATACTAAAGATCCTGAAATATGCTAAAATGCAAATGCATATTTATATAAATTTGCATATAATTAAGTTTCTTCTCATGTGATTAATTTGTCAAAACATACTAAAGATCCTGAAATATGCTAAAATGCAAATGCATATTTATATTAATTTGCATATAATTAAGTTTCTTCTCATGTGAATAATGAATAAATAAAACAATCTATTGTGAATCATGTTGTATACAAGATGTAAAATAAAAACAAATTGATTAAAGAATCAATGGAGGCATTGTATAGTTTGTTATTTGTGTTATGTATGGTGAATCCTTAATAGATGGAAACCTTAATGGTTATTTATTTTCTATCAATATATTTCTTAAATGTTATGCAACACAATAAACAAATAAAAAAAATCTTTCACAACACATTTCGAGCAAGACAAGAATAGCAATTGACGAATAATAAAATATACACAGGAATTAAATTAAAATGTGAATATTACTACTACTATACCATCACGACATATCCCACGTGTGGGGTAGCCAGCAGACCAGCTTCGTGTTCTAAACAGGAAAGCTGTCTTGTCCGTGCCAATAAAATAATAGGACATTCAAGATGGGTAGCAAACCTTGTTGCTGAATTTAAAATGTAAAATCTCAATAGATGTTTATTAAGATGTCGTGCAGACCTAGCCTCATTTTTTAGCAATGTGCTATTCATCGTGGAAGATTTTTTTTTTTTAATTGGTAAAAGCACATAACAGATAACAACTATAAATATGGTTTACAAAATAGAAAAAGGTTGTTCATAACTCAGCTGTCATCCACAAACATGTACCACAGATAATTATTGTAAAGCTTCTGTGTCTCGAAATCGTAAAAATGACAAATACAACACATCGATCTATCCCAACCAGCCGAGAAGATTTCCTGCATAAGGAGCCTATTCTTTGTGAAGTCCTGATCACTCCAAGCCTTTCAACAGAGATCTTAGATGGAAGTATCTATGAAGGCGCAATGGGCCCACCACCCAAATACGATAACTGAGAAAAAGTGTATGCACGTACAATGTACATATTAGTAACATTATGTAATTGCCGTGACAATCGCTTTATTATTGGTTTATTACATTAAAAATAAACACATCATGTAATTTAAAAATTAAATTTTATTTCAAGTATAATTATTGGATTGTTTGAAACAATCATTTCTAAACCAATACACATTATTGTTGAGGAAAATTCAATAAAAAATCGATACTTCACGTGTTAGGTAGGTACAGTTTCTCTTTCTTTCTTATCCTCGAGGCAAGGCACCCGATACCGAGTAAATTATGTTACAGTTTCTCAAACATAATAAATAGTTGGTAGTTACATATATTATTTTTATTATCATGCTATTTCACCCTGTGGTGTCTGAACCATTACATCTTTTTCAATGTTTTATTACTCATTTTACCATCAGTTTAAGTTTAATTTTATCTATTGGAAGAAATAAAAAATATTAGACGATAAAAACGACCATTGTTGATGATTAAACAATTTATTTTTAATAATATAAAATAAAAAAAACACTGTTTTATGTTTCACATTTATGTATACCAAAGTATACTACAATTACGCCTAGCGCTTTCACCAATATATTGGCATCATCAGGGCGGAGTATAAACTATGTTGTTTCACAATGTCAACACTGAAACTTTAAATTTAATTAATCCATTTATTTTTATTGAAATGATAGTTGCAATATTGTTTTTATTGCAGTAATTTTAATTTTATTGTAATGTAAACAACTTAGTTTGTTTTCATAAGTTCATATTATAATAGACTATCTTTGAACACAACTTCGTTGTGAATAAATATGCAAAAGTTTACGAATAACTGCTTTTTACAGGACACTTAAAAACTTTCAGAACAAGTAGGAAATATTTATAATATTTATTTTATAATGTTCGTGTGCGTAACAATGATATAACGAGAGGAATGTGGAATGAAAGTTGGTGTAATAACAAGGACGAGTGTAAATAAGTTACGATGGTTTGGGCATGAGGGAAGAATGAATGAGGACAGAATGACAAAGAAGATAAATATGGCTGAGAGGAAAGGTGCTCGGAGATGTGAACATCAGAGGATCAAATGGCACGATCATTTAAATCAAATCCTACAGGACGGTCACGTGTTGAGCACATTGAACAGGAGAGCATGCATGAGGAATAGTATGACAGATGCGAAAGATGTGTACAAGGATAGAAGGAAGTGGCGCTTGTTCCTTTCTGCCTACACCGCGAGGGAGGCGGCGTGATGGGTTGTCTGTATGTATGTTAATGAAAAAGAATTTTATTATATATACTATAAACATTAAACATCAAAGATAATTTGAATACGCAAATGACAACTTAATTGTTTTCATCTAAAAAGGTTCCCATCATGTACGATATACTATGATTAGTAGGGGACTGCATACATTTAAACAACATATTGATTCTGCTATGTACTTTATTACCTGGTGCCTTTTGTACTATCCTTCACACAAATTGTTTACATACTTTGAGGATCATATGTGTTTTGTAACTTCAAATGTTTGGACGCAACCATTTTTATCCCTGATTCCAAAACACATAATGTGAAGCTATGTAGAAGAGTAATTCTCTTTTGAATCCGTCCACAGCGAATCACTTCTCAATAGTTTTTTTTTATCAATGAATTATAATTACCTTCTTATCAACAAGATTCTACCAATATTATTTTGTTCAAATTTCATAAACACTATTTGTCTCTGTAACTTTTTTCTCTTTTTTCTAATCGCCTGACGATGGATTCGTAATGTGGTGTTCTCACTTTGGCGAATATCGCCAGGGCACTAAAATATCGCCAACCATTTGAACCGTGTGAACAAAATGACAGCTAGTCTGAAACGATAAAAACCAGTAGAAACGATATCGTCTCGAATTGACCATCTTCCAACTTTTTCGGCCGATTGAATGATTTGCGCATGCGCAGATGTGTGCGGTGTTCGTATCTATGGTAAAAACTTTATAACCTATAAGTTTTATAATGTTTCCCGCTTCGTGACAGCTGTTATCTTTGTTGTTGGTTTGTGGCGTTTGTTTCCAATTAAAAAGCGCCTTATAACCTCTACTATAACATTTTCGACTAAAAATAAACACTTCGCGATCTCTATCTCAACGTCCGCCATTTTGAAAACAGTGTCAAAATCAAAGCGTATCTGACATATCGTTTCTAGATCGGTGGACTGTGTGAACAGGTGTGACGATCAATGGATGTCCGGCGGTTTTTGTTTTTTTGCCTGGCGATATATTTTGAAATTCGCCTGGCGATATTCGCCAAATGTGAACACCCCATAAGTCTCCGAATATTAGTAAGCGAAGTTAATTAAGTCATTTGGTTGTTAAATACAAACTGTGTTTTTTTCAATTTATCTCAACATAACATAATTAAAATTTTCTGTCACACGTTTAATAAATACTATCCATAAGTAAATCTGTGTATGGAAACGGAACAATTGATTGCGGTTGAATATCTGTTAGCTATTCACCTGAGAGAACATCCATTTCAAATAATAAATGAATGAATGTTCCTCTTCTATGGATGAAGTAATAATGAGAGATGCCTAATGAGACGCAATGAATTTCCTGCGCAATGTATGTGCACTGCTTCAGTGGACGGTGTTGTGCTACAACTTGTCACGCCACAAATCCGAATGATGAAATAGTGCCATAATGCTAACCGAAAATTAAAATCTCTTTCTTAAAAGATCAATTTGGTTTTTAAACAAAAAAGACTTAACTACTCACAGGAAGCTTTAATCTACTTTATGGCCAAGAGAGAAACTCTACTTTGATTCTGTTTTTTTTTTAAATTAAATGATGTCTCTTTTGTGTTATTTCCTCTCTTTTGCTTTGTTTATTACTTCTAAGATCGCCTTGGCCCTAAGCTGTTGTGGTCTCATTTCAGGATGACTTTTTAAAGAGAGTAATAATAATATGCATATGTCATAAATATAGAGTTAGTCTATCGATGTTTTTTTACAATTGACAAATAAACGAGATTAAATATTATGTAAATACCTACATATAACACACGAAATTAACATATAAGGCTTTGAAAAGACAGCGTGACCTTATTCTATAGTGCCGCGGATGGGACATTCATCTAACTTGCATCTAACTAAAAAATGATGAGCAGACCTTTGCATCTAACAAAAAATTAATAAGACGACTATTAGATCGGATGTCAATATTTTCTACACATAAAACATTCTCCTCCTGACGACCAGAGGTCTTTTTCTCTCCGATTTTCGTGAAACTTTCAGAAATGGCTCCTTTTTGGTTGTATTTCTAGTAAAAAATAGTGAAAAAAATCCCTGACCGGAAAATATGGCTTTTCTCTACGTACTACTCATAGGACATCTGACGCCAAGACAGTTGTCCTTCTCATAGTACAAAGATAGGTTTTCCAGCATTTAAAACGATATTCCAGAGAATATTGAGAAGAAAAAAACACTGAATAATGTTTATTTTTATTAATAATAAATGTTTTTTTTTTGGTATGTTTAAATTTTAACAATATTATTCACAAATATCTACTTTCTAGTCTGAAAAAAAAACATGAAACTAAATTCTATGGTGATTCTTTACTCAGAATTAAAATACTTAGCTAAAAGATCAAAGTTTTCTTCTGAAAAGTCTTAGGTATTTATAAACGTATGATAATAATATATTCAAAATAAGTTAAAAAAATAAAATGAAAAAATCAAGTTAGAACACTTAGTCCTTCCAACTTTCACTAAAAAAATTAAGTAATGCAATCAAAATACAATAATATCTAATCATCCGCATCATTGTCATGGAAACTGAAAAAACAGTTTCTTTCGGAGACGAAGCAAAGATTTACCTCGCATTTTGTGCAAAAAACTGTTGTTTTCTTTTGGCAACCAGTGTTTCTGCATCACGCTTGTTTTGGTCCATATTGAGGTGAGTGAGATGCTCCCTGTTAGTGTCATTGTTTTGTGGGAATTGGTTTGATCAAAACCTTCCGCTTTTTGTGTCGTGGTTCCAGTTCCCTCACTTGCTCGGGATCACTTTCTCCATCACTTGGTATATCGTTGCCACATACAAGCTCCATACCATGATTAAGTGTGTACCTACTCTTGGAGTTTCAAAATTTGAGATCTCGGTTTTTTCTGAGCAACTTGAGAAGTCCGATATTGGAACCACGAATTAACAACCACCAAATCAATTAGATGGGCTATTACTCGAACTGTCCATTTTTTAGGACGATTTCTTGACGGGCAGATAGAAAGCATACGATCAGCAAGATCAACACCATCCATATTGGTCAAATAAAGGTTTCACTTTCCAGATTCCTTCTCTTTGCTCTTCTGGGGTTACTTCAGCATCATACATACATTTGAGTTGTGTTCTGGTTGCATAAAATCTAGTGCGAGTCATGGCACAGGCAATTACTGGAACCCTCCACTTGTCTGACCAGTACATATTTATTTGAGCGTATTGAAGAGCTGAAATTATCACAGTTATACCAAAAATATACTTTTAACTCTCTAATAGTTAAACCCAGAGTTTTGCCTTTCAAGAATATGCATGTTCTATTAGTACACTCCACTATGGTTTGCAGAATCTCGTCATCAATGTACTGGTTAAAAACAAATTGAATATTCCAATCTGTTGTATCAAAGAATTGATTGCTGATTGTATTGATGATAGCTGATTGCCTCAAATGGGACTCCTCTGATTCTAGTGTTTGGGCGCGAGACAGTTGTGATCGACCCCTTCCTCTGCCATGCCCTCCACGCCTTGATTCTCTAGTACGTCCTCAAAACCGTGATGGTACTAAAAAAGACGAATCTGATGGTACTGGAGAAGGAACTTGAGCTTGTACAATTGAATCTTCACTATTTTCTGAAACTTAATTGTTTTCATCCGAACTTTGGCCATTTTCAGTGAGAATATCTATATTTCTGCCAACATCTGGACGAAAATACACTGGGTCCTCATCAGAATCGTTTCCTGAATAGTCAAAATCTGATTCATTGAGGATATCCAATATTTCTTCATCGGTCAAATCTAAAAAGAAAACAGAAATGATCCTATGTACTACGTTTAGGACGAGAAGTTTAAATATTAAACTTTAATTGGCGACATTTGTCCTACTGGTAGAACATAGAAAATGTATAGGTTATGTCTCTTTAGCTTCCTAATAATTCAACGAAATATTGATACAAACAACTAGAAGGGTACTTTATCATAACTTTTAGAAAACATTTACATGAAAAAACCTAACATTTGGCTGGATTAAAACTGATAAGACTTACCTTTGAGAGAGCGCGAGCGTAGCTGCATTTCCTCCGACCCCATTTATGAAATGGTAGCTGTCAGTGGTGCGATTTTTATCTGATTTTTTGTACAGGGCTTGACCAATAGCGGGAAATTCAAATTTGAACAATGCCACAAAAATTTTAGACCATAGATTTTTTATTTCTATGTCCTGTCAGTAGTACGTTGGTCGTCAGGAGGCTATATAAGATATTCAGGTTGTATTCACTGTGTCGGTGTATAGGTAGTAGAATTATATAACGAAATTGATTAAAAAAAAAGTTTTATTCTACTATGCGATTTGACAATGAGAGACAATCGATTAATAATGTACTAACAAGACGAAAGACACCTTTCTCAAGAATAAATTGCATAAGTAGTAGATTAAAACCTTTATTTTATAAATTTCGATATTCTGGTTGGTGTGTAACACATTGTTGTCCATATGTCAAATAGTAGTAAGAGTTGATGCATTATTCTAATAGAACCTTCAGTGAGGAATATCTCAACTGGAAATCATTGAGGAATACTTCATTTCCACCTCATCCTCTGTGGTTTCTGGGTCATTTCCTCTTTGTTCCGTTTATTTCATCCTACTGCAAATATGTATACATTCATACTATAGACATAAAACTTGTGAATCTGACGTCAACTGCACTCAGATAATATATTTAAATAATCAAACTTTTTTTTAATAAAAGTTTCGAGGACATTCTACACTTGAATTGAATTTATCGATGCTTACGACATTTTATTTAAACTTTTTTAAATTGACAAAATGAGTATAATTAAAAACATTGTTTACTTTCACATAATTATTTAATCAAATGGCAGAGGCTTTTCAGAACTAATTCATCTCTAGCGCCAGCCTTAACAAAAACATTGAGGCAAACTTAAACCTATACCTACTATTGGTAAGTAGCCCATTTACAAGAAATCAAGGAGATTCAAAAGTAATGAACAGGACTCTCTGAAGCATCTGTCTACGATAAATGGTCTAACGGTATTAATCTATGTCTGAAGATATTTTTTAAGATGAATCTGGACTGGAAATAAACCCAAATGCTCGCCAGACACTCTTACAGTGAGCGCTATGCTGTCAAATCGAACCCGGGTCTTTGGATTAAAAGTTCGAGGCTTTATTTCATTAAGAGTTCAAAGTCTCGTTCAATAAGGGTAATTATTTCATTAAGAATTGGATATTTTTATCAAAAAAAAGTCTTTGATAATATTATACCTAAATAATATGACACATAATAAAATGACGATGAAATAGAATTATTCAGTCAAAATAATAATGAAATTATAACAGATCAATCACAAATTCGTTCAACTCGCTTGTCAAAGGGCTTTGTTGTTTGCTGACTGAATTTGTAATAATAACGCCGAATATTATTATTCACTGTGTTTATTTATTTGTTTGATAACAAACACTTTTTGTTTAGCCCTTTCAGGAACGTAAAGTCTCCACAAGCCATTTAAAATAATCTTTTTTTTTTTAAATTTCAGCTTCCGGTGTGGTGCAGACGTAACGCTCTTGTTTTTGAGCCATAAAGTTCCAGATTCAATTTCAGGCCAGGACAAAATAAAAATCTACATTTTTTAAATTTTCCTAGGTCTGAGTGTTACGTGTATACGTGTTTGGTGCATTGTGTATGTGTATTGTGTCAGTATCCATAATAGAAAATTAATAGAAATTAGCTCGATCATATGAATGCTATTTTATGCAATATTTGAAATGAAATGTAGTCAAAATAAAAAAATTAGAGCTAAAAAATGTATGAATTACTTAACACCAACTTTTTGTATGTTTATATATGAATATATCTTGCAAATGCCAATGTGAGTAATAAATTGAATAATAAATAAATAAAATACAATGAAATAACATGAATCATTAAGGAAAAGTTTAGGAAAAATTAAATCCAAAAACTGTTTTACTTGGTCTGTGAAAGGACCCATAAAAAAAGAAATATTAGTTTTGAAACACAATATTAAGCCCATTATTAATTGAAATATTAATAAAACAATGTTTGACAATATTTTGGTGTTATTTTATACAAAAGAAGGAAAAATAAAATGTTAAAACTGCATTTTATAAAATTTCAATTTCATCATCGTACATTTTTCAAGCAAATATTTTAATACTTTGGTACGGTAATTATGTATCATCAGATCATAAAAATTGTGATAAATTGAATTTAAAACATTCATATGATAGTGGCTCATAATTATAATAATATGGTTGACGATACATGATAATAACACATCTCTTTATATTTTAATTTTAACCCATTGTTTTCTGTTTGTCACATACTTAACTTGTAATGAAGCTTCACTTTAATTTTGCCTGACGATGAGAGCGGAAGCTCTTGAAAGCCGGCTTGCAATAATAAATAAAGTCAATAGTGGAATAACTATATATCGTGTAAGATTATTTCTTTGTGTTGTATACTTCCCCTAGACTTTAAACTTTAAAGGGTTAATCATTAGTTACTTATATATTTCGTTTAGGTATTTACTGTAAAATTGAACTTGTTAAAGGTTAATAGCTTTATAATGTTCATTTATTCTGGTTAGGTACATCTACTTTCTTTGTTATCATGTTTCTATTGTACAATTTTTTGCATTATTTTTGATTAATACGGTGAGCTCGCCAATTACTAATTAATTTCTTTTTGATCTTTCAAATGTAATTATTAAAATTCATTCATAATATTAACTCATTTAGTAAACACAAGACGGATACCAAAACCAATCAGAAACCTCGATTGGAGAACCATGTCTACACAATGTTAAATCTAATCGGAAGAAGTGAGAAAGGTATCCCAACGCTTACGAATTGGCTCAAGGCTGGCTTAAGTGATCACTTTCGGTGTCCATGGACAACGTTCACCAATTCCACCATTCTCACTGTCACGATGTAAGGTCCACCAATTGGTGGACATTACATCGTTACACTTCTTCCGATTAGATTCTACACAATGTTACATTGTGTAGACATGGTTCTCCAATCGAGGTTTCTGATTGGTTTTGTCATCTGCACCCAAATCCGGTTAAACAATGAAAAAATTAGTAAATATTCTAAACACAAGACGGATAGTCTAAGTGAAAGAATCTTTCTTTCTTTTTTTCCTCGAGGCAAGGCACCCGATACCGAGTGAATTATGCCTATTTCGCCATGCCCTAGTAACAATGTCGGATCTAACATTTTGGTGAAAATGTTTTTATGGCATAATTTTAATTACATGTATATAACCTAGCTATTGTAAAAATAAAAACTTACAATTTCATAATATTTCGCCTATTTCACAAAATAACAACGTGGGATCTGTATTAACGTGTCCGTATAGCAATGACGTATGTTAAGTTATTACATTGCTAGGCGCAAAATCAGCATGTAGTTGGATCGTGATGTGGGCGTATCTACCACTTCCATCCTTGTTATCGGATTGCATTAGACGAATGCTTAGACATACTTAGTTTACCTGCGCCCGCGCCACTCGTAGGACATACTTTGATTTGTTGTTAAAAAATATTACTTATCTTTATTTATTTACACTTTCTTGTTATTTTTAAGAGTGAATAATATCAAGTATAATATATTTAAAATGTTTAGTAATAGAACAAAACGAATGGTAAACACGGCAATGAACATGACAGAGAGTGATGTACAAAATAAAAATAATTGTGAACCAATTCAACAAAACTCGCTGTTGTCATGCGGTAAGTAAATTTTATAATTCGTTATTATAATTTTGTGACACAAACAAAAATATCAATTTATGAGTTATGTAGTTTTTATGGTAGTGAATTAACTTTCCCAATAGCAATGTCGATTGTGGTAGTTAAAACAATGTTACTCGGAACTGGAATTTAATAATTAAAATGGATTTATTTATAATATATTTTTATTCCTCAATCAATTAAGTTAATGTAGAAGTAAAATTAATTAAATTACATGTAAATTTATTTTCTCTGTAACTACCACCTACGACAATGTTAACCGGACAAGAAATATTTAAAAACTATGTATGTGACATATCCGACGTTTCAACGCGGATCGCGAAATTGCAATAACGACGGATGTGCCACATCCGATGTTACTGTTTGGGTATGGTATTCAAATCCATCGTTTCTGTATTTGCAATTAGGTATTAAAATTGTTTTTTTCCAAACCTTTTGCTAATAAATCATATTAATATTGTTGAGAATAATATTATTCGATAACTAAAATAATGTTTTTAACTTAGTGTTATGTTTAACTACTTATCTATTTTCTAGATAATGTTGATTCTACATTACCGAAGATTGTAAAAAATGACGAGCAGATGATATTGGATTCTAATGAAAAGGCGAATGATTTTTATAAAAATCCAATTTTAAATGAATATAGAGGTTGGTACGAAATTACGATTATTTAAAAAGATTCTTACGAATCCATATACCTACTTTGATTTGCGTATTTATTTTTTTCTGCATTATCTTCTTCAATAATTCTTTTTGAAGTTGAGTCATAAAAAACAAAATTAGAATGTATCTTTTTAAAAATTGTATATATTGTTATATTGTGTATTTTTCTTTGCTATTTTTAATAAATAAAATAATTAAATATTAATTAGTTTATTTTTTTTTATTATTTTATACTAGGTGATGTTGACTCTCCTTTGCCAGTTACTTTAGATGAAGGAACTATGATTTTTTTGGAAAATACCTTAACGGAAGCATTCGATGATGACGTGGGGGGCGGGAGGAATATTTTGAATTCCAATGGAAACGGTATGTATATTCATCTCAACGCTTCGGTTAAGAACACTAACTTTACTCTCTTCACTGGGGTACTTAAACATAAAAATAATATCGTTAGCAAAATTTATATATTTTATTAGTTTTTTAAGGTTTTTTTAATAATCCATATTTTTTTAAGATAATATTGATTCTACATTACCGACGATTCCAAATGACAAGCAGATGATATTGGTTAGCAATGAAAAGGCGGATGATGTAGAAGAATCACCAAAATTAAATGAAATTAGAGGTTGGTATGAAATTATGACTTACTAAACTAATCCATATTTACCCACGTGTATATATATTTTTCTATATAATTATTGATTGGTAAATATTTTATATTGTTTTATTCTAGGTTATGTGGAATCTCCTTTACCAGCTACTTTAGATGAAGGAACTATGAGTTTTTTGGAAAATACCTTACAGGAAGCATTCAATGATAACGTGGAGGATGGGATAAATATTTTAAATTCCAATGGAAATGGTTTGTTCACAATATTATAATCGCTTCGCTACTACATATAATAGACTTATTTAAGTTAATAATAATTGGTAAAAAATATTTTTTTAAGACATTCAATTAAAATCAATAAACCAGATTTATTTATATTTGGTTTTGCGTTTATACATAATAGCTCGGCAGAAATTATCCAATCTTTTTTACCTTTTTTGCATATAATTTCTCATGAATTTCTTATAAATTGTTACAGATTCATATACTCCACTTCCTTCGGATAGTGAATGTGATGGTGTTTGTCAAGATGAATTCTGCCCAAAATTTTGTGACACAATTAACATTTTTTCCGAGCAAACACCATTATCAAATATTAGTAACATATCGTCATTAAGTAAAAACAGAAAAAAAACTTTTAAAAATGACGTTGGTAAAAAACGGTTGGTTCATAAGGAAAATTGGGAAAGTTTTCAAAGGAAAGCATTGAAAAACACTGGAAAAATGTTTGTAAATCACAGAGGTAAAACTATTGGTAAAAAAATTATGAAAGAACAGTGTCCATCTAATTGTCGTCAGAAGTGTGGCGATAAAATAAAAAACCAACAACGTCAAGTTATATTTGATACCTTTTGGGCTTTAGGTGATAGAAAAAAACAGTGGGAATATGTTCTTAAGTTTACAAGCAGAGTAGTTAAGAAACGTAGAACAACTGATACTATAAAACATAACAGACAATACACCTATATATATTATTTACCTTTGGATAATGGCAAAGTTAAGGTTTGCCAAACCATGTTTTTAAATACAATTGCCTCCGGAGAACGAGTAGTAAAGACAGCATGGGAAAAATATGATGGAGTTGCATCCTTACAAGATGATAATCGTGGACATAATCTCAACAAAAAGTGTGTTATAAATACTGATATGATTAAGAGCGTGTGTGATCATGTCAATTCTTTCATCCCATTGGACTCACACTATACAAGAAAAAATTCCAAAAAACTCTATCTTGAAGAAAATTTATCGATCGCACGTATGTTTAAATTGTATTGCGAATGGTTTAACCCTGAAACATACAACGTTAGAGCAGATACGGTTAGACAATACAGAGACATACTTAATAAAAATTTTAATTTGGGGTTATTTAAACCTAAAAAAGATCGCTGTGACATCTGTCATTCCAATGAAAATATTGGTAACCAAAATAATGACGATTACCTTAAGCATATTAAAAATAAAGAAGTGGCAAGATCATTAAAAGCAAACGATAAAGCTGAGAGTGTGTCTTCCAATGGCAAAATTTTGACAGCAACATTTGATTTTCAAAAAGTCTTGTCAACTCCACATGGCGACATTAGCATATTATATTATAAAAGAAAATTGTCAAATTTTAATTTCACAGTTTATGACATTAAATCAAAGGGAGCGATTTGCTATTTTTGGCATGAGGTAATAGCTCGGCGTGGTGCAAATGAAGTGAGCAGCTGCCTTTTAGATTATATAAAAGAGAACGTCCAAAAAGGAGTAAAAGATTTTCGATTTTGGTCAGATAACTGTTCTGGTCAGAATCGAAACAGAATCGTTTTCTGCTTTTACTTATATGCGTGTAAAAAATTTGGCATTTCTATTATTCATCGCTTCCTAGAAAAAGGCCATACCCAAAATGAAGGAGACAGTGTACATTCAGTTATAGAAAGGGCTAGTCAAGGAAAAATAATTTACACCCCAGCTGAATGGCAACTTTTAATTAGATGGGCAAAAACATCTGACGAGCCATACATAGTGAGAGAAATGATGAGAAATGATTTTTATGATTTTAAAAAATTGATGGTAAATAAATATTGGCAAAAAAATATAAAAAATGAAAAAATATTATGGACTAAAATACGAGAAGTACGTGTACTTGAGAATTCTTGTAATAAATTTGAATATAAATATAACTTGGAAGATGAATATGAAACATTGATTGTACAAAGATCTGATACTCGAACATCGGAACGCCAACTACCGGTAAATTTATGTCCAGCTTATGATAACGCTGTGCCTCTATCAGCTGATAAATATAAAGATCTAATCGACTTGTGCAACAAAAATATTATACCAGTCAAATATCATTCATTCTACAAAAACTTGCCAAATACAGAAAATAAAACATACTCCTCTGATGAAAGTGATCACAGGTGATAAATTGAAATCAAGCTTTACTTTATATTTTGTTTTCTTTTACTTTTTTCTATTTATTATTACGTACTTATATAAGTACTTCCTTAATTTCACAACTTTCAGATTAGTTTCAGTAGACACAAGTATTTCTTTAATTTGACACCAATTTGATTATTTCCAATGTATTTTGTTTATTATATGTTTTATTTATTTACTCATTTGTCTATACTAATTTCATTATTTAAATAAGAAATTATATTTAAGATGTAATAAATAACACCACAAAAAAACTGTTCTTTTATTTGAATATGTGGGTATTTTTATATTTTGTATATTTTTTAATTAAATTTTAGTAAGTTTTTTAACCTTAAAAAAGTAAAAAAATAAATTTTTATTCAAAGGTCTTTTGGGGGTTGCAACAATTTTAGATTCGCAAAAATAGAAATGTCGGATCTAGTAAATCATTCCTAGATGATAAGAAAAGCCACAAATAACAAAGTCGGATCTGGAACATCCGCCGTTGATAACAATCTAAGAAACCAATAACAATGTCGGATCTGGTACATCCGTATTTGCAGTATGATGAAAGTCCAATTAACAACGGCGGATGTGCCATATCTCAAAACCGAGTAATTTTTCATGAAATTCTTCAATGACATTTCAACAATATCAATAAGATTGCAACATGTGCAAAATTTCAGAAAATTTTCTTTAAAAATGTAAATTTTATAATAAAAAAACATACATTTTTGTCTTCATTTCGCTCTCCTGTAAAATAACATTTTTGCAGATCCGACATTGTTACTAGGGCATGGCGATTTGTTGACAAGAACTTCGGTAGTTACAGTTAAATGTATATGTATTTCCGTAGCGTGGTAGGCACCTACATTCGCCTCAAACTCCTACACTACACGCTGCAAGTACATTACAAGGGCATTGAGTTCAATGACCCCTAAGTGGAAGAACGATCTATTGCAGCATTTTAAAGTATATACAAACTTTATGACGTTTCAAGAAGTAACAATCTATCTATCTATGTGTACCGTCACGCCGTGTCCCAGGTGGGGCAGAGAGAGAACAGAACGATACACATATCTATCATTACATACTCCACGTGGTCAAACTTCGTTGTTCTTGGATGTCCACGTCTTCTCACATCCCTTTTTCCAGATAAATACACCCTCTTCGTCATACTTTCATCGTTCATTCGCTCCACAAGTTCAAACCATCGCAACAAATTTATTTATTTATTTATTCTTTTTGCACATCATCATTACATAGCAGTAGTGTTAACAAAATAATATAAAATTTTAAAAACTAGGACGATGTGCAGTGGCGAGATTATCACTATAAAGTGATTTCTTCCATCTAACCACGTATTTATACGTATTCTATTAACAATACTCCTCTCCTCCTCTCACATCCGTTCATTCTCCTGATATCTTAATTCTTCACTTTGTCTCGTAAATGTTTTACCAACCAATCCTCTCAGCTATTGCATTTCATATGTGACTTATGATGATTGATTGAAAGGATCTAATGATGGATGAAATATATCAACTTCTCCAGGAAACTCATTTCCCAATGGCTGAATTCTTTTTCAGGATGAATCAGTACCAGAATGGTGTTGTGCTTCAGCATATTTGCTATATTTGACACATTTCTATATCTAATAATGGATCGAAGTAGGTAATAATAACTTTAGTAAAATACGGGAATTGAAATACATTATAAATATACCTAAGAGAAATCACTGTTTTTGTTGAATTAAGAATAGTATGTTATGGTTCGGTGTATGATCTTCCACTGGAGAGAATACAAGATATTTTGGGGTTTGTTCCGTGATTTGTTTTGTGTTTTGTGTAGGAGTACGTGTGTTAATTTGTGGTGTGGGATTTGTGATGTGTATGGTTGAGGGGTATATTGTTTATTTTTTTTTTTAATTTTATATGGAGAATGGTTTGTTTGTGTATTAAATTTTCATGTATGGACAGTTTACAGTGCAGTATTTTCTTGTTATGAATGTTGTTTAATTAGGTCAATCTTTATCCTGGGAGATGTGATTCGGGTTTTTTATTTAAACACGCAGAGTCGAAGAAAACAAGTATATTTCACAGAGCAAGTGTGAGTGACAGGTAAAACAGAGATAGAAATGCAAGTTACAATGGTTTATATAGATGATTATAACCATAAACAAAATTCTATGGATCTGATCGTAAAGGTGTGCTTACATGTTCTAACAAATGTGATTGTGTATATTATGTGGGAGATGAATGCTTTTTGTAATTGTGTATATGTTTGTATATGATTGATACTCGTATGTTTGTGAGATGTTTGCCCTAGTACAGTATCTACCTAGTTGGGCAGCTTCAATAAAGTATGTTTGTAAATTGTAATTTATTAAGAAATAAATAAATATAATTATATGCATTTGAGGTTTAATATGTATAACATAATTTTGTTTCGTTTCTTGAAAATATTACCAAACTCAAAAGTGGCGATTTTACTTTATATTAAACCTACATAGTAAAGTTCCGTGTGTTAAAAAACATTCTTTCATGGAAACGATTCAACTGGGGAAGACTTGAGACTATAAGAAAGTTACTGAATTCCATCATAACTACAAACATGTGAAAACAGCTTACTATAATTAAACTGAAATCATACATACCAAAAGCATCAGGCACACATGATTAATAGGCCTTCTGTTGCTGAAGAATATTCGAAACTTTTAAAGTTGTGTTTTGGAAAAGCTTTAATAATTTATTCTCTTGTTATACGTTATGTTCTTAAAACTTCAAACTTAAAGTAAAATTTGAAAACAACATGTCAGTGTTGACAATTTTCGTATTTCATAAATTTTCGTCATGTTCTGTAATTTAAAGTTTTCCCTTTACAGCAACAATAGTAAGAACTTGTCATGTTGTGAGGAATATCATTCCATTATTCATTACACGCAAATCTCTCGAATTTCCATATGATACAAAAATATGCCTACTCAAATTAAGAATACTCCATAGTAATATCTTCAGAATAGTTTAAAATGTTAGTGTATGTGAAATATGAGTGTGAAGTTTACTATTTTAGTGAACAACTAGCTGACCCAGCGAACTTCGTACCGCTTAACAATCAATGAATGATTTATATTTTTTATCTCTTTACAAACTCCCGTATTGTCCAAGTGTGTCATCGTGTAGTGTAAAAAATTAAAATTCATTTATGTTGAAAAATTATACTTAACTCATATTAATTGTTTACAAATTATCTGCTGTACGTAATATAATTATGCAGGTACTAACTTATTTTTTTAGGTAGATACATATTCATTTTAAATTTATAATTTTTTTTCCATGATTTGTTTAAATTTGAAATTTCAGAACCACAGATGTTAGATTGTATGGATAACGATTCTAATTTGAAAATGTATACAAAAATTATTCTATAAATAGGCTAATCTATAAAAAATCTTCATCGTTACATAATATATAATTCTCCATATTGTTTTTATTATTGAAATAAAACATGTATGGCGTAAATAATTTTCTTCATATTTTTTCTTCCTGTGAATTTGTAAGATATGTATTTTAATACCAAATCGGCTATTCGGGGCGAAGAAGAATCCAACAAATCATAGATCATTTACATAAATAGGTACAGCTATTCTTGAGTTATAAATGGTGTAACTAACACCACTTTCTTTTATAGATATAGATAGTGATTAGTGTTATGAAATAATAATAATCATATGTATTCTTATTTCCGTGGAGCACTCGGCAAAAAATCGGTTTCCCAATCTTTTCCGTTAATTTTCGAGTGTTTTACAGATATTTGCAAAATAAAGACATTTTACATTTAAAATTCAGCGATTAGGTTTGCCACTCATGAACAAACATATATCTAATAGTTTAAGTAGTTTTCAAACCCATTCAAAGAGGAATTTCAAAAACAGTTACGTAAATTTAAATCTATTTAAGCACGTATTAAGAGTAGGTATTAGTAAAAGCTGACAATTTGATAGAAGCTTGCCAGTAAAACGTTAGCACTATTTTTTTATCTGAGTAAAAAAAGATTTGCCAAAGTCCAGCATTAACATAATTCATTGCGAATACTTGTGAGGATTACTTCAAAAGTTTTGTTGAAGAGATTTTTTTCAGCCGTTTTTATTTGATTTTAAAAACGATTTTACCCTAAACTTTGGTCTCTGCCTACAACAAGATATAAGTCATAACTTTATTACGATGTTTGAGAGTCCATAATCTGGATGTAAAGTTTACTTTTTTTATTTGTGAAGATAACAAAGCTCTATTACTGAATTTCTTTAAGGGATGGAATTAATTATCTCCAAAAGTTCCGTAAGAATCCGATCGAAATTACAAACATTTTTCGTTGGATCTTAAAAACAAAAAATGCTTAGTAGGTATATATCTTTAAGAAAAACCGAAACCATATTTCTGCATCTTTAACTTTATACCTAGGTTGAAAAAACTTTAATTCTCGGATATTTCAGGAGTCTAAGGACTAAATTTATCCGTTTAGGTGACAATTTATTTATCTTATCTCTCCAGTCCTTCAGCACCATTATGCCAGTGTTGGCATCTCCGATCTTACCACGTCAGTGGGCGGGAGACCTGGCTGACGTAGTAGATCCCACCTTGAGACTCACACATCCACGAATGCCTTAAAGTGTGCAGCGTTTGTGGTATAAAGCTTTTTACGTGGGGCTTATCGGTTTTATAAATAGTTCAACTCTAATAAGTCCATTTTAAGGGTATAGGGTCCGGTAAACACAGCAGTTTTCAATCAGCTGAGCCACCGAACACATGACTACCATGAACATAAAAACGCATAACTCTCTCAACTGTGGCCTGTCCTCTCTCTGCCTATAAACCCACTGCATTGTGCCTTCAAAGAATTACATAATATATGAAGCTGAGAAAATAAAAACTTAAAAAGGTCATCATTTCACAGCTCAATTACTTATCCAAAACTCATTACTTATTTCTCCCGCGCTGTGACTATCGTTGACAGTTTTCAAAACTGTTTTTTCAAAAGTTTTGACAGAAAATATGATAAACTGCTTGGAATAAGTCGCCTACATCTTTAATGCATATCACCCAAAGAAACGGTATTTAAGGATTAACTTTTTAAGGTATGAGATCTTTTTTCACAAAGACACCTATAATTATCGTTCCATTTTTCAAATCCTTATTATTTCCACTTAGGTATAAGGAGACGATTTATTAAAGATTTGAAAGAGTTTTCCTGTATTAACTCTTAAGTTTTAAAATATTTAAAAATGTTTATCTCACAGATTATTTGTTCGCTATCTTTTCCATTAATGGATTACTTCAATGAGTCTTTCCAGGTTCCCATGAAACCATTCATTATATATATCCAATATAATTGTGTGCCTGGAAGCAGTGTGCACTTGGATAAGTTTGTTACACGATGGTTACGAGAATTGAGAAGGGAAGAATGTGAGCGATTAGCTGTTATTGCAGATGTTGCAGTGAGGAGAGGCAGATAGAGAGAGAGAGAAACTGGCTGCATTCTCATCTTTTCTTCTTGATCTCTAAATTAATTTTCTTTTTTATATATTAATTATTTCGCATACTACACATTGAACGTTACAAAAACTGATTATATAAATCAAAAACTTCCAATTTTTATATATCAACCATTATTTTAAAAATTTAAAGGAATGTAAGAAAGTAAAAATTATTTTTATTTTTGTTACTAATAAATTTAAAAAAAAAGCTTATAAAGTTTCATTTATTTACTTGTTTACGAATGTATCAAGCTGCAATTTTGATTCGCTATTAATAAGACGTGTCTATGGTCGAAAAAGGATGAAAGTAGCATAAATGCAGTACCTAGAAATGAGATCGTTGAGAAGGATGTGTGGTAAAAGTCTGAGTTATTGTGTGCGTAACAGTGATATACGAAAGGAATGTGGAATGAAAGTTGGTTTTTTTAAAAAGGGTGAATGTAAATAAGTTACGATTGTTTGGGCATGTGGAAAGAATGAATGAGAACAGAATGACCAAGAAAATATATGTAGGTGAGGAGAATGGTGCTCGGAAACGTGGACGTTCGAGGATCAAATGGCAAGATCATTTACATAAATGAAATTCTACAGGATGGCCACGTGTTGAGTACATTGAACAGTAGAGAATGCATGAGAAATTGTATGACAGTGACAGAAACGAAATATGTATCGTCGTTGCATATTCAAAAAGGGGTATGAGAATTTATAAATGTTTTGACATTTCTAGAATAAATTGCTTATAATGACATTATAACCATTTAATAAAGTGATTCTTAGTTTCAAATATTAAAATTCAATACTTAAAGAATAATATCCAATGCCAATAAAAGGTCCTAACAACAATTTTAATGCCCTAACAGTTTTCAAAGAGTATGCCAAAATGATAATGTTCGCATATACCTCTTTTTGAATATGCAACGACGGTATGCAAGGATAGAAGGAAGTGGGACTCGATCCTTTCTGCCTACTCTGCGAGGAGAGCGCCATGATGGTTTGTTTGTATGTATGTCTACTTGTAAGTTTATAAAGTTTGATAATTTCCTCTATATATTGAGTAATGTTTCAGAAACAGCTACGGAATGTTTTATTAAGTGTCGTGTATTGTGTATCATGGAAACGCAAATCATGTTTTTGTCGACGGGAAGTGATTAATTAATATTCAAAGAGCCCGACGAGATATATAATATCTACTAATACTACTGCTGAATGTTTTACCAGAGGCGTACCTTTTCATATATGTAAAATACAAACGCATGCCTCAATAATTTCACGACAAAAGTTTTAGTTTACTGTGAAATTTGTATAAGGTTGAATTAGGTTTTATAACAAAAACCCAGATATATAATCATCTACATATGGTCTCCATGATATTCTAACTTAGAGCGATCAATTAATATGATTCGCTTTTAATCTCTGAACTCTCACAAAATATAAAAATAATTAATATTTCAAGAGTTTTGGTGTTTACACTGTGGAAATCCATTTTTAATTTTATTTAATAAAATATAAAAATGTATTTTTGAGCACTGAACCAGTTTCCCTGATTATGCCTGCAAGGATAGGCGAAAACGTTCGGTATCTAACCTAACAAAGTGGAAATTAAACAGTGCTCTGCTCAATAATATATTTTTATATTTTATTTAAAAAAAAATTATTATTCCCTTTTCAAGATCGACCAATGTCAATGCAATTTGAAATAAGTGTTCCTTTCTACTATTGTTTGTTAATTCACAGAGAGACGTCTTTCGACTTATAAGGTCATTATCAATGATTGACACTTGTTTCAAATTGCATTATTATGGAATTCTACTACGTGTGCACCGACAAAATTAATAAATCGATCAATGTTGTATCATGATGTTTTTAATATCATTAATTTTAGAAGGATTAACTATGTTAAAGTTGCGAGACATTTTGAATGTTTTTTAGTATTCTACAATGCACATCCGTTACTTGATTATTTAAATCGCAATCGATTTCGGTAAATCTATAACATTGACGAGTGATACAATACAATTAGTATTGTATTGCTCGTCAATGTTATAGGTTTACCGAAATCGATCGCGATGTAAATAATCAAGTACCGGATGTGCATTGTAGAATACTAAAAAAACATACAAAAAATGTTTTTATTTTAAAATTATTATTTAATTATTTTTGTGCATTTGATAAATATTTTAAATATCAAAAATTACTCAAATTACTCAGTTTTTGAGTGTTTTACCTTACAAAGAAAAAAAAATATCTATGCTATTTATTTTTATGGCGTTAACGTTGTGTTATAATATTATAATGAGTTTATTACTGCCTCGATAACTGGATATTACAAGATATCAAGATAAAAAGACTAATGCAATTTGAAATAAGTGTTCCTTTCTACTATTGTTTGTTAATTCGCAGAGAGACGTCTTTCGACTTATAAGGTCATTATCAATCATTATCAAGATTGATAATGACCTTATATGTAAGTCGAAAGACGTCTCTCTGCGAATTAATAAACAATAGTAGAAAGGAACACTTGTTTCAAATTGCATTATTATGGAATTCTACTACGTGTGCACCGACACAATTAATATGTAAAAAGTCTAGTTCCGCCACTGCCTTGTACATATTGTTACCGAAGGGGGACGGTATGTATAATATTTTATTAATTACTTGTACTTGTGAAAGTAATTAAGTAATTATTTAACAAAATATTATTATTAATCGCGAAATTAACGCGGAACGAAAAGCATACAACATTTTATTCGATGACGTACTAAGACCACCAATCACAAATCATTGCTGATTAGACGAACTTTATTGACTGACTATTTTTTACTATAAATAAAAATGGTAGACTCTAAACAATGCATATTAGTTTTTTAGTGTCATGTTTTAGGCCCACGACCGAGTGTTGCAGAAGGAACCTGGAGGCTTAAAAGCAATCAAGAAATTCGCATAACAAACCAACCATTCATCACAAGTGAGATCAGATCCCGAAGATTGGCATGGATTGGTCACGTCGTTAGTTTCGGAGAAGAAAAGGCAACTAAAAGTACTCTGCAGGGTATGCCCTCTTAATCTTTGTTTTATTTCATGTTTTTTTATATTTTAACCATCAGTATTTGTTGTTGTATTTATATTTTTATTCCTTTATATTTTAAATATCATAAGTTCTTACATGTACATATCTTTACATATTTATATTTTTTGTGGATATTTTAAATTATCTTGCTTGTCATGTATTTTTATTAATCTTATTACTAATTTTGAATTTTAACATGTTCATAATGTTTTTTTTTTTTTAATTTTGTTTTATTCTTTTGTATTTGTCTCATGCTTAGGATTGTTTAAATTTACATGTCTGGCACTGTTGTTGCATTCATTGTTTGTATTACATATTGGTAATGATAGGAGACTTTACTGGTCCACTTATGGCTTTATATGATTCTGTTTATTGTTACCTGTTTATGACTGTTTTTATCCCTGTAAAATGTAATAGGTAAATAAATATCCGAGGGCAGAAAACCGTTATGCAGATCAAAATAAAGATTGTTGGATAACATAAACCGAAATCTAGAGGAACTAAATGTTAAAGATGACAGGCAATCCGTTGCTCAAGATAAAAAGGCTTGGAGATCTATTGTTTTGGAGGCAAAGGCCCTACAAGGGCTATTCGGCCATCGGAAGTAAGTAGGTAAGTTAAAGTAAGTGTCATGTTAAAGGCGGGTGTTCGTAAAACCTCACGTCAAAGGCAATAAACATCTAAAGCGATGAGGCATGCCACCCAATCTGAATTTCTTTTTTTATTGGCATGAAGAGGGCGATCTGCATGTTTGTAAAATAATTTAGTTTACTGTCTATCCCATAAATTTCATACAAACAAATACATTATTATTTCAAATTGACGCATTTAATACAAAGATATTTTGAGAGGCGTTAAAATATTTCAGAAAGTTTTAACAGCTTACAGATTGTAGAAATATGTTATGACAACTGAAGGAAAAAGCTTCTAAAGGAAGAAGCTCTGTAGTATTGTCATTATTATTACTATGGATGTATATACAAGCACCTTTCTTCTGAAGAAACAACTTTTAATTGTCGAGTTGAAAGGGAAAATCATCCAACTCCATTAAACTTTCAGAAACAACTTGTTGTTTTCGTTAAAATATTAGAACAGAGACAGAAAATTGATGTTGATGAATAGGTAGGCTAAAACATTATGAGAGCTTTAGAGCTTTTAGTAAATAATCCTCATAAACATAATATATAAGCTACTTATATTTCTATTTCTGTTGTTATTCAATATTTTAGTACCAACAACTTGGATGACCTTCTTTCACAATACGCAACTCTAGTAAACTAAAGAGACAGATTTCTGCCCTGTGCTCTCATGAGGATCGGAAAGAGGCAATTGGATCATATATTATTCCTTTAGATCCATAAAATTGACATGGATTTAATCCGTGGAAGACTGATCATTAAAATAAATTCTATATGAAAAAGATCTTTGAGAATAGCTAAGCGACTTTTGGATAATACCAATTGAGATAAATGAAACAAAAAATACAAAGACTTAAGCTTTGCTAAGTGACCAGGGCCCCTAGTCAAAACACATTTAAGCGTTACGTTTTCGTTCAAACAAGACGAGGTTGCGAGAACGCATCAATTTTCGTAGTTAAAATACACAAGTAGCTACGAAAATTGACGCGCTCTCGCAACGTCGTCAACGTTTGAACGAAAACGAAACGAAAACGTAACGCTAAAATGTGTTTTGACTAGTCCTACTGGTTTTGTCTTAGTGATGATGATTTTGGATGATTTTATTTTATTTATGACGCCGTTTTACAGTCTCTAGACCGTCTCAAGGGCGCCAGTGAAGAGTTCTGTTTTTAATTTGCCTCTAAAGCTAGTGACCGTCAGATAATACAGTCATTATCAAATTATTTCTACTACATATCGTGTTGTTACTTTTATACGTATGTCTTAATCTAAACAATAACATAGGATTGTTAAATAGTTTATATACTTTATGTATTTGATTAATTAAATACAATGAACAGTTATTTTTGGAATGGCTGGGCTGGTGTTTAACAGCTGGTCCAAGTGTCACATACGAAAGTTTACTTACTTTCTCACTTTCGATGGCCGAACAGTTTTGCAGGACCTTTGCCTCTTTGGCATTCGAAAGTGATAGTTGTTAATTAGTTAATTTAGTATTAAAATATAAGAATCTTTGGGTATTTTTACAATGCAACGGATCCTGCGGGGGAAATGGCCTGGATGGCCATTGACAAAGATAACATACGAAAGAGAATAAAATACAACCCTAGAACGAGAAGAGTCGACCTCAGCAGCCATCAAGGGCAATAAGTTGGAACAGAGGTATTAAGAACAAAAAGAAGAAGATTCGTTGAATATTTTGACTCTTTATAGATACAACTTTAGAGTTTATCGGTAGCCTGGAAACCCAGATATATATTTTTTTTTACAAAATTTTAGGTATCTAATTACAGTTTCATATCCAAAGGATAAAGTTTTTAAAACATGAGATTCACGTTTCTATCGCTTCGTTTCTTATTCAACAATATATTACGTTTTTGTATACCATGTTCAACCATCTAATAATTGCAATTTGTAAGCGAGTAAAGAGACATATTTCTATAATGTAAGAAGAGTCGAGTTGGAACACTGCCAAATTGTTCCGTTTTACATGCATATCGTATTATCGCCTTTCCGCAGGTTTTTGCAGGTCGCAGTTTACCGCAAAATGTGGTATCGTAAAATTTGAACCTTATAATGTTTCAACAGCACCGAGAAACATTTCCTCAAACCACAATATAATAAAATGAAATTAACAATTCTTGCCCATGAGGCATTGAATTTCATTAGAAGCACGTTTCTTTGCATTTAATATCAGATAATTTGTGTAAATATTGTGAAAAAATACTGTAGAGGATATTTATGAAATGAAAAACGCTGTTCTTCTCATTTACATACCTATTACAGTTTTGATAGTATTTTTTTTCATTCTTAACTTACATTGACTACAAACAATTTCATAGAGAAATACCTACACTAAAATTAAATACAATCAATATACAGAGGGCGAGTTTATCGCAAATGTGTGATTTTATCAAACTAACCCAAATGTACAAACTCAAAAATCTAAGATAAATTGAAAAAAAACAAAGTACCTATGTAGCTAACTTCCAAATGACTTTATTAACTTCTCTTACTACTATTCGGAGACTCTCGACTCCATTATTAAGCAATTAGTAAAAAAGTTTTTTTTTACTAATCGACTTCCAACAAATACCTTCAGTCGATAACATCGAAATTTCAAAAATCTTTTTTTTTCAAAAAAAAAATAGAACTCCATGTAACTGAAAATAAAATTGTACATGGACACCGTAAGCGATCACATTATCCAGCCTAGAGCCAATTCGTAAGTGTTGGAACGCCTTTCTCACCTTTTTCGATTAGATTTTGCACAATGTTGCATTGCGTAATCATGGTTCTCCAATCGAGATGTTTGTATAGTTTTTTCACATACTGAATGTAGGTTTATTTTGTTAACATTTTCTGTTAACGACTGTTTGATCCTGTAATATATTGTAAAAATAAAATAAAAAAGAGTATACGTTCATAATGTTGTCCATTAAAAGCAGACCACCATTATACGCGGTGTACCATCAATTACTGTGTATCATTCGACAAATCTATTACAACTGATTACTCACAACATTACATATAAAACGACACAGAATACCTCATAAAATGCTCTTAAATGTTATCGTGGCTGAACAAAAAACACGACCAAAAGATAAGGATTATAATATGTTTGTATCATACGGTTTTATTGCAGGTTCAGTTGAGTTGGGTTGGGTTCGTTACTGGGTAACTGACAAAATTATGACGAATATTAAGTATGTGTACTATGTAAAAATTATGTTCAGGTCGTGATTAAGATAAAGTGTGAATTTATTGTATGAAGACATAGCTTTTTGTGCCCAATACCAACATAACGTTTATTTTATTAATAAATGTTCAGAATATTTATTATATTTTTATTGTTTAACCAAATTTGGTCACAAAACGCAAATGACAAAACCAATCGGACATCTTGATTGTCCAAAATATAAGCGGAAGGCGTCCCAACGCTTACAAAATAATTGTCTCTAGACTGGCTTTTGTGATCACTTTCCGTCTCCATGGACAACTTTCATCAATTCCACCACTCACCACCCATTAGAGATATGATATAATATGAGATCCCAAGAAATGGTTACTTTTATGGCTTGCATTAAATATTTCTTGATTTGTGGACCTTATATCGTGATAGTGAGAATGGCGGAACTAGCGAACATTGTTTATATACCTACACCATTCATAACTGAATGATATCGGAACTCATTGAGTTGGTAGGCCCCAATGTGAGATATCTGTGAAATATAGTTTTCTATGGAGGAAAATTGTTGCTACAATAATATTATTTGGACTTTTTGGCAAAATATTTTTTTCTTTTTTTATTTGCAAAAATAAAATAAAACTGGCAAAAATAAAATCTAATTCAAATATAAACTTAAGAAAATCTGTATTCGAAGTAGATTTTAGGCAAAAACAAAATCTACCTCGAATATAAACTTAAGGAAATTTGTATTCGAATTAGATTTTATTTTTGCCGGTTTTATTTTATTTTTGCTTATTTTATTTTTGCCGCAAAAATAAAATAAGCAAAAATAAAATAAAACCGGCAAGAATAAAATCTAACTCGAATACAAATTTCTTAAAGTTTCTATTCGAATTAGTTATTAATTATTCTGGTTTTATTTTATTTTTGCCGGCAAAAATAAAATAAAACCAGAATAATTAATCGTGGTGACCAAAAAATAATTCTACATATGGCAACAATTTCGTGAATATTACTTTTTCTATGAAATCTCACATTTGACAACAGTGGGGCCTACCATCTCATATAGTGCCATGATATCTATATAAATAAAAATGAGTTGACCATGTATGTTCCCCTATAACTTGAGAACGGCTGAACCGAATTGGCTGATTCTTTTTTTGTTGTGTTTGTAATTTTTAGGAAACGGTTTGAATGAAAGAAAATTTTTGGAAAATTTAAAGGAAAAGTCGGAAATTTGGATTGTATTTCTGTATGAAAGTGACGTTTGTTTTACAGTTCCGCTGTCAAGTGTTACCATAATGATTTTTTTTAATCACCTGGCTACGCCGGATAGGAACATTTAGTATTAAATAAAAGTATTGTGTCGGCAAACTTCCCTTTCACGACACAAGCTTTTAGTTCACAGTGAAAGGTATACAAGGTTGTATTTGGATTAATAACGATAACCCAGACACATCTCTTAAAAAATATGTTAAAAATAAACTTATTTCAAATATTACACAATCGTAATTAAACGCACATATGTATTTCCAAAGATGATAATTTGATATCAAAAAAATAGTTTTTAAAAAAAACTGCATTAGAGAAGCTTTAGAGGTAAAATAATGATAACAAACTTTCTACATTATTAAGTATGAAACTTTCACCAAAGTCCTGCGCTGTGGTGCAGTTATCCCATAACATATTAGAACCTTAGAAATTACCATTGCACCGAACCGTTTGATACTATATAATGACGTGAATATTAGAGTAGAAATTGTAACGAAAAATCGGTACCATCGCATTGATCCTTTTTGGCCCAATTCAATTTCATCTCAAGTCGCGTTAGTCGAGGAAGATTGCTATTCAACTCACCTATTCATTAAAAAGTATGTTAAGAAATTAAATGGACACAATAAATAATAATTGTAATTTCAAATGTGACTATTAATTTCCGATTCGGCTTTCGCTGTCATCATCAGGGAAATGTATATAAAACTTTTCAGTTCACGTCGTTTTGTGATAATATCACTGCAAGGACACTATCAAGGATTAATTCATACACTGTCAAACAATATCAAGGATCAATTCATTCACTGTTTCGGTGTTTATAAGGACGAAAGACGCTAAATAATAAATAATGCGGCAAAAAAAAACATTTGTTTTTTTATTTCATCTAGGACCAACATCAAGGTTCAATTTCAAAATTACATAGTATCAATTAAAAATGTCCTCAGAATGATGAAATATAATAAAATAAAACCACCGCAAGGGCTCATTCAAAAATAATAACATCTCACGAAGAATAGGGTCTTTAACACCTCCACACTCTCTAAAATTCACAAATAATAGGAAATATTATCCATCTATCTATCTATACCCTCACGCCGTGTCTCAGGAGGGATAGGCAGAGAAAACGGAAAGCCATATAGATCTATCCTTACAAACTTCTTTCGCTTCCTCCACATTCATCCAGTTTCTCATACATGTTCCATATATTCCATAGCGAATAAATTTGGAAAACGGGGAAAAAGTACGCTGGAAGGAAATAAGCCCGTTTTTTAGAATTTTATTCATTTTTCTTCAACTTATTAAGTAATATATATGTAGCTTAATTTTTTTATTCATCAGATTATTGGTCTAGTATTAATGTCAACGTTACTTAACAACTTTAACTTACATAGTTTTTCTCTGTTCCACTTTATAAAGTTAATGTCTCTCTCAGTGAGAATCTAAAGTACTTACCTATACTATTAAAAGATATGCACGGTGCGGTGGAGTAACTTTGTAAGCTTATTTCTCCCAAACCAGTTGTTATTACTATAGCTAATGTCATAATATGGGACTTAGAAAGTTCATTTTTGAATATTTTTAATAATTTAAAAAAAACAAAACAATTCATAAATAAACATTTATATTCCTGCCCAACGCCAAAAGAAAATAAAAAATGGAGGAGATTTAAATATATTAAAAATGCATCAAAAAAAATCTTAAAAAATGTACCTAAGGATACTACAATTTCGTATTATACCGACCATAAAGTTGGTAAGTACATACTTAATAACAGACAAATGACGGAACAGGGGGAAAAAAGTGGGGTTTACCAACTAAACTGTGAAGAGTGTGATAAGACATACATTGGTATGACCACGAGGAGAATAAAAACAAGGATTACCGAACATCTTAATTGTGTAAGGAACTCGGGATTCTCGGAATTCGCCAACCACCTCATAGAGAACAATCATCACATTAACAATAGAAAACCATTTAAGATTCTACATAACGGCAATAGTAATTATAGAAGATTAATTTTGAGAGAGACATTGGAAATACATAAAAACATTAATAGTTGTAATAATATAGTTAATAACATAACAGTACCTAACGCATCACCCATTCTAAAAATATTCCCACTCCACCCTAAGTCCCCGCCCTCTTCATCCCCCACTTAAAATTGTTAACTGCATAATTTATTTATTGTACCTCCGTAATCAATTTGTATTCTTTCTAAATTTAGTATTGATAATGTCTTGGTAAAGGACGAAACAATTGTCTACTCATTTATAAAATATAGTGTGAATTTATAAAAAAAGTTAAGTGTTTACTTCATACCTTCATTTTTGAACTTTTATAAGAACTGACCGAAATGTTTCTTTCACTAAGCTTAAATATGAAATGGTTTACTCCTAGTTACTCACTTTAATGTAAAATACATCAGTTTTAATTATTTATGTACCTAAGTGTGATATAAAGTTTAATGTAGTATTTTAAACTGAGCATCAAACATTGCATCTCTTACAAATTATTGAAAAGTGTGATTTATGTAAAAAGTTTGTTTTGTGCCGCGAAGAAACCCAGCAAAGATTTGGTCTCCTGCTCTTTTCCGTAAGTTTTTGAGTATTCTGTAAAAGGCCGATGTTCGAATAAATAAAGAAATTATACATCTTCGACACATGCCCTTGCTAGCTTCTTCAAGGGCAGCCCACTAGTCTTCTCTCATAGCCTCCAAAGATCTAAGAGATAGTCTGTTTTATGGCATGCGGAGCGCGTAAAACAGCCATCTTAAATGCGACCTCTCTATATGCAGGAGTACGTCTCGCAAACAAACCCTCATAGATAGCTTTAACATTCACACTTTTATACGCGCTCGCGGGGTAGGCAGAAAGGATCGAGCGCAACTTCCTTCTATCCTTTTTTTTTTTTTTTTAAAAAAAAGATATATCTGGGTTTTTGTTATAAACCCAAATACAACCTTATACACCTTTCACAGTAAGCTACTAAAAGCTTGTGTCGTGAAAGGGGAGTTTGCCGGCACCTGGTATCGAACCTCGGACCCCATGTTCACAAGGCCGAGACTCTACCTCCAGGCTACCGACGAACTCAACCTTGCATACATCTTTCGCTTCCGTCACTGTCGTACAATTCCTCATGCATGTTCTCCTGTTCAATGTACTCAACACGTAGCCGTCCTGTAAGATTTGCTTTAGATGATCTTGCCATTTGATCCTCGGTCGTCCATTCCTCTCAGCCAAATAAATCTTCTTGGTCATTCCGTCCTCATTCATTCTTTCCACATGCCCAAACCTTCGTAACTTATTTACATTCATCCTTGTTACTACACCAACTTTCATTTCAAATTCCTCTCGTAAATCACTGTTACGCATACGATCTCCCAGACTTTTACCACACATCCTTCTCAACGATCTCAATTCTACTGCATTTATGCCACTTTCATCTTTCTTTAACCATGTCCACGTCTCACTTGCATACATAAGTGTTGGCACTAAGATAGCAGAGTATAATATATTTGTAGTTTAATAATATAATAAACAGAATACAGTTTAATTCACTTTCTGATAATATATTATTTTTTTGCTGACTTTCTTGTTGTTGTTTTGTATTTATGAAAAGAAATTGTTTGTATTACTTGTACATGAGTCATTGTAATAAAAGGCTTTAATCCCGTTGAATGTACATATAAATAAATAAATAACATTATATTATTATTATTATTTATTTTTCAAAATCCTTAAGTATGCACACATTTATATTTTTATTTTTTTTTTAATTTTATTTATTTATTTCCAAAATCTTACATTCTTTAATAACATCAAAAAAATCATATTGGAATATAATGCCCCACTAGATCGAAATCTGTTCTGGGGCAATATATAAATATAAAACAACATACTCGTATATAAAATTAATTTTAACATTTTTTTTGCAGTTTTTCCTAATTTGTGAATGTGCCTTTATAAAATTTAAAAAAGATAGATTTGTATGTGACATTGATTGAAAACTCTCAATGAATCCTGTCGAGCGCTTTTTATTGCTTTTATTTTTTAATTTAATTGTAATTAAAGCTTTTCGTTGTGACACACTTTTAAACAATTTCAATTAAAAAGTAAATGTACCTATATTATTTTATTTTGCACAATTTGTAATTAATATTGAAACACACCTTTACCAACAATATTCTGTAATTATTGTTGTTGGATTTCAAAAAGCTTAATTACTTAATTGGGAAGTTTAATACATAGTTTAATTGGTTTTTAAATGGAAATTACATCCTTTTTTAGGTTTATTATTATGAAAAAAGGGATAAACGAAAGCGTTCAAAACTTATTTTTCAAATCAAAAAGTCATAATTATGTTGGACCTTTGTATTTGAAGTGAGACTGGAAATTCATTAATATTTTAAGTACCCGTCTGATTCTACTAGATTTAATTAGGCTAATGAATAAGAATCCTTTATACATCGTACTTAGCACGTGTCCATATTTGAGTATTCAGTCTACGTGATCTAGGAATTTGAATCTCGGACAACCACATCTCCGTATACTCTTTTTCACATGCTTGTCTATTATTTGTTCTTTGTCATTCTGTTTTCTTTTATTCTTTGCACATGCACTAGCCATCTTGTTTATTTTTTCAAAACCAGTTACACACTTCAGACAACACATACAAATAAATACAAACAATCATAATCATATTACAAGAGACCATGCATTGCCCAATTTAAAAGTGTATACAAATTAATTATTTGATATATTTCATTAGCCCATAAGGTTGTCATATATCATAAATAATAACAAAAATATTAGATATAAAGTTTTAAATGTGAAATAAACAATAACCATTATTAATCAGTTTGAAACGACTTAACACACAAATCAACAAGAACCATAAAAAACAAATCACAATACAAGTCAAATATACTGTATTAAGGACCAAGTAGAAAATTTTCCTGTTTAGGAGAAGTCACGACGCTTTTGAGACGATCACGGAACATTAAACGGCGCCATATTTTTATATTTTTTTAAAACATCATTATTCACATCAATTAAAAAAATAAATAATGGATTCTAAATTTTGAAATGAAATAAAATAAACAATAAAAAGATTAGTATTAAAATAAAATATTACTATAAGTATAATACATCATACAAAATTCGTACAATCATGCGAATGGTTTGAGAGATCCCAAGGGAGTTTTCTATATCAGATGGTTCCGTTTATAGTATCTTGTTGTAGGTGCGAAAACCTACTTAGCATAATATTACTATAGTGGATGTTAATACACCACATAACATCAGTGAACACCCAAGACATCCCAGTATCATGATTTTAATATTTTAAGAGCTGGCCGAGGTGGATAGAACAACTTACGCGCTCGACATCATAATATAAAAAGCAATTAACTCCATACAAAAAAAACATATTTAAAAGTTTATATTCAATCTATTTTTTACCATTGGCGTACCATTTTCTGCTGTTTTCTTTAAGATAATAAAATTATGTTGAAAAGAAAAATGTAATTTTAACATGTTTTGATAATACATCGTAAATTTTGCTTGTTATTCTTGTACACTTTTTATTCGTTCCGTAATCAAATTTACTTAGCGTAGGTAATAAAAATAAAGTTATAGCATTATTTTTGAGAAGATATCTAGTCATATTATTTCTTGTTTTCACTGTAGATATTTAATATGTACCTACATCGTATCATTAATATTTAACTATGTTAACAAACTTTAAAGTAAATTTAAAAAAAATCATACCATACAAAAGAAGTTTTAGAAATTAAAACGGACAATTTGTAAATCCCTGTTTACTCATAGTATGATCTCAAGGGCACCGTATTGTACGTCCATCACCCAAAGCTTCGAAAAGTGTTTGTAATCAGAAATATAGGTCGTTCTCTTTGTGCCAATAATATAACAAGACATTCATGATGAGTGACATACCTCATCGCTGAATTGAAGATGTTATCTTAAACGTGATTTTGTACGACCATCTGACTTTCACAGGTTATTCTTTTATTCTTCAACATCTCCCGTAGGTCCTTTACAGGACACTTGGGTTCATCAACATTACAATAATACAATAAAAAGGGAAAAAAATAATACAATAGAAAGAGTGTAATAAATGATTTAAAGTTTGTTAATAGAGTGTAATAAGATACACATAATATACAAATAACCGTCGCAGAAAAAATACGTAAATATACAGAACTAGCAGGAGAAATAAAAAATATTTGGCATTCTAGGTCCGTTTATATAATACCTTTAGTCATGTCAGCTACAGGGGTAACTCCGAAATCTTTAATAAATAATTTACAAAAATTAGATTTACCGGTTAATTTGTACATTAAAATTCAAAAATCTATTATAATAAACACTTGTAATATTGTAAAAAGGTTTTTGAACACAGATATTTCAGGCACAATGCTGGTATTTTGATCCCGCGTTTTGAGCCTAATCCTTTGATATCCTGTATATCTGGATAGGTGAATTTTTCCCGGCATTAGACTGTTAAGACTGATCATATGGAGACGTATCTGGTTGTATAATGCTGAGAAGTGTGGATGGCAATTCTGCCGCCGCGTAAAAAATAATAAACACAACATACAAAAATATTTGAAAAGTCAAGACACGATAATAAATAAATATAGATACATAAAATATTTTTCTTCAGTACCAAAAGGATGTAAAGGGTCCCTTTAGCACCATGTCAAAGTTCCTGCTATTACAAAACATACATTGATGCTGTGGACGCCTGCCTTTTATAGGTCACTGTATTGTGAAGATGAAAATAATAGATCGGTTAAGAGATTTCACTACTGAACCTTTGATTGATTCAAGATGAATGATTTAAAAATGAATGTTACTTAGACGAAAATATTGGTTTTTGAAGGAGAAAGTAACAGGGAGATCTATGAAATATAATATTGACGATTAATGTTTCGAGCGAATGAGGGAGTATCTACATATTACATATGTATTTGGGAGGTCTGTTTGCAATAATAATCGGACTATTAATATGTGGCGCCGTTTAATGATCCGTGACCATCTCAAGGGCGCCGTGACTTCTTCCGAATTGCAGCGTCTTCAACTTGGTTCTAAATGTGGTGGAAGATACGATAAGGATATCGAATGAAAAAAAATGGCCAGTGCTAGAGTGAAAGCTGCACTATATCCATTGATAACAATAGGAATGTATCGATAGTGACAGAAATGCCGGTGCACAATACCATCCTGGTACTGACACTTATGATGCAAGCGAAACGTTGTCTTTGTTCAATCACATGAATGTGGTTGAATAAAGATGAGAATGGAATAAATGCTGTGGAGATGCGATATCTGAGAAAAATCGTTGCAAGGTAAAGTGAAAGAATACGAGAAGAGTTTTATGGATAAAACGCGTGTAAATAAGTTGCGATGGTTTGGGCATCTGGAGTGAAAGGACGACGAAGAGGTTTTATGTATTTGAAAAGGGTGTATGAGAAAGCGCAGATATCCAAGATCTACATGGCTCGATCAAATGAATCAAACTCTCAAGGAAGGCCACGTGTTAAGTAAGAGAAATCGACGTGGATGAATGAGAAACTGGATGAACGTGGAGGAACCAAAAGGATAGATAAACAAAGCGTTCAATTCTCTTTGCTTACCCCAATTGAGACACGGCGTGAAGATATAGATAGATAGATATAGAAGATTTTAGCTATGATTTTGAAAAACAAATGAAAAAATTTGGAGTTTTTTGGTTTACATTGTACACGGCTCAAATAACGGTTAGTGAAGTTGGCAGTTTCGGTATATATAACAGTCGTGTGATGTGTCCTGCCCGGAAATCTCTCATCATTTATTCATATCCGTCTCAAATATCATACTCAGTATTATATACATGTTTGGAAACATGATATAGGATAAAAAGGAAAATAGTGATGCTATCTATAATTCTTTACAATATGATTTATTGTCATACGTGGTGGACATGTGTATGAGATATGATTGAGATATACTTATGATTGGTGTTTAGAGGCTTTCCTATACTTTTTGTTTTAAAAATATGTTATACATAAAATGTCACATAATTGAGTTTGGTTTAAATTGGAAAACATTTTTAGCCTCCTTCGTTCTTCTTTTATTCTATATGTCTTCCGGAAAAGATTGGTCTCCCACTCTTTTCTGTAAGTTTCCTAGAATGACATAGGAATTGACTTTCCTGCAACATCCATGGGTGAGGGAGGGTACAACCCTTAATGTGTGTAAGTTTCCTAGTGTCCGGTAAAAGGCAGATGTGCGAAAAATAAGGGCATTTTTACAATTTAAATTCAGCGATGAGTTTTCTCACCCATCCTAAATGCCTTATTTTTTGGTGCACCTAGAAAACAGCTTGATTGGCCTCTTAATGCCGTAAAAAGACATCTAGGATGAAAGATAATTGCTAGGGTCGACTGGAAGACGTTGCTCAGCAAGTAGTCCGCCTTATGGCCTAATTTTGTTAATCTTCATATTGTATAATGATATTATGTATTATTGTATATTCATGTAAAATTTTATGGCCAATAAAGATTCGTTTATTAATTTAGTGTTAAATTGATGATGTGAAATAATGCGTAATATGTGATGTTAAATGAATACTAAGTATTGTTAGTAATATATTTTATAACAATAATCTCTACAATACAGGTAAAGTTTGAAGTTTTGATAATAATCCTGTTTACATGCATAATTAATTTTCTAGAAGTTTTGAATCTATTCCATATAAACATACCTACATTATACATACATCTATGAAACTTTAAAGATTACAAAATACATTTTGAGAAGTTTGTTATTGAATAATTTTTATTCTCCGGAAATAGGAAGCGAAGAGATAGATAATTTAGTTAATAATTTATTATACAATTACTAGTATCAAATATACAATTGTCTCATTATATATGTAAGCAAGGGCGTACTCAGTGTCAAAAGCCCATTCACCCTCGCTTTCTTCCCCAAAAACTATGAAAGAAGGCACAAATAGTACCTACTATATTATCGAAAATGACATCTAAGCGGACAGATGTTTTCCCCTTCTATAAGAACCTAAATTTACACTGGATAAACCTTAAGTATTTTATTAATTCCCTATATTAATGTATGGGTAAGTTGGAAGATTTCAAGTCTCTGCGATAAATTTTCCCCCTGAATGTTGATTGCATTTAATATTAATATGCTGATTAATACAGTTTTTGTAATCAATGAACATTAAAGAATGAGTAAATAAGATTTTTGTAAAAAAACATGGACATTTAAAATAGAACCCAGTGTATTGTTTTGTAAAAATTTAACCAAATCGACAAACACGAGAGCAAAAAAGATTTCAGAATAATTAGGGTATTTCTTCAAACGCTCATATTAAACCGAGAGGAAAAAGAGGTTTATGAAAATTATATTACAAAGTATTGCCAGATATATTACAAGTCTTTGCTCCACCATTCAACTGAATTACGCCCGTACTAAGATTTAATTTTAATATAGAAACGAAAATAAAACAAAGTAATTACTACAAAATGAGTAGACTTTCACATCTTTACTCACTCCCATATCTAAACACAACACACTATCTTGTAAAATCGAAAGATTCTGCTTAGCTGCTGTACCCCTCCCGCTAAAAATAATCATTGAAACACCCCTGTTCATGTTTATCTTTAGTTGACAATAAATTGTTCTGTGTATAAATACAACAAAGCTTTGATTATTTAATTATTATGAAAACGGTAGAATAATGATAAATTAACTAAAATCAAACAATGTGAATGATCTATTGTTATACGATTGTTATTTAGGAAATTGCGATGTCTCTGCTAAGAATTAGTAAGGAATTAATTTTGTTGTTTAATAGTATTGCCTCGAATATAGACATTTTACGCAAAACTTATGAGACCATAGAAAACTATACTGTAGAATAAGAATAAAATAATATTATTTATTAAATCCATAAACAATATTCAATTACTTTTTTCATAATCACATAAGTATTTGCACGGTAACTTTTTCGTTTAAACCCGAGTGATACCGGCTTAAAAAGCTACAATAAAATACTAGTTAACTTTTTATGGTATCGATTTGTTTAATTCACAGAAATATCATTGAATTATCTTATTGGAAATCGCTGAAAATTCATGGACAATAGAACGTAGATGATTCAGTATAAATTTATCGACGTATTCAGTTTCTGAAGTTCATAATATACCAAAATACACCAGAATGTAAGGAAATATTGACAAGGGTATTGAGACAAAATACACATTACAAGAAGATAAAAAAAAGTAAAATTCACTCACCTTGAAATTTAAACTACAGGTGGCGGTGATCTGGATATGAGAAAGTGTCCCGACGGTGTCTCTTCGTTGATCAGATGAAGTTTCACAGCCTCTCCTTGCGGCGTATACGAAGCACTCACAGCCAAAACTACTTGCTCCACTTCCACTCTGTCTTTCTCCTTCCGATCATCTACAACTTTTACAGAAGGTGTCCTGTGCATTGATGAAGGCAGCAGACTTTCTTGAATAGTATCATTATTTCCATTGCAAGTCTTCTCTGACCTGTAGCCTATTCTCCCTGTTTGGGTATTGTCTCTTCCACGACCCGACCGATCGAAGCAGGGCAATACTTGTTTAAATTCTTTACGGAAATTATCGTTCAACCAAGCGTACAAAAAAGGATTGTAGCAAGTTGAAGACATGGCTAGAGTATGGGCGAAGAAGAAGCAAAGGAAGTAATACTTCCAGTTTGATGTGGGGATATAGAAGTCGTAGAGAATATTAATCAAATTTAATGGAAGCCATGATACTCCAAAAATAGAGACCATGGCAATTAACATTCTATTAGTCCTTCTCTTTCTATCTCTGTCTGCTTCTTCTTTCCTAGTATTTTTACTTCCTGGCTTAGCCTTAGCCCTGTCATTTAATCTCAGACTTACGGAAATATAACATACAGCTATTATTAGAAACGGGAGAAGGAATTGCATAGTAGTTGTCATAGCTCCAAACATTTTCCTTATCTTCTCAGTAGGCCAAACTTCTTCACAATAAATCTTAGGATCACCTTGAAGCTCCATAAAGTATCCATACGGGAAGGTCACGAGAAGTGAGAATATCCAAATAGCCAATATAATCCCGATGCATGTTGATAATTTCATTCTTGGATGAAATGGATAAATGATGACAAAAAATCTATCAATTGCTATCGATGTAAGGGTTAACGTTGATATATAAACACTGCAGCCTTGAGCGTAAGGCATCACATGACATAACAACCTACCAAACACCCATTTGCCAAGAAACGTATACAGAGGGGTGAATGGAACGGCGAACAAACACAATAGTATATCAGATAATGCTAAATTAGTTATAAATAAGTTTGTTACAGTTTGCATAGCTCTGTTCCTGAATACTACATAACAGACTAGAACATTTCCAAACACGCCGAGAACAAAGATGATCGTGTAAATGATACAGAATATTCCTTGTACAAACTTGTGGTCTATTATGTCAAATATGGAGCTCTTAGTTGGTATTATACCGTCTGAGTAGGTTGTTATTGAAAGGGAACTTGTGTAGTCGTCAGAAAAGCTTGTGGGGGAGGTGGTATTTAACACCCACCCTAACGTAGAGTTCATGATTGCTGCACAAAGTCTTTTTCTCTCTATATCTCAATTACTATTTCTCCATTTTCTGTTTTTCATCTTTACAATCGCAATATGAAACTCATTATAAATTATCCAATTGTACATCACAGAGGCATCACACGAATGTAGTAATCAGTTTTATTATTATATTCGTTAAAATTTTATAACTTCACGATAACAGTAAAACTCGTAATTTAGACAAACATTAATAAATTGTTGTAGTGTTTTTATTACCTCTGTTTATTTTGTTAAATATTAAGTTTAACTGTATTTACTAAAAAACTTGAATAACTTCAAAAATCGTGGAATAAATTTGATATAATATTTTTTTCAAAGCCAACACTTTATTACTTAATAACTAAAAAACGAACGGATTAATTTTATTTTCACATATTTGAATTTGTTGTCAGACACACCATAATAAAGACATGATATTACTTGGAGTAGTTTTTCATCTCACTTAACAAACTTAATTGCTTCTACTACGCTCTGGTAAAGTATATTTTCACAGTCGAGTAATTATTTCACTTCGTCGCTGAAGTTTATGAGGTTTAAAGCTGTATTCAGGTTGCAGAATAAATCTTCAGGTAGGTATCTGAAAATAAAAGACACAAAGAGTTTTATTTCAGTTCTATTAAAACATTAAAATGTAAAAATAGATATAATTAAGTTGAGCACTGCGGCGAAGAAAGTTTATGAAAAGCGCTTAAAAGATTACTGATTGAGTGATAGGTATTAAATATTATAAATGAATAAAAAAAAAACACCTATGTACATTTTTTTAAATTATTCGTTCTATTAAAACATATGTTATTCTCATTTTTTACGTTTATTTGTCTATTATAAGTACATCAATATGAAAATAATAATTCACTTGCTATAATAGCACAAACGAGTCTTATACATTTTAAGGAAATATTGAGTGGAATATGTAATTATTCCTTTTATTATTCGACCTTTTATACCTTTGTGATGAAAGCATATTATTAATTAATAAAGTTGATATTTTTTGTACTGTGATATTTATTTATTTATTTATATAAATATATACGGCAAGAAGCCTTTTACATGTTTACAAACATCTTAAAAATACCAAGACAACAATGACATAACAATATATATAAAAATACTTAGTGTCGAAAAAATCAAACAGTAACCAGAGAAATGTATTAAGAATAAATAACTAGTACAATACACACATAAAGAGATTTTCCAGTAGTTTTCTTTCATACAAACATTTACGAACACAACAAAAAAAGATGAGGTTTGCCACCCATCCTGAATGTCTTGATTTTATATTGGCACGGAGAAGACAGCTTGCATGTTTTATATGCAGCTCGTCTGCTGGCTACCCCACTTGTGGGATATGCCGTGATGGTATATATATTTTCAACCGACAGTTCTTGGTGGAAGTTCATGTTAAAATTATTATAAATACATAAAACACTTCTATAGTAAATCCACTGTGACTTTATTAGTCGCCAGTCGGCTTTCAAAAGCTTCCACTCTCATCATCAGGCTAGTATAAAGTGACTGATTAAAGAAGGGTTTTATTTATAATTAAAATTGCTTTTTGTTTATTTCTATTCTATCCTTAATGGTCATCCTCTCGTTTATAAGTGATCAGGAATTGTTAATTTAAGATCCATAAAAAATCTACACGAATATTTTGTACAGTATTTTGCATGTGTGTCTCAAAAAATTAATGTTGACAACATTTTCACTAGGTTTATATTTAATTTCATGTATTGAGGTAGAAAATATGCATTTCACATGAGTGAGAGTGATAAAATTCATCACTTTCCTTGAAGAAGCATGAAATATTTTTTTTAATACATTACTTCATGCAAAACCAGTGGTTCAAGAAAGCTAATGTGTAATGTAAGACACCTTTTGTTTTAAGGAAATCCATTCATGAAGTTTTTGTTAATTGTGACAGACTAATAATACAAATATCGAATGTATCCATGTATGTATACGAAAAAAGGTAAATAATGTATCTATCTATTTTTACCCTTAAGCCTTGCCGTAGAAGACGGCTTGCATGTTTATTACATGCAGCTGGTCTGCTGGCTACCCCTCTTGCGGGATATGTCATGATGGTATAGTAGTAGTAGTAGAAGTATGCCTTGTCCTAGGTTGAGTAGGCAAAGAGAACGGAGTCATATTGATCTATCCTTACATATCTACTCCTTTTGCTTCCTCTACATTCATCCAATGAAAAAAACAAAATGTATGGTCGTTGGAAAAGAGGAAGCGACTGCGAAGATTGCCTTAAATGGAGTGAGCATCAAACAAGTAAGTGAATTCGTGTACCTGGGCAGCAGAATAAACCAGGATGGACGCTCCAAAGCAGAATAAACCAGGCAAGGATTGCCTTTAACAAAAAATCGAAGATATTGGAATCCCCAAATATTGACTTAAGCGTAAGGAAGAACCTTACTAAAGCCTTTGTATGGAGCATTCTGCTTTATGGTTGTGAGACGCATGCTTAAGATCCATTGGTCGGAGCACGTCGAAAACGAAGAAGTATTAACCAGGGTAGGCGAAAAAAGGCAACTCCTTAAGAGAATCAGCCAACAACGAGCTAACTGGATTGGCCACAACATCAGGCACCCAGGACTACTCATAGCCATCGCGGAGGGTAAGACCGAGGGGACAAATGGCAGAGGCCGACCAAGAGACGCATATATGGACCAACTGAAGAGTGACATGAACTGTGGCTCATACGTAGAGCTGAAAAGACTGGCTGAGAATAGAGACGAATGGAGAAGAAAAACCAAACTCGTTGCAGACCAATCCAATGGATTGTAACTCATTATATATATACATTCATCCAGTATCTCATAATTGCACGGCAATTTCTCTTTCTCAAGAACCTGCCATTCTTGAAAATTTGATTCACGTGATTAAGCCACGTAGTTCTCAAGCTTAATAATGTAATACTATATAACTATAAGTTTTTTTTATTATTTCAAAATGTGTACATAAAATTACTTCTACATAGATATTGTTTTGCTCTTTCCTATTAAACTTATTTGCATCAAAGAAAAACGTGAAGAAACGGAGAAAAATTTAATATTTCATCTGGGATCTAATATTGAAGTTTCCAAAGAACGAGTATTTATTATTTTTCTGAGAAATTCTCGTTACATCAATATTATAAATATAAAAGTAAATAATTTACATATATCGCAAATTTTATGAAATAATAACCTAAAATTAAAAATAACTTATATTTATTTAACATGTTGTAATTTGAAACAACACAAGTTTAAAAATTTCATAAAAATATATAATAATAATAATAAGAACACTTTATTGATCAGAAAAAAAAAATCATGAGCAATTGGCGAGCTTATTGCCTGGAGGCAATATCTTCCAGCTAACCAATATATGGTTGTAATGTAATTGAGTAATCTTAAATTCAGGGATGAGATTTTCGTTCCATCATGAATGTCTTAATTTTCTGTTGACACTGAGTGGACAGCTTGTTTATTTATTACATTTAGCTGATCTGCTAGCCACCCCACTTGTGAGATATGCCGTGATGATATAATGAGTAAAAGAAAATGATGTGCGTTTATGAGAAATTGTAAATGATTTTTTGGAACAAAACCATGTGGTTAAGTGGAATGATTTATTTATTCGCTAAAACTGATCTAAAGAGTTTATGAGTCGCCGACAAAATGCATAAAGATCTTATAGTTTGAAACCTGATATTTTTAGCTCCTTTTTGAAAATTAGGCTTATAAAACCAGTCTTCCAAGAAATAGAAAAAACTTTTAATTTATAATGATTACTTAAAAAGTAGGTACTTGTGAGTGTTCTGTCAAAATGTAAATATAGTTTTTTTTTTTTAAATGCACAAATTAGTGTTTTACTTGTACCATCTGTTTTTAGAGCTATACAAAGCAAGAATCGCATTTTGTTACAACATTAAAGATAAGTGGAAGTGAAACAAACATGTTATATATATATCAATTGTGTTGATCATAATTTTGGAACATGCATTCTGAAAAAGCTTCAAAGTACTGCGTCAATGATATAAAGCTCGTTGGTATATTATAACATGCTTTAATGCGATTCTAAAATAAGCCTTCCTTTTCAATCTCAGTGCAAGATAGTTAGATAATGACTGAATATATACTTATGTAGATACATATATATAAGACTGTATTTTAATTCTAAGTTTGAAATATGACTTCCTTACAACTTCAATTGAAATAAATTTTGTTTTGGGAAGATAATGTTTTCCTATTTATTCCTTTAAGTTTATGTATTGAGAAGAAAGATTTATTCCAACTGCTTTTATCTTTAAGAATCTGTAGCTCTTTGATGATTTAGTTTATATACTGTATAATTAAATAAAATATAATAATCAAATAGATAAATACTACAGATTATGAACAAGATAATTGAGATCAGATTACCTTTTGATTACTTTCAGGATATTTCAGTGTACTCTAAGAGCAATCCTTATTATAAAATCCACTTTAACAAAAAAATTGTTGACCTTTTTTATGCAGTAATTTTCAGCCAAAAATAGCCACTTTACATATTTAAACATTTGGACAGAGCTATAGCGTCTGCATTTGTTTTTTTACCATTTATACAACCCTATGAGTAAACTACTGTTCTGCTTTATTATTTTTTGTTCATGTATTTACGGCAAAGGTGTTCTTTAAATGTAAACTACAAATAATACGTGCAACAATCTCCTGCAAACATACAGAGAAGTGAATAAACACTTACGTAATCATACAAAACAAAGCTCAATAGATAGTAATAATTAAACTGGTTTAAACTTTCACCAAAAATACTTGACACATAAAAAATCAAATAAAATCTAAACATAAAAAATATGAAGTTTGTAACTCGTACTGAATTTTTGAAATTTGAAGCAAGCAGAGGACGTATTGCATATCTATTAAATGCAGCTGGTCTGCTGGCTACCTCACTAGTAAGATAAATCGTGATGGTATAGTATTAGTAGATAGTTATTAGTCGAATTGCAATCGATAATAATTTTTGGAAAATTTATAATTTTTCTTAAAAACATACTTAAATATGTTCAAATTATGATCAAATCAAAAACAAAAAAATGACACTCTTACGAGAAATACTGGGTTATTGCAAATTAACTTATAACTAATGAGAAAAAATGATTTCGTAAAATCGAATGTCAAGTTTAAGTTAGGTATGAATAGGTTTCTCAATCTTAACACTTGAAGGGTCCACAATACAACAATTTAGATCCATACTTTGAGAATTTTGTTTGAAAATGGTGGACGTCTCCACTGAAACCGTATTATTTTTTTTTTCATACATAACGATCAACATAGACGTCTTTCAAGCGAGCCCTTAAGGAGAAGATGATTTCCACAAAAACAAACTCTGAAACCTGAAACCCATCACTCCTAACCCCCCCCCCCCTTTTTCCCCCCTTTTCCTTTCCCTTTATGCATGTATGTTTGTATCTTTTTTTTTGCAGTCTCTCCCTTTTTATATATAAGTGTGTATATATGTATGTATGTTTTGTATATATGTTCACTTTGTGAATGTATTTTTTTTTTCTCTTTTTTTTCCAAAATCCTTTAGATTATTGATTTTATTTTTATCATATGTTTTTTTTTAAGTTAATACTTTTGGGTTAAATGGAAGAGATCGCGCCTTTGCGATAAACTCGCCCTCTGTATATTGATTGTATTTAATTTGAATGTATACCTTTTATGTAATTGTTTTTTATCAATGTACAGTAAAGAATGAATAAACAACTAAATATCTAAAACAACTAAATATCAAATATACCTACTGTAGTAATAACCTTAGTAGACGACTGTTTGTATACGTGTTGTGGAGAAAATGAAGTCATGAATATGTTCATAGACACAAAGATAGGCAAATTTATAAGAATAAATTACATCACATACTAGTACTATACACATACACATTAAGTAGTGGTGTCACGAGTTGGCTGTATATTACCACAAACAATCTCTTAATACGAATCAGCTGTGAGAGAAAGAATCTATGATAATAATATGTCTTGTGTGTGAAATTGATAATTTTTTTTCTACGTATAGGCTTTCTAATACAGTATTGGAGTAGCGATAGAAATGAACGTGTATACTCTTATAACGTCAGTAACTCTCTGAGCTTTAAGTTTTTAAAACTTTTGCGAGAAAAGCACAAGGCTCGATAAAAAAAACATTCACCAATATGCTAGATGAGGTGAGCGCAGCCAATAAGTCCTTTTTTCGTGAAAACGAATATATTAAATTTCTTTGAGTTTATTTTTATTTTTCATATTATAATTAAGTTTAATGCCTTTGGGTTAGATGGAACAGATGGCACCTTTGCGATAATAATTTGCATCCATAGTCAACCTATTTGAATAGGTATTAACTAGGTAGGTATGTTGTATATGATACACATACATATGTGAACTTCCTTAAGGAATGCACAACACAGAGTTTCGACACTTATGAATCGACTAAGGCTTGGTTAAGAGTACTCTTTAAACCTAGGTAACATTCCCAATTCCTCTGTGTCATGCTTATCATATGACTTGAAATTTTTGAAAGTTAATCTGGAGTAGTTTGAAATATGTTTGACATCTACACTTCTAGTAAGTAAAAAAAATCCAGTTCCCGACATCCATTTGTGTCAAAAAATTCATAACATAAAGTCAAAATAATATATTTAATACGGTATTTTTTGGATTAGGTATAGAATAACGAATCAAAGGATGAATAAATTCAAATATTCAAATATATTTAGTATTGATAAATATACAATTTACAACAATAATCATTTAGTTACAATTATACAGTAAGCAAAACAATTCATTCCCTCAAATATGAGCAGAGCTCGTGCTTTGAGGGATGAAAAAAAATAATAACGAAAGAAGGTAAGCTAGCGCGGGCGTCCGAGAACCTGGATTAAATTCTTAAGGAAAGCCGTGTGTTGAGTAAGAGGAACAGACGTGCGTGCATGAGAAATTGTAAGAATGTGGAGAAAGCGAAGGAAGTGTGTAAAGATAGATTTACTTGGCGTTCCGTTCTCCCTGCCTACCTCACTTGGGACAAGGCGTAAGGGTAAAGTATAGTAGCTGATTATAATTTTACTGTAAAGAAAAACTTTTGTTTTTATTTCATAAACAAACAGCAAGAATAAATCTTTAAGAAGGTCGCTACATATGTGACAAGTAATAAAATTTATAATTGATATTAATTAGCATTTGCTTGAAAGTGATACAAATTTTAATAGAATTAAGAAAGATACGATGCCTCATTTATTATAATTTTATTAAATGGAAAATTTTCCTTAAAAGCCTTCTCATCCGGCCCGCCGAACCTTGTTCTAATAAACCGTCTAGACGCGTGCAGATATCACACGCGCTAATAAATAAAATTCTCCCCTTATTTTATTCGACACTTCCCTTGAAGGTAGGCATCGGAATTTCATTTGCAAGTCTTTTAACAACAGGTGATTTATTATCATCACACCATCCTCCCATTCATTGCCTCGCCCTAAAGGGATTACATCAATAGCAAAGGTTGGAAAAATAAAATTAAGTGTGAGTTTCAGTACATTGTTACGTAAGTACTAATAAAGTGAAAAAACATCGCTCGTTTGATCAACTCGATAGGAAATTATTTTATATTTTTTAATTAACAATGTTTGGAATTTCTCCAACGATGAGGCATATGACCCATCTTGAACGTCTCATTTTTTATTGGCGGAGAAGACATTTTGTTTGTAGTTTGTTTTCACGCTGGCTAGCTCATTCATGGCAAACGCCGATATGGTTTGAATGAATGAATTTCGCTACAACTTTTAATTGAACCAGAGCATAGTAATGTAAGTTGAACCTATAATAAAGAAAGGAAATAAAAACAACAGTGTGCCTGCATGTTTACCTTATTTATTAAGAGAAAAAAATTACAAGATTTAAGCCCGAAAAAATATGTATCAAGGTTATTGCAATGTTTTAGCAAAAAAATAGAAAGTTGTATTTATCTATAGGACCTTATCACAAAAAAAAATAAGATGTATCTAGATTTTTGTAATAAACCCAAATACAACTTTATACATCTTTCACAGTAAACTAAAAGCTTGTGTCGTGAAAGGAGAGTCTGCCGACACCTGCGATCGAACAGCGCACCTCTTGTACATGAGGTCGAGACTCTGCTTCCAGGCTATCGACGAACTCTAATATAAATATACTATACTTTATACCCTCACGCCGTATCCCAAGTGGGGTAGGCAGAAAGAAAGGGACTCTGTATAGATCTATTCTTACATACTTCTTTCGCTTCTTCTACATTTATCCTGTTTCGTTTCAATACACGCCCGTCTTCTAGAATTTGATCCTTGTGATCAAGCAATATGGTTCTCGGACGCCCGCACTTTCTCACACCCCTTCTTTCAAATAAGTTTATCCTCTATGTCATCTTTTCCCATCCATTCATTACACAAGTCCAAGCCATCATAGATCATATTTTTTCAGATTCTGTTTAACATAAGACAAACATACCTAAATTTTAACGAAACACGGAACAAAACATTTTCCAATTTGAGAAAATTACATGGTGCTATTAAATATTCTATAGTAGGTATTTTCTGAAGAATTCACCGAGCAGAACTAACTATGAACTATGTTTGAATACATTATGAATCTTTCTTTTCAATTGACAAAAGACGTACCTACCAAACATTTTATTTCATAATCAAGTCATGTTCAGTTCCTTTGATTAATCAAATAATATTCTTCAGAATAATAAACGTTGTATTACAAAATAATGTAATACATAATATGAATTCGTAGATCCCATTCTTTTGAAACATCGGGAAACGTCGTTTAAATGTATATTATTATTTATTTATTTTTATTCTTTCTATACAATGCTACAATATAATATCAAACAAATATAGTACATATTATAAGTCTCGAGCAAATGGGTGACTTTTATCGTACCATTGCGACTTCTTACATCAAATTCAAAATAATGTATTTTTGAATGTTTTTAAACGAGTAACTACAATACATTTCTGTCACTTGATTATATTATATAGATCGCGATCGATTTCAGCAAACAGTTGCCATTGACGAGCAAAATAATACTGACTAATATTGAGTTAAAATATCGACGAAAAATATAATGTCGATCAAAGAATGTAATATCGATCAAAAATAGATGACAATATATTTTTAATGGGGATACGATGTTCTTCAATTTTTAAACAAGATATTATCTTCAATAAAGATTAATTTATGTCAACGGAAAAATTTATTGTATTTAACTTGAATGCATATAGAGAGGTCGCAGTTGCGATGGCTGGGTCACGTTCTCCGCATGCCAGAAGACAGACTACCACTTAGATCTTTGGAGGCTGTGGGAGAGAGCAGAAGACCGGTGGGTCGACCTAGAAGAAGCTGGCAAGGGCAGGTGTCAAACTTGTGTGTTGAAAGGCATGGTTTGGAGTGGCCAGAGGTCCTGGAAACAGCGATGGACAGGGATCTCTGGAGGAGGTACCTAGGCGCAATGGACCCCCGACCCAACTAGGACAACGGGAAGAAGATGTATGTATGTATGTAACTTGAATGAATTTCTCTATAAAATTTAATGTATGTATTGTGATCAATGTACAGTAAAGAATGAATAAATAAATAAATTGATTCACAACACGGCGGAGATCATGTCATGTATTAACGGCGCATCATAAATTGTACAAATGTACATGTATGTCAACATTGTCAACTCACTTTATGTATATATTAAAAGGGTAGTAGGTACCTACATACATAGTTATCCCATTCTATTATTACTTCAATACCAAACTAATGATAATATTACACAACCAGTTAGTTAGCCGTTTAATCCAAATTCCGCTTAAATCGTTAGCTGATAGAATTCCAAGTAGAATATCCTCGTTGCAAATTGAATATGAGTCATGTAATATAATCAGCATTTTGATTAACTCAGGAAGAATCAATCATCACGGCAAAATAACATTTAATTATATTATTTACATATTATCATTCATCACATATAAAACATAAATTCTTTCTCTATTCTTCCCAATAGGCTTTCACACCAATTCCACAGATTTCTCTCATGTTTCTCTCATATCAACCCTTTCAGAGCAGAAGACTGCACTCATAGCATAGTGACTTCGTGCCAAGATGGTATTGTGCACCACCATTTTTGCTACGTTCGACATTATTTTATTGTCATTGCTGAAGTGCTAGCATCCTAGGACCGGTCACTTTTCTTCTTTCGATACCCTTGTCGCATCTTTCACCATTCGCAAACAAACTTCCTAAATCATCATCATCATCATCGCCCTCAATGTTCCTCTCGGGAGCACAGGACAGAAACCAGCCTCCTCCATTCAGAGCGTCTCTGTGCCAATTGCGTCACCTCTTCGTCACATATTCGTCTAAAATTCGCATTAAATTTATAAATTTTGTAATTGATTCAGTGTATTTTTGTTAGACAGAAATAATGGAGTCATACAACTACCTGTAAAGCTAAGGCAATATTAAATTATCCATCAAGTTGATATTTCATTATAGTAGTGAACAGCTGATAGTAAGATACACGAGCAAGTATCGTACGTACAATATGTAGGGATCGTCTTATTAAAATACTGTAGGCGTAAGTTACATATTGGTTTACGTTTTACAACTTATAGCGAGCGTGACGTAAATTAATATGTGTAGTGTATGGAATTTGTACACTGCACCTTTAAGTTGTACCTTGGACTTGTTTAAAAAGTTAAACAGGTGATAATGAGTGAGTAGCAATACTCTATGGTCTATATAGGTTAGCTTCCTATAGGGAACGGCGCTCATTACAGATACGACCTTGACTTGCACTGTTAGGCTACACTCTCTCTCTCTCTTTTTTTGGCATTGCACCCAATATATGAGTGATGCTGCCATTATCAATCTATATGTATTACAATCCAAATCAAAATTTCTCCAATAATAATATAATAAATTGCATTCTATCAACTATTTACTATTCGTTTTCGAAATAATTCTCATCATTTAAACACAAAAACTGTTAGGCTACGTGATTAACTATTTTTTTTGGACAATTTTAAATAGGAATTATTATTAAATATATATATATTTGTGTTAATATAAAATCAGTGTTCGTAATTTAAAAAGAACCTACAATATTGTAAACTACACAGTATACAATAATATGGAATATTGTATTTATTAAATTCTCTGAATACCACCACACATGTGCGAGGTGCTGTTATGTACCAGACAGCTTTTTTTCTTTATGATCCCTTCGTCTTGGATGCTGCTCTTTCTTGTGAATTTGATCCACGTGTTCCAACCACGTACGTAATTCTCGGTTGTTCACGTTTCTTATGTCTCGTCTTTCAAATATATAAACTTTTTCATCCATAACTACTTATTTATTAAAAAAAACTGTTGTGCTACAGGGTTAAAACTTCATTGTGTTATTTTTTTTATAATATGTATACCCATTTACGTATTATTCGCGAATATTTGTTATTAATAAATAAAATTATTCGAAAATAAAACATATATTTAGTACTTCCACCGTGACTTTATTAGTTGCCGGCTTTCAGGAGCTTACGTTCTCATCATCAGATTAACCTAAAGTAAAAGATCTGTTACAGTTTACAATTTCAGTGTATATATCTGATATAATTTTATGAAATTATGCCGAAAGTATTTTTCCAAGTAATGCCCTTATCCTACAACCCTTCTTACATTTATAAAAGGATAATAACTACACAATAACTACCCCTGCCACATCCCCTTTGACGTCAGGTCTAATACTTTTTCCAGCTCATTAAAATTTACTCATTATCACATTGAAAAATATATTTTAGAAATGAAAAATGAAACACAATTTTTAATATATCACTACTACTACTACTAAAATACCATCACAAAAAATCCCACAAGTAGGGTAGCCAGAAGATCATCCACATGTAATAAACATGCAAGCTATCCTCTACGTGCCAACAAAAAATAAGATATTCATGATGGGTGGCAAAATAAATCACCATATTTAAGATATTTTCTAGCTATCTATCTATTCCCTTACGCCGAATCTCAAGTGGGGTAGCCAGACAGAACGGAACGTCAATTAGTTCTATCCTTACATACTTCTTTAGCTTCTTCCACAGTCACACAATTTCTCATGCACGCACGTCGATTTCTCTTACTCAAAACACGGCCGATATTAAATATCCTTATTTTTTCAAACACCTGTCTTTTAGATCAGTGTTCCGCAAACTTTTTGAGTTCAAGGTACACCTATCAAATCAAGAAATTTTAGAGGTACACCAAAGAAAAAAACAAATGTTTTTTTTAACAAAGCGCCTCGCTCATAGCTCTCAACTATTTTTAGGTGTATTATCTGCACAAAACCTTGCCTTTTTTCCGCGGCACACCAAGTGATGACCACGGTACACCAGTGTGCCGCGGCACACGCTTTGCGGAACACTGTTTTAGATACTCAAAAATTTTCCCAAGAGTGGGAGACCAATTCTTTTCCAGATGCTCCACGGTTATATTAAAAGCTCGTAAGCTAATAATCAAACTGGTCCATATTCTGACAAAGTATCATTCTAGTCGTAACACGTAAATATCGTAAAACGAATATAGAAAAATACTGTGGGAAAATTATTTTCTCCTTTTTAAGGAAATCCACCATAAAGTGTGCAAACAATGACCACAACTCATGTATTAAGTAAATTCAATATATTTTCAATTGTCCATTGGAGACCAAAATTCATTTCGCTCGCTGCAAAATTTTATTTTCCCAGAGAATCTAAAATTGGTTAACAAGTTCATAAAATAACCAACTTTTGATATTAGTTTTGGATATTGGTAGGATAACAAAAATAAAAATAACGAAGTATTTTAAAATTTATAAATTTAGTAGGTATTATTTTCGCCTTAAGGGACGTTTCTGGTTATTTCTCAACGTTTGCACGTATAACCGTAAAAAGTAAGTTGTTATAAATATATTGAATATTTTTTTTGCGATCTTACTTAAAGTGAAACCGGTACTTCTGAAAAAAGAGAGTTTGAAGCTATGTTGGCCACGTGCTTCGTTTACACTACCTCTAAGGTTGTGAGAGAGGAAAGAACGCGAGCCCGTAGCTTACCTCTGAAGAATCTAGCAAGGACAAATTTGTTTAAGACTTGGTGTGAAGTAGTCAGAAGTCCTACGAGAAACAGTAGTAATATAACATTTTTCTGTTTTATTTATCGACATTCTACCCTATTATAGACTAATTCTTTTGGAATTATTATTTTCTTATGACATTTAAATATTATTTGAACCATTTCTAATAGATTTTTTCTTCTATCTATTTGACATCTCCTAACTTTATTATAATTTTAATTCTTGACATATTACTAAACATTTTTTTTTTTTTTCCTTTTTTTTTTGTAACATTTGATAATAATTTTTTTTTTTTTTTTATATAAAAGATATATCTGGGTTTTGTCATAAACCCAAATACAACTTTATACACCTTTCACAGTAAGCTAAAAGCTTGTGTCGTGAAAGGGGAGTTTGCCGGCACCTGGGATCGAACCCCGGACCTCATGTTCATAAGGCCGAGACTCTACCTCCAGGCTACCGACGAACTCAAATATTTATTTATTTATTTATTTTCTCGAAGGGAACAAACAGTCAACAAAATAATTTCATTGACATTCTATACTGACATTCCAATATTTTGTGACTTGACTAAAGTTATTGTTGTTATGAATTTGTTTCCATTTGTGTTTTGTTCTTCGACATTTTTTGTTTTTGTCTTTCTCCAACTGTGTCGTGAATGATAAATTTGATTTGTATGATTTTTTGTGATTTAACGTGTAAAAGCCTTGAATATATAAATAAATAAATAAATATTGATAGTAAGAATTTTTGTATGAAGAACCTATGGACAAGGGAAAGAAGCTATGTGTTTAAATTTAAAAAGTTACAAAAATTCTAAATTCCTTACTTAATTAATTCGTCTTCTGTTTATTGGTTGTATTTGAAATTGACATGTTTGTGACAAAAGCCTGGTGAAGTAGATATCAAAATTTCTTATTATTGTTTCAAAAACACACGTAAATAGGTTGAAAAATTGTTGTGTTTAGTAATATTGATTTTTTAAGTGGCAATGTTGGATATTGTTTGAAAGATAAATAAATAAAATGTGAAAGCGGCCAAAAGGTTTCAACTTTTGTTTGAAGTTTTATAAAATGGATACAAATGAATTTTAAATAATAATAATAAATAACAAAATACAGCCTTCTTAACCTTCAAGCGAAATTAAAATTTAAATACAAATATATAAGTATCAAGAACCTTATAAACGTATCAAACCACCTTATGAAAGTGGCATTCTAATTTCAATTTGCCTTGAGAAAGAAAAACACTCTAAATAAATTACTTTCTTCTTCAGAGAGAAAAAGTGGAGGAAAATTTAAAGTAGAGATGTAATAGAAAATGTTTTTTTTTCGGGTACCGAGTAACGGATATTCGGGGTCACTATTGAAACTTTGCAATCCGCATAGAAATTGCCCCGTGACCTTCAATAACATGAACGGAATTTGAACGGTATCAAGACTCTGTGTCCGTATAAAATGCCGCCTGTTTAATGTAATTAATATGTATCATCCCAATTGTCCTTTATGACTTTGAGTTCTGGCTCAAGAGCACAAAATATTTGCGACCACTATCGATGGCTTATTTCTATAGGGAGACAAGTCGAAAAACATGATTTTACACAAATCGCATTTTAAGTTTTAGCCAAAACTTAATCTATGATATCTTCCCAAAATAAAAAGCTAACCTACTAAAAAACTTCGCAATTTATTTGTAAAAAGTGTTCTAATTATTACTAACATAATTTCAATTCATTTCGATTATCAAAAAAAATATAAAAATTAAAAATATGAAGGTATTCAGACTTAACTCCCCATAAAATCGTACGTCTTGGTAATTTTATCAATTCTATAAGGAGACATCTCAAATGTCTCCGTATAGAAGTAGATTTTTGTCCTACTTTATACAGAGAAAATCGTATGTTTTTAGTTGTCTCCTGCTGTCAATTTGCACTTGAAATGTGATGGAGGAAAACCTTTAGATCAGAGGTTCCCAAACTTTTTTTTCTCATAGACCACTTTCAAAAATTTGCTGGTATCGGTGGACCCCCTGTATTTCTAACCCCCCATAGCTAAATTTTCGAAATGGTATAGGAACTTGAAATATTTCAAAAACTCCTCGGTTTTCTTACAGAATATTTTCTAACAGAGCCTTTTTCTACAATGTAACGGGTATTTGTACCGACTATTGTTGATGTCATTATCTGGTGCTTTTACCGAATATCCGATACTTTAACTATGGATTCGTGGACCCCCTCTTACGACTTGTGCACCCCCATTTTTTAGTCACGCCATCGTAGACCCCCGTCGAGTCTCCCGTGGACCCCTGGGGGTCCACCTGGACCACTTTGGGAATCACTGCATGAGATGAAAACCACACTGAAGAGGATACAATATTTAATTTAGTATTTTTTTATACATAATGCTTATCATCCCAAGTAGATTAATTATTTTTGAGCAATGATGGCTTGTTGATTCACCAATTTACTATTCATTCTACTATAGATTAAACAAACATGAGAGAGACCTCTTTGGATTTCTCAGGTCATTATAATTTTTAAGTTATTTAGTTAAGAGTTATTATCATACATACAGAGTGATATACATACTTACTTTTATTTCATATTTTTTTTACGAAACAATAATAATTACCTAAGAAATCGAAATACGTTTTTTTCGTTTCTGTACAAAAAACGCTAGTTTCAATTTACCCAGTACAATAATATCAGTTACATACTACTTTCAAATAAATCTTTGAGTAAATCGATGATGAGGAATGATTTGTTCAGCGCCGTCTAATGAAACACCCATCTCAAGAGCGTGGAACAAACATATCAAAACAATATGTACATTGAAAAGTATACAAGTTTTTCGAAGTAGTTTATTTTGTCTTATCTCTTATAGGGACCTACTTACTTGAATACTTTCATGATATCTATATTATATAAAAGAATGTCGCGTTAGTTAGCTCAGGAATGGCTGTACCAATTTGAATGATCTCTGAATTGTTGGATTCTTCTCCACCTTGAATAGCCGATAGGCTATTAAATATCTTACAAATTCACGGGAAGAAAAGTTACGAAGATAATTTTTTACTCCATACATTTTTAATTTCAATTAAAATTCAATTTCAATTAAAAATGTAATATGGAAAATTATACAAAATCAACGATGATGTTTTTTTTTAAAGATTGGCCTATTTATAGAATATTTTTTGTATACATTTTCAAATTAGAATAATTATCCATACAATTTAACATCTGTGATTCTGAAATTTTAATTTTGAAAAATTCATATATAAGAATTTTTATGAATTTGAAATGAATAGGTACAATACCTAATACCTAAAAAATAAATTAGTACCTACATATATTACATACAGCAGATAATTTGTACACAAATCTGAGTTAAGTATAATTCATCAACAAAAATGAATTTTATTTTTTACACTATACGATGACACACTTGAACAATTACGGGAGTTTGTAAAGAGATTAAAAATATTAATCATTCATTGATTCTTAGACGGTACGAAGCTCGCTGGGTCAGCTAGTTGCATGATAAATTACAGATTTATTAGGATACATCTTAGATGTCTCCCTATAGAACTTACATATATCACAAATCAGTACTAATTTATCAATTCTATAAGGAGACATTAGACTTGTTACCCTATAGAACTGATTTTTTGTAAAATTTCTATTATTTCCATACGAAGACAAAGTATTTCAGCTTTCAGTAAAAGCATATTTGACTTGTTTCTCTATTGATATATGTGCAGACCATCTTTAAGAAATTATTTGCATCATTAACTCAATTTTGATATTTTTTGACTTGTCTCCCTATAGAAATAAGCCATCGACTTGGAATGTCGTGGAAAGAGGTGACTCAATCAATTGGCGTAAAGACCCTCTGAATGGAGTAGACTGGTTTCTGCCCAGAGCTTCAGAGAGTAGCGTTGAAAGAATTGTTAAACTTTTAACTTTTTAAATCAGTATAGAAATTCAGTAAAACTGACGATAGAAACTGATATAGGATTTCGAAAAAAACACTCGACTTTAAGAAGACTTTGTATTTATTTAAAAACCAATAATTTTTAATATTTGAAAAAAAAATTGTATCTTTTCGCAAGATATTAATTTAATAAACCGGTATTATTACTAATATTGAAAAGACTTTAGATTCTACTAAGAACATTAGAGCTGTGTCCAATGCGATGCCAAAGAAGAAAACTCTATTCTCAATCAGTAGTTCTTCCCGTCTCACAAATTCAGCAATCACCTTACGCTACGTAGAATATATTCGGAGTTATTTGATTAAATAATCTACATATATTCGGAGTTATTTGTGTCATTCTACATATATTTGAGTTAGTCTACATATATTTTGAGTTATTTGATTAAATAAACAAACAGTCTTTGCCGATGGCGATTCTGCATGATATCTGCTCTACTCGTATCCGGTTGAAAAGTTAGTTGAAATCCGGATAATTGAAGGATATTTCTTACATATCTATCAAAGAAGAACACCAGATTGAAAAACACCTTTTTGAACAATTTATTTCTTTCGTTTGGATAACAATAATATTGTTAAAAGATCCTCTTAAAACAGTTCTTAACTCACTAAACACCAGAAAAATTAAGAGTACCTACTGGAATTTTTTTTTAAAATCTACATACTCGTACATTGAAGACTCCCTCCCATACCCGGATATCTCAGAAGTCGGAGGACTTCTATTTATCCGCTCTTCTAAGCAAAACTTTAGTCCTCACGGGCGGGCCCCATTGGGCAGCCTGAAGGGCTGGCCGGCCAATACCGCCTCGTGGGAATCTTTTATGCTACATTTACGTCTTCGATGCCCCTCTCAGGAGGATAAAATGCAATTATAACCGAATCAATCAAACACAATGAATAACAACAAATAAACAAAGCTCAACAACAAAAACCCAAAAAAAAAAAAATGACAAGCAAGCACAATAATTATCAATGGTTATAACAATATAGTATCTAATTTGGACCAGAGGCCGAATTAAGGTGTCCAGAGATTTGTTATTGGGCTTTCAGAAGGTGAGACTCGAGAGTCGCCGTTACCAGCGCAATGAAAAGACATTTCCCTCCCAACAGGAACATCCCTCCCATATCTACTATCCACCAAGGGAGACAGGACAAAACACAACAAATAACGAGTTCGCTCAACAGATTGTCTATATTCAAATTTGAAACATTTCTAACAATAAATTAATACAGTCCCATTAAACCATGGTTTTGTTTATCATTACCCAATTTTTGGAAAAAAAATATTCGTTAATTGTTGTCCCTAACAGACGAATATTAAATTCAACATACAAATCCAATCTGAATAATTTGAGAAAAAAAAAGAAAAAGGGGCAGCCATATTAGATCTTAATAATAAAAATCATCATAAAGAAAATCTAGGTAAAATATTTAGTATCCCTGAATTAACCATCAAGCTTCGAGTATGTAATCGCTCATAATTCAAATTAATTAACCTAAATAGCCCTGAAGATCTTAATCCATGCCCAATCAATATAAAAAAAGATCCTATGATACCCCAATATGTTATAGTTATCACCCCCGATAAAAAAATCCCCATATGAACAACAGAAGAATAAGCAATTAATTTTTTAAAATCTAATTGATGTAAACAAAACAAACAAATATAACACAATTTTTTTTTTGTCCTACCAGGTGAATAAATAAAATATAAATTCCTAAATAAAAATCTTCACATGCTTGTACAGCATACTGGCAGCTAGAAGGTTAAGTGATATTAAAAATATAGTCTTTTAGGTAGGTATATAGTTTAATGTGTAAACACTATTCAACGATAAAATACATACTTTACATAAAACTATTTTTTATGTTAAAAGACGTTTCCATAAAATGTTCAGTAGGTCAATAAAGAGATATTTCTATAAATAAAAAAAATATTTCTTATTCATAGATGATTCAGTCTGTCTTTTAACCCTGAGGCTATATATACATAATTATTATTTTCTTAAAAATAATGTAATGGATTTTTTTTAGCACCTACCATCTGTTTTTGAAATTGATATTCCAAAAATATTTAACCTACTTATTTCATTATTACGTGATATTCTGTTAAACTTCTTTTCTGTTCTACCACACACATTTATTGCAACTTGACTGAAATTACTTTTGTTTTTAAATAAGTTTGTATTTTTTTTTGTTTGTTTGCGGGGGATGGAAAATGCGACAGGGTAACGAAAGAAGAAATGATTTTATTATGAACAAAACGTGTGAACAAAAATAATTAATGTTAATGAATGTATAGATCAGAGGCTCCCAAACTTTTTTTCTCATGGACCACTTTCCAAAATTTGCTAGATCCGGGGGACCCCATGTATTTCTAACCCCCCCCCGCATTTAAATTTCTACCCCCCGTCACCGGATTTTCAAAATGGTATAGGAATGTGAAACATTTCAAAAACTTCAGTTTTCTTAAAGAATATTTTCTCACAGTATCTTTTTCTACAATGTACCGGGTATTTGTACTGACTATTGTTTATGTCAATATCTAGTGCTTTTACCGAATATCCGATACTTTAACTATGGATTTATGGACCCCCACTTACGACTCGTGCACCCCCATTTTTTAGTCAAGCCATTGTGGACCCCCGTCGAGTCTCCCGTGGACCCCTGGGGGTCCATATGGACCACTTTGGGAATCACTGGTATAAATGCATTGATGTATGCAGATGATTTGGTATTAATGGCTGAATGTGAAAGGTATTTACAAGAGATTTTTATGTGTGCTTATGATAACTGCAGTTTGAATGGATTAAAAATTAACGTTACGAAGACGTAAGGTTTAGTGTTTGAAAGAGATAACGAAAAAACAATTTCCGAAATAAAGGTTGATAATGAATGTTTGGTGCAAGTAAGCGAGTATGTATATTGCGGAGGTTAGTTTGTGAGGGAAGGAAGATATGATAGGAACATTGAAAGAAGGAAAGTGGCCGGTACCAAAATGAATAGTGCACTTCGACTTATTGTCAGCAATGGCAATGTGTCGAACATGGCAAAAATGTTGACGCACAATACCATTCTGGTAGGTACCAACACTTATGGGTGCAAGCGAAACTTGGACATGGTTGAAGAGGATGGAAGTGGAATAAATGCTGTGGAAATGCGATCGCTGAGGAGAATGGTTGGTTAAACGTTGTATGATAGAGTGAAGTATAATATAATCGGATACAAGAGGAGTGCTGTGGATAGACAGCGTATAAATAAGTTGTACTTTTGTATGACCGATCAATTGCATGTAATAAATGATTGGTACAAAATCTATCTACTACTAGGTACTATATACCATCACGCCATATAGTACAAGTGGGGTAGCCAGCAGACCAGTTGCATATAAAAAAAACATGCAACTGTCTTCTTCTTGCCAACACAAAATCAAAACATTCAGGATGGGTGACAGACCTCATCGCTGAATTTAAAATGTAAAGTATATTATTTTTCCGAACATCTGAGTTTTACAGGGTAGGTACTCGAAAACTTATAGAAAAAAGTGGGAAAAGGAAAAGGAAAAATAATAATATAATCGAACTGAATGGTATCAAGATTATTATATTCGCATGTAGCTACATAATTATATACGTGATGTGATAGGTAAATATGAGAACAAACCACAATCTCACGGTTCTTTTAATGAAATTCATATTCAGACAAACAAACAGACAGACGTGGTGTTATTATATAACACGAGAGGGACGTGATATCAATTTAACCACAATCATATTATTAAATATCTACATACGGAATATTAAAGATAGATAGGTAGGTACTGAAACGTAATAATATTATGAATATTATATTATAATCTCTACTTGGAATATAAATATAAGATGTGCCACCCATCCTGAATGTCTTCTAGGTACGGAAAGGACGATCTACAATCCTATAACATTCTAATTATTAGCCCACAACTCCACTTGTAATGTACAAAAAATATTTAAAAAGATAAATCTAGGTTTTTTTTATAAATCCAAATACAACCTTATACACCTTTCACAGTAAGCTTATAGCTTGTGTCGTGAAAGGGGAATTTGCCAGAACCTGGATCGAACCGTGCACTTTTTGGGTATGAAGTCGAGACTGTACCTCCAGGCTATTGAGGACGATGAATAATATTTAGGTACTTATTGTATGTATTATGTTAACTATTTGTTTCTGTAATGAAGATGTATGAAATAAAAAATAAGTTGATCTCAAAAACGATGGGTCGATGGCAAACTTATGTAACCTCTATTATAGTTAAGAAGTGGACAAGAGTGACCCTAAAGAGGTTAAATATAGAAAAGTTTGGATTTCTCAGAAAAGACAATAAGAAATTATTTATCTTAGTTGAGACTTTGAGCAAAGAAGGAGAAATAAATATAAAAAAAAAGTTTATTTATTTTATTCTTCACTGTACATTGGTTACAATAATACAAATCAAAACAAAGTATCATAAAAATATCAGTTATACAATTCAATGCACAGAGGGCGAGTTTCGATGTCTTCCAACTAACCCGGTTACTAAAATTAAAAAAAAAAATAACAGACTTATACATACATTCACACACAAACATATCAACAGTAATAGTATAAATAAAAATAGAACATAAAGTAAACAAAAGAAAAAGACACATGCAAGCAATTATTAATAAAACAGTTTACTCGATGTCACAATTTTAGCGGATCCGAATCATTATCAGACTTTCATCAACATCGCAAAAGCTTATTAATCGTAGTATCTTCGTAGTATATATCTAGTATCTAAAATATTGCAGGATTTATATGGCTTCTCTGATAACCTATTACTTTATCAGTTTTTTTGATTGACAAAATAATGATAAAAAGAAAGTAGGTACAAGATAGTCTCTGTGATTCAGAATGAAAAAGTTTTTCTCAATGAATTGTATGAAATTATCTACTTGAACTTTTTCCCTTAGTAGGTACGCCATAGCTATGTAAGAGATTGATAGCCTTTTGACAAATTGAAATAACGATGATATATATGAAAAGTTTTAGGGTAAAGTCTTTTGTATTTAACATTATTACGTTCCATTTTTGAGTTATTTATGGATCTTCTTGAATTCAATTCTATCTCAAGGATATTAAATTATTTGGGAATGATTGGTAATTATGAAGACGACTGATTTATTTTGGCGTCGCATCGTTTGATAACGAATATCTGTAACAAGGACGCCGTTTTTATTTAAATATTTATTATATTTTTAACAGGGATACAAACAGTCATATACAGACTATGCTTACTTTTTTAATAATAGTTGGTACAAGTACCTGTAATTTTTTTGAATTTTAAATACGAGGTATTTTGAGAAATCTTCTTAAAGAAAACCGAGAAGTTTTTAAACATTTCAAATTCTTATACCATTTTGAAAATTTGGCGACGGGGGGGGGGGGGGGGTAGAAATTTTAAGGTTAAGTAAAATTATCAAATGTTCCATATATGGAGTTTATTGTTGTGCGGCCCGGTAGGAAATCTCATTCTGAAAAATTTGGCCCGGCTGCTGAAAAGGTTGATGATTGACCCATGATCTAGTGTGTTTTCTCGGGGCAGCATTTCTAGTTTCAATGCGACATTAAATCCCGTTTGTGCATGTGTGTGACGTTTTGGAGATATATATCTCCAGGTACGGTACGAGATATGTTGCAGGTGCTGCCCTTTAAAAAAAATAAAAATACAAATAATATCAACAGGACTTTATTAAGCCATAAGTGGACAAGGAAAGTCTTGTATCATTACTAGTATGTAAAATAAGTATTGATGCAACAACAATGCCAAACAGGTGAATTCTAACGTACTAAGTATGATTAAAATCCAATAGAATAAAATCAAACCAATTAATTGAACATGTAAAAAAAATATAAGCAAACTTCGAATCACATAACAAGAAATATAAATAAACCGAACTCTAGCATCGTTGCATTCCAAATTGATTACAAATTGGATATTCCATATTACATCAAATTTTCATATAACATTATGATTTCAAATATAGAGTTAAGGATTATTTTAGATAATCTAGATACTAAAATTATGCAAAATAAAAACACGGTGTACATGCACTGATTATTATTTTATTCTAAGAAGCTTTTCGGACATATTTTGAACTACTCCAGATTAATCATTCCAATTGATCACACTCATCCATAGTCAACCTATTTGAATAGGTATTAACTAGTTAGGTATGTTGTATATGATACACATACATATGTGAACTTCCTTAAGGAGTGCACAACACAGAGTTTCGACGCTTATGAATCGACTTTAGGCTTGGTTAAGAGTACTCTTTAAACCTAGTGTCGTGGTCCCTCCCTCACAAGAGGAAGAAGAAGAAAAGTAAAACCGTTGAGACCACATTGACAGGAAATAAATAAAATATATTTATTTATTTCGACGAGAGAATAAATACGTATTTATCCTCTGAGTTGGAAGTAATTAAACTAAAAAGAATCGAGTTTATCCAATCTACGCAAATTTATAAATTTCTTTTCGCAATTACGTCTTTATAATATTCCGATTAAAATTTAATAATACAAAATTACTTTCATATCACCTACCTACTTATAAGATCTATGAATAATTATATTCGTTGTGTGTAAAGATGTCATACGTACATAATAATATATACCTACTAGTTAACCCATATCATTCACACCTCACTATAATTAAAAATATTTCCGAACGTTTAACGTAAGACCCGTCAAAAGTGTCGGCCGCTAAATTCAACAATTTTCGTTTCTTCAAAGATTTTTGGCTCATGATACATCTAAAGAAAAGAAAATTTACGTAAAGGACCCTTTCTACGTTGTGTGTACGATTTATAAAAGAAAATTTTATCAGTGGAAAACAAACAATAATTTCTATTCAGAACACATAAAAGCATAATTTTATAAAAATCAAAATTAAATTTCTGTTGTACATAAAGGTTAGTAATTAATAAATTATTTCCTTCTATACTCTGCGTTAGCAAGTATAAAAGCCTTACCTTATTGCTGAAAATACACAAAGAAAACAACACACAATAACAATCAAGAATAAATATCAAATTTTTTTATGTACCACAGAAATCCATGTTATTTGTTAGAAATAGTCAATGAAATAATATTTTATCAAACTTATGATTCAACGTTATCGAAAGTTTATTTCTGTAATTATATTACAGATTAGTTTTGAATGCAGTTTTATTTATAAAAGGCATATGGTTTCATACATAAAATAGTATCTGTATACAGCGCCAGGGGCGCATCGAGATGAAATATTTTACTGAACCAAAGTTTGACAAAATTCAATCACTGACTATTTTTGGTTAATATAACAATAAAAATTGGTTTGTTAGTGAAAATTTGCTCCTACACACGCAAATTTCGATCTGACACAGCCTTTCATACACTATTGTCAGCCTCATTAGTATACAATATGATAAATTAAGAGAATATAATACATAACATGCAAATAATATAAATATTTATGTATAAATCTGCGGGGGTTGGCTTTTTTGTGTCCCTTAAGGCAAGGCAGACGACCAACCTTGATTTTTTCACGCTGGGAGATCATGGGCCTTTAGTTCACAATCATGTGGGTGTGGGTGGTGGGACGTTAGTTTATGATATAATAAGAGATATTTACATAAAATAAATATGAATTAGTATTCATGCTAAATGTTAATTCAATATATCAGAAAATAATAATTAGTATATGTTTCTGAGTCCGTCCCTGTTCTTATTATCAAGTAATGTCTATAATTTTAATTTGTAATTAATATTAGTTATTCAAATTTTATTAATTGTGGAAAATAAAATAATTAACAGAGTCAGTCTCATGAACATATTCATTAAAACATTATATAAAATTCATCAATCCTTTGTCTACAGAAATTTCACTTATTTGAGACTTATCAAACAAGAGTTTTGATACTCCAAGAAGAAAGGCAAAGTCGTAACGATAAAAATATCTATTACAAAATTTAAATAAATAATAATATATAAAATTTCTTAGCTTCGAGTAAGGTGATTTTCTGCCAAATTCGCTGCTTCGAGACACTGAATTTAATGTAAAATTATAATAAAATTTTAGGATGAGTTTCTTATTATTTCCATTGTGGAAATAATCACTAAAAGAAATATTATATTTATTACTCGGAGAAAGAAATGTCAACAACGAAAAACAAATTGAATACAACACTGCTTTTATGATTTTAACCTCTCTCTCCTAATTCCAAGACAAAACTGCCTCTAAGAATTAACCTCTCTCTCTTAATTTCTAGACAAAACTGCCCCGAATTTTGTTGTGACATCATTTTTATTAGTTCATTCCTTTGTCCTCACCACAAAAATACCTACTCTTTCACTCCTAGCACAAGCATCTACTTTTTTATGTAAACAACCACACGTGTCTCTCAATCCTTTCCTTGAAATTATTTTTATTTGAAGTATTTATAACTACATAACATATCAATATAAACAAAATTTAACCTCTTACCTAAAAGCAATTAATAGTTCAACAAACTTTCTTTGTTTAAAATTCAATTTGGTACTTTTCTTCACCCGATGTACTAATATCTACTGACACGTGTAAAAAATATCCAATGTACCTTCCTAATAAAATTATTTAAATAAATAACGTACTCTCTGAAGTACGTACCATTTATTTACCAACAATTATACTCCGAGTTATACATCCATATACCACTTAAAATAGTAAGTCGAAATATATTTAGTTCAATTTCAAACAAAGTTTGTTAAAAAAACTAAGACTATGTCACTAGGTAACATTCCCAATTCCTCTGTGTCATGCTTATCACTTGACTTGAAATTTTTGAAAGTTGTATATATGTTACAACTCAATATTTTTCACTATTGAAATCAACTTTTATATGATTACATACAATTTTTTTTAGCTTTTCGGACATACGTCCATCATCAGTAGCAATGATTTACAACATTTTTTAGTAAGATTAGGTACTTCAGAGTAGGTCACTTTTTGAGAAATTCTTAACATGAATGAGGTAAATAAAGTAATGAAAAACAGAAGGGGACAATATTAAAACAACAATAAGATATTAAAGTCAGCTAGATAAATGAGTCATAACAATGAAAGACAAAATAGAACAACAAAATTACAACATTTAATCAAAAACACGATAGTTGTTTATGTTACATAAAATAAAACACGAATATTAAACATCATAAATTTATATGTAAATAATGAACGCATAGGTCGTTCTTTAAAATCTGACCTTTTATTTTAAAATAATAATAAAATATTAATGTTTTCTTGATATATTAACTATTACGTTAATCTTGTAGAACTCCATGTTTATAATATAAATTTTACATATAATTATTATATGAAAAAATCAAAATCGGTTATATTTTTATCGATGTTTTTTTTTACAATTAACCATTGTATGAGGTCACATAGTTTTACTTTATATTTAAATATATAGTGACCTGGTTTCCATTTGTAAAGTCATTGTCAAAACAATAATTTGACAATGAAATTATAAATCGAAACCAGGTCACTATGCAATTAAATATAAAATAAAACTTAACCCAATTGAGTTTTTTTTTTTTTTTTATTTATTTTCTCGAAGGGAACAAACAGTCAACACAACAAGTATTACAACAATTAAAATTAAATGAAATATAGACCACAAGAGTCCCCCTATATTGTTCTCTTACATATGTTAATATTTTAATTTCAGATTAAATTCATGTAGATATTTTGAGTCATTACATCTCCTCAGATAAACAATAAGCATAATACAATGTAAATATACACAGAATGTGTGCAAGCATGTAAAGCTAACAAGGATTAATCATCTGATATTATGAATAATGCAGTGCGATAACTCAAAATGTATGTATGCAAATTATACATAATATTATTATTCATCCTGCCACAGCTTAGAACTAGGTTATAATACTAAATGTTTCTACTTTCAACAATTTCCAACATCCAGTACCCAATGGAACTAAAATGGCTAGTATGGGAACGGTGTGTACAACTGAATGACATACTGCCCTTGTAAATGTATAGGATACCATCAAATAAACTTAACAAATTTTTACATATTTATAAAAAATGTAGCACGTGGAGTACCTACCCGGTAAAGATTAAGTCTCCCAGTTTTTTCAATACGTAAAATTTTCGTTCGTGTTCGTATTATCTATTCAATATTGTATATGGAAGAAAACACAATTCGTTTTGGTTTTACTAATTGTCAAACTCGTTCACAATGACTTTATAAGTCGAAACCAAGTCAATATTCAATTAAATATTAAGCAACACATAAACCAATTGTGTTTTCTTTCATATATAAACTTGTAGTTTTACAAATTAAACGTCGACTCAATAAACTAGTCAATATCGTCGACTGACGGTATTTCGTGGAAGTCCATATCTAACATATAAAAATAAAACACTTGGTGCTTCCACATTGATTTTATTAATCACGAGCCGGCTTTAAAGAGCTTCCGCTCTTATCACTAGGCTAATGCAAAGTAAACTCACTTTATGTTAGCCTAGTGATAAGAGAGGAAGCTCTTGAAAGTATTCAAATACATATAATAATAATAATAATAAGAACACTTTATTTATCAGAAAAAAAATCATGAGCGAGCTTATTGCCTGGAGGCAATATCTTCCAGCTAACCAAAATAATGTGTGATACTATGTTGACAGTGTGTAATTAATACTAAATGTGAATAGTTAATACTAAATTTAATTATAACTAATTACATTCTTAGTCCTAAGTAGAACATTACATATGTAACTATGGAAAACTAAATATAATAATGAAATAAAACTCAGCGATGACGCATTCCATCCTGAAAATCTGATTTGTAAGCACGTAAAGAACAGTTTTCATGCTGTGATGGTATTATAATAGAAGTTATACAGCCAAATCAGTTTAAACATTTGTTTATCAGAAAGGTATTTGAATTTTGTGAACAACATATTTTTTTTTGATAAATTTAATTTAATATTCCTCAGAATCGTGAAGGGAATGTTAAATAATATCCTGGTCACCCTGTAGAATGGCGACTAAGTATCCCCGGATGAGGGCAGATAATTGGGTTATATAGTGTTTGGTGGATACAGGGTGATCCAGATGGCTAAACACGGTTAGTGGGTTAAACTGTACCTTAACTCGGATTACAAAAAACACTTACTCAAAAGTGTCATTTAGCAAATTTGAGTTCGTCGGTAGCCTGGAGGTAGAGTCTCGGCCTTCAGAACAAGGGGTCCGTGGTTCGATCCCAGGTGCCGGCAAACTCCCCTTTCACGGCATAAGCTTTTAGCTTAGTGTGAAAGGTGTATAAGGTTGTATTTGGGTTTATAACAAACCCAGATATATCTTTTTAAAAAAAAAAAAAATGCAAATAACAACGTGTACTAGATAAACTTATAAAAAACATTACCACTAAACATCAGTTGCATGTTTTCAATGCGATAAAAAAACCGGGCTTTACTTGAGGTTTTCAAACTTATGAACTATGAAATTACGAGCAGTGTTAACAATCCGATCATTTTAAATATTGCTTGCAGTTGCGCACCGTGTAAGTGAAGGAATTCCATTGGTGAATTCGATACGACGACCGAACCGTGCAAGATTATATTTAGTTTCACAACACGCATTGTTTTTTATCAGATTTTTAGTTATTGTGTTTGCTCAAGTCCCTCATTTTGTACCATCTGACTAACGTTTAATGATATGATACTCCAGCTAGATGTAGGTGTATGTCATATTATTGGGAATAAGAAAAATTAAAATAAAAATTGTTCAGCAGATAATAGCGTATTGTATAATACATAGGTTCTCGACCGATCGTTTGAGTTAATATTGTAAATATAAACTGTCAAACATTAATAAGTTTTTATATCTTTCTTATTAGATTAGTTTACCAAAAAATAAATATTTTATTATTTAGATTGATAATGACCTGATAAGTCGAAAGACGTCTCTCTCAGAATCAATAACTAAAGTAATAACTAAGTAGAAAGAAATACTTGTTTCAAATCACATTATTTTGGAATTCTACTACGTGTGCACTGACACAATTAATAATATTAATAATCTTAAAATGTGTTTATAATCCTTTAAATAATAAATTATGTGCTTACTATGCGACTCAATATTTAGTTACTTGAATGTTCATACATACGATATAAAGATTAAAGAAATATTTGACATTTAAATATTATTTTTTACTTGAAAAAAATGCGAAGCACGTAGAAAAGCTCTTGTCGCTTTGTAGAAAAGTTTCAGAATGAAATATTGACTATCTGAAGTTGTTTGTGTAACATATTTTTTCAGACGCCATCCACTGAAGATACGAAAAAATGTCGCTTTCCACATTGTTGTTTTTTTTCAGAAACGAAAAAGGATGTCAACTTAACATTTGAAATTTTATTTTCATATTTTTCTTGCAATTTAATGGAATCTAAAAAATACGCTAGAAGAAATAAAGTGAAATCTACTATAAAAAATACGTACAATCTTAGTAACAAGCCTTTTGATTGTTCGGCGACAATCAACAGAAAAAGCATAAATTCAACTATTTTTTAATAATTGAGCGACCTGGTTTCGACTTATAAAGTCATTGTCAAACTTTGACTTCATATCCATCCGAGGTATAAAACTTATTGAACACTATAGATGACTCGCACACATTGAATTGCTCAGAAAATGGACATTAATATTTTTGCCCAGACTGAGGATCATGTCATCTATAGTAGTTCAAAACTTAATTTGATTGACATCCACACTTCTGAGTAAGTGAAAATCCAGTTTTCAACACAACAGACTGTGTTACATACAATAATCTTATTGAACACATTAAGAATCTGTGACATGGTCCGTACTTCATATTTTTCAAATAATTAATGAGAAAATATATAAACATATATTTATCTATATATATCTTAAATTATTTTATTTTGTTTTACTTATTTATATATATTATTATTATTATTTGTTTTTGTTTAATGGGTTAGTTGGAAGATATTGCGCTTCAGCAATAAACTCGCCCATTGCACAAAATTATTAATTCTATTGTTGTGATACCATGTTTTTTGTTCTTCTTTACATATTGATTTTGTGCAATAAAGTTTATTATTATTATTATTATTATTATGATTAGTAAAATTTTCAAGTCTAAATAGCGATGAGTTGGTCTCATTTTTGGAAGAGAGGATGACACATGGATGTCTAAAATCCTGGATTGGAGATCAAGAGATGACAAAATAAGCATGAGGGAGCCCCCCAAAAAAATTGTTCATGAGATTCACTAAGTGATGGGTAAAAAGCATAGAACTATTTATCATTTAGAATCTAGATCTTTGTCTACAATTGTCTCAACACAGGTATATACCTAGTGAGGCTGCTGCGGATGCCGATTGCATAGTCCTTGTCGTTTTGCTTATTCGAGCACGCATGCCCACCCACATTGTCTGTATTTTAGTGTATTTTTTGTTTATTTTTTCTAAAAATATAATGTTTCTTTTATTTTTAATTTAATAATATTTTTTGTTGTTGTTTTCTTTTCTCGTTGTGCTATATACATAATGTTCTATACTGTGTATATGTATCGTATGATGATCCAAGATGTATTGTAATAATATTTAAATGAATAAATAAATGAATAAAGACATAAGTCTACGGTAAACATTGAATTCGTGTTGCTTGAGCCAGAATAAAAAATGACGAATAAAGGAATAAATTCATAATATGAAACTTTAGTCATATCTTCGAACTTTTTTGATGAGACTGAAGTGGTCCCTCGTCAAATAAGATTAAAGTAAAGGTACCTACATACAATTTATTTATCTCAATAGAAGATGGAAATATTTATTTTGTGTATATTTATCAAGTAAATACAGTAACTACGTAATATTTACGTTGTCATTTAGTATAATCAAAATACATATGAAAAAAAACCTTCTTGAAAAGGATGTACAAATAGGTACGTACATTTTTATATCACATTTACAAAAACGTGCCTAAAGTGAAAAAAATATATGACATGAACACGTGTGCTTCTTTCATATTATTTGGATGGTATGATGAAACAACTTACAATAAAAATAAGCTTTTTCCATTCAGAACGATTGTGAAACAATTGAGTTACATATTTGACTCAAGATCTTTGAGCTTTGATTTCATTATCATAAGTTTTGTGTATAATGGAAGATAATTTTCTAGACTCTAAAATCTCGGAAATGACATTAATGGATAGGAAGTAGAAGCTTTTTTCAGTTATGTACTCAAATAGTTTTTTTTTTAAGTTCGGTGTTGAGACAATGACACAGAGACCAACGATTTGATTAGAGCTAAGCTGAACATTCAGGATCGCTTATTCACTATGTATGTTTAAGGTTTGGTATGGGGAGGTTTTTTAAATGCCACAAACGCTGCACACTTTAAGGATTCGAGGGTATGTGGGTCTCAAGGTGGGATTTACTCAGTGTTGCCAGGTGTTCGGTATTCTACCGAACCGTTCGGTATAACAAAAATACCGAAGTATGGGCCGTTCGGTATTTTTTTTTCTGATTAATTTTTCTCCCTTAATAAACGAAGTAGGTAAGCCCTAACTTAAAAAATATTGTTTAAACGATAATGGCAGTACCACTTATGTGGAAAGAGTATTTAGCCATATGAACCATTTGTGGATGAACAGTCGTAATAAATTCAGTGTGGACATGATGGAGGCTGAATTATGTATACGATATAATTTCAATCTGACATATTGTCACGAAATGCAACGCAAAAAAGACATTGCTGGAAGCGTGTATTAGTGAGAAAAAATATAATTTTTATAAGTTAGGATAGCTAGTTGCTGTTGTACAATGGTACTTTGTATTTCAAGGTCATATTAGAAATAAAGGATTAAAACTTTTTTTGCTCACTGTTCGGTATTTATTTGGAAAAGACTTGGCAACCCTGGATTTACTACGTCAGCCGGGTCCTCCGCCCACTGTAGGCCTAGTCAAAACACATTTAAGCGTTACGTTTTCGTTTCAATTTCGTTCCAACGCGGACGACGTTGCGAGAACGCGTCAATTTTCGGAGCTAAAATACACAAGTAGCTCCGAAAATTGACGCGTTCTCGCAACCTCGTCTTGTTTGAACGTAAACGTAACGCTTAAATGTGTTTTGACTAGAACTCCTGACGTGATAGGATCGGAGATCCCAACACTGGCATAGTGGTACTAACAGACTAGAGAGAATAAAAAGTCCTCCTGATGATGCCAAGTAGAAGCCTTGGCGAAAACGTTTGAGGTGAATAAATTTAATTTGGAAATTATACAGTGTTTTAAAATTCATTTTAATTAGACTAGAGAGAGTTGAAAGACAAATAAATTGTCACCTAAACGGATAAATAGGAGTCCTTAGACTCCTGAAATATCCGAGAAATAAAGATATTTCAACAATACATATGTAAGCTTAAGACGCATCCTGCAGCACTTCGGACACATCATGAGAAGAGAGTCCAATAACTTGGAAAAATTCATGACTGTCGAGGGAAGAAGATCTCGCGGTCGTAAACCAACTAGGTGGAGTGACATGATCCAGACAACCAAAGGATTTTCTGTTCGGCACGCTGTGTTATGGCTCAGAACCGACACAATTAATAAAATGCTTCCATCTAGTTTATGTAAATCTTGAGAAAGTAATGTTAAATATAACACGAAAAATGAATTTTCAATAATTGAAACTTGAACATAACTTAACTTAAGTATATTTTATATATAACAACAGCAGATCATGTGCTTTGTGTTATCTGTGCGCCTGCCTTAAAAGTTCTGGCTGTCAGAAAAAGCTGCTATGTGAAAAGAAGAATGTGTAACTTTTTGATTAATGATTGTTTGAATAAAGTGTTTGTTAGTAGGTAGATATAGTTAGCTTTGTTAATAAAATAAGTAACTACTTTTACTTAAATATGAAAAGGAACTTAATTATTTTATACAAAAAACGTCATACATTAGTTATTGTACCTACGTATTGCAGATTGAAGGAAGTTCAACTAATTATTGATTAAAGTTCCAATTATAAGTAAAATAAAATAGGTATATTGCGGAAATTCAGTTTGTAAAAGCTATGCATTTTGAAATTCATAATTCATTGTAATATTTATGTAATACTTTTTTGAAAAATGTCTTCTTCTTCTTCTTTCTGTGCCATGTCAGGTCCCCTAACGTTGGCGATCACTCCGGCAAAAACCTCCCTGTCCTGTGCTGCTCTGAACAGGTCATACACTGTCTGGATTCCGGTCCACTCTCTAATGTTGCGCAGCCAGGACATCTGCTTTCTGCCAACTCCCCGTCTTCCCTCTATCTTGCCCTCCAATATAAGGCGGAGCAGACGATACTTCTCTCCACGCAGCACGTGACCCAAATATGAGACCTTCCTCACTTTGACAACCGGCAACAGCTCTCTCCTGGCTCCGGCTCTCCTAAGTACTTCGATATTACTGACTTTTTCGGTCCAAGGTATACGAAGCATTCTTTCGGTGTATCCACATTTCGAATGCTTCTAACCGATTGAAAAATGTCTACCAAAAATATTTTTTTTTTTTTACAAAAGATATCTGGGTTTTGTTATAAACCCAAATACAACCTTATACACCTTTCACAAAAAATTGCCACTCATATTTAATGAATCTATAGTTTAGCAAAATTCTTAAAAACCATTTTTACATTAGGTACTCAAATAAATAAAATAAAGTAATTAAATGAAGATTCCGCTTTATGTTAAATACAGTAAAACAAAATTTCTACCATATACCTAATTATTAATAATAAACGTATCATAAATTAAGAATGAGTACATTATATTCAACGTTTACCAGAGAAACAGTAAGTCATTACAATTGAGGAGTGTATACTCAAAACTCGATAAATGCCATATTTGTAATTTTATAAGAAAGATAATTTTTTATTTGTTATAAATGGTGTAAAGATTAAAAATATCGTTTTCACGTATCTGAAAGTATAATTATAATAAGAATACATAAAAAAGCATGAAAATTCATAGTTTTTGCACAATCGGCTATTTTTTTTTTGTATATCTATAATAATTACAAACTATCACGCCGCATTCCAGGAGGAGTGGGCAGAGAGAACTGAACGCCATATCGCTCTATCCTTACATACTTCTTTCGCTTCCTTCACATTCATCCAGCTTCTCATACGTGCACCCTGATTTCTCTTACTCAACACGTGGTTGACCTCAAAAAATTGATCCACGAGGTCCAGCCACGTTGTTCTTGCATATTCACACTTTCTCACATTCCTTCTTTTAGATATTTTTTTTCTAACACGATTTCAAATAATAAATGGTGGTCACCTCATGTAGGTTTCCTCAACCAAACTCAGGGACAGGGGGTCCACTGGAACCAGCAATTTTTTGAAATTGGTCTATGAGAAAAAAAGCAACCTCTGCTCTAAGACATACACAGAGAACATTCTACAATACGGTTCATTATCAAGCATTGTGAGCCAAATTTAACATTGAATTATGGGACTAGAATGCTAAATGCATTCAATAATGGTTTTAAACGAGTTCAGACACATAATATAAAAATACTTATAATAATTAAAATAAATAAAAAATTAGCTCGGAACGGAAGTAGTTCCAAAAACGTTATAACTAAATACAGTTACCTATTTGAGTTGAAAATGCAAGGTTTCTTTTAAATATGGAATTCCACAAAACATTCGAAAAATAATAAAATAATTTTTGGCAATATTTGCAATTGTCGACTTTTGAATAAACGTTTCTATATTGTGAATTTAAATTTGTACGAATAATGTAAAGTGAGGGCAGATGGACTAGGTAAGCTGCGGTACAAAGTAATTAAACAAAACAAACACAAGGAAACCTCATTTACAACAAGCGCAGTGCTGTTAATGTTTAAATTAAATCAAATTATAATAAAACACTAAAATGAGTGCAATTACAATTAAACAAGACATCATTCTGGAGCGTCATAGAAATAAAAAATAAATTGTTCCCATGTTATGAATTCCTGACGCAGTTAGATGTCGAGGACTGGATTTTACTTACTAGAAGTGTACCTAGATGTTAATAATAATCCATTGAACTACGACAGATGATGTCTTTCCAATTTGAGAACACAATTATTTGATGAAATCGTATAAAAACTTAATTTTCATAATGGAAAAATATCGAGTTGAACTATATATTATACAACTTTCAAAAATTTCAAATCATGTGATGAGCATGACACAGCGGAATTGGGAATGTTTCCTAGGTTCAAAGAGTACTCTTAACCAAGCCTTGAGTCGATTCATAAGCATATTTGGGACATGACCAAAATGAAAAAAAATGGATTGCTCCAACTCATCTTGAAGGCAAAAAATAATAGAAGTCGCGGTGTGCGAAGACGGCAGATCCGAAGGCCAGTCCCGGATAAGAAACATCAGAGAGTGGACCTTGAGAGCATAGGTATGTTTTTAACATAGTATATTTCACTTTCAAAGCATAATATAAATATACCAAAATTACTGGTACAAAAATTCCGAATTTCTCGAATATAAGACATTTCTACTTGTCGAGTTTTAGAACTGGACAGTCGATATCGATCTTACATACACCTGATTACTTTGGTTCGTTCCACTTTACTTACGAGTAGCAACGAATATTTTAACTTCCGCTCTCATCGACTAGTAACATTTTTTTCCAATTTTATTTCATTACTAGTGTAGTTTATCCGGCTTCGCTTGGAAAAAAAAGATGATTTACTATACTACACAATCACGACATATCCCACAAGTGGGGTAGCCAGTAGACCAGTATGCTTTACGCAAGCTTAACTTTTTGTGCTAAAAAAATAAAGACATCTAGGATGGATGACAAACCTCATCAATGTCTTTTGCATTTAATGTTTGTGTTTGTAATGTGGTACAGCATTGAATATCTTATAATTGCCATTTTTACATTGTATAATCTTTCAGTTGTGCCTGTTGGCGTATGGTTGTAAATAAATAAATAAACAAATTCAATAAATTTTACGCTGCAGGTTTTCTTTTGACACAACACACAGGATAATATAGGTATTAAATTCACTATGTAACAAATCTAATAAAACTGATGTTTTACTAATTTCTTAATAATTATTAAAAACTACATTTATAACACAAGTATAAAAATAACAATCACATTATAAACATATTTGATATCAATAAAACACTGTTTACTTTTCACTTTTGATTTATTAATACTCAAGCGCTTTCGTCAAGTTAGCTTGACATTTTCAAGAGTCACATCTCTTGAAAATGTCAAGCTCACTTGACGAAAGCGCTTGAGTAATTAATAAATCAATAGTGAAAAGTAAACAGTGTTTTATTGATATCAAATATGTTTCAAATGTCTTTTCACAATGTAAACACACAAACTCTAGATCATTTTAATCACATTATCTTTATGAATGTAAGATATTTAAAAAGATTTTTAGCCTAAGGCCTGCCGGAATGATAAGAATTCGTATAGAAATAAAATGTACATAAATTATCAACCTTTGTCTTGTCTATAAAAGACATACGAGTACATATTATAAGCACACTCACAAACAGACACAGATATTTATTAGAACGAGTCTACTAAATGCCTTTTTCCGCAGCGTGCAGGAAACACTGGTTTGAAAACACAAGGTTCTATTAATTCTGTTATTCTTTCACGGAAAATACCTAAAAGCGATTTTTTTTTAATTTGTTTCCCAGCAGGCTATTGTGGCGATAGATTGAACTCACTGACGATACAAAATTAATTGATTAATGAACTATTCAAAGCTATTTCAGGAGTTGAAGGCTCTTCTCTATATTAGTTTGTATCGACAGGTTAAAAATATAATTAATGTAGGCACTTAAAACCCTCGCCTTTTCAGTTTTTTGCTCTTTACGCAAATAGAAATGTGATGTAATTTTTTAAAGTTCATTTTAAGTCTTTATAATTAGAATTTAATTAATTTGACCAACTTACCCATGCTTTTTTAAATTATTGATATTAAAAAAAAGTTTAATGAAAATAAATTATGGTGAATGAAATCTTACGAGTGCCGCCAAAGGTAATTGGTTATGTAAAATAAAATTAATGAAATCTACTAAAGTTGGTATTATGTACAAAGATTGAAATTGCTAAAGTATCTGAAAGAAGGAAGCTCCAAAAGAAGCTGGAACGAGCAGTTATCAAACATGTGTGGTAAAAGGCTTATTTTGCTACGACCAGAGATCTTGAAAGTAGTGACAATAAACGTTTTGAGCCTTTGATATCCTGGATATCTGGATAGGTGATTTTTCCCGGCATAAGACATTTAATTTTTTGTGAAATCATAACTGATCATATAGAGACGTATCAGGTTGTATAATACTGCGAATTTAGGAAGTTTTTTAGCGAGGAATAGAAGACGCGACAAGAATATCGAAAGAAGAGAAATGGCCGGTGCTAGGATGAACAAAACACTTCAACCCATTGTCAGCAATGATAATGTGTCGAACATAGCAAAATTGCTAGTGCACAATACCATCCTGGTACCGACACTTATGTATGCAACGAAACGTGGACATGGCTGAAAAGGGACGAAAGTGGAATAAATGCTATGGAGATGAGATCACTGAAGAGAACGGTTGGTAAAACGTTGCGTGATAAATTGAAGAATGATCGGATGTAAGAGGAGTGTTGTGGATAGAATGCATGTAAATAAGTAACGATGCTTTGGACATGTGGAATGAATGGAAGAGGAAAAATGACAACGAGGATATAATATTTGTCTAAAAAAGGGGTGTGAGAAAGCGCGGGCGTTCGAGAACTACGTGGCTTGATCACGTGGATCAAATTCTCAAGGACGGCCAAGTGTTGAGTAAGAGAAATCGACGTGTGTGCATGAGAATTTATATGAATGTAGAAAAAGCGAAAAAAGTATGCAAGGACAGATCTATATGGCGTTCCGTTCTCTCTGCCTACCCCACTTGGGATGCGACGTGAGAGAATAGTATAATATAGTAAAATGCTGAGAAGCGTGGATAGAAATTCTACCGCCGCCTTAAAAAAATAGTTTATCTGAAAAAAAAACGGTAATTTATACCATGTTTTCTTTAAAATGTCACGATAGTAACATTTTTTATTTAATAAAATCTTATGCATCTTTTATTTCTCTGACAGTTGTCGGAATTGTGACATTTAGAAGGTAGGAGGTACATGCCGTTGGGTAACTTTTTCAAATTAAAAAAGACTTTTATTTGATACAATAAATGTGACAAGAGATGGCATTAATTAATGTTATCGCCTCATTTCTTTATTATCTATAAAAGATATAAATTTTTATATAAGGCTCCAAGAGATCTCTGGAGTGTATTTTTTTTTTATAAAATGGTTGCAGATCCAACTATACAGCTTCCAGGCTCTACGTTGCCCAGAAAACTCTGGTGCACTCTGAACCAGGGATGTTGCGAATATTCGCATCCGCAAATGCGGAGCTTCCGCATGTATTTGGACATCTGCATCCACATCCGCAATAATCGATGCGGATGTTCATGTGGATGCGGATGTTAGACAATTTGCGACAAGAAAGAAATGGGGCGGGGCCGGCGAAAGGCGCGTGCCGTTTGCACTTGACATTAACCAATGGGAACGAAAATAATGGTGACAAAATCCGACGCGTTTTTATTTTTGCCGGTTTTATTTTATATTTGCAAACAACAAAGAAGAAAAAAAAAATTTCGCCAAAAAATCCATAATATTATTGTAGCAAAAATTTCGTCACATATTTACAGTGGGGCCTACCAACTAAGATAGTTCCTACTTTTTTTTCTATAACATCTTAAACATCCGCATCCGCGGATGTGAGCCTTCAAAAATCCGCATCCGCATTCACATCCACGGATGTGTAAAATTCGACATCCGCAACATCCCTGCTCTGAACAGACTAAGGAGTGGTGTCGGATGCACAGCGTCACACCTACATCAATGGGGACTCGCAGACTCTCCGTTATGTGTGTGTGGTGCTGACCAAACAACAGACCACGTGGTGAACACATGTCCCCGATATTCATACGATGGCGGGTTGCAAGTAGGTACTTAGTTTAGGGTCGGACGACGCGATCTCATGGCTACGAGACCTTGAGATACGAATATGACGGGTATAACCCATAAGAAGAAGAAGAAGAATAAAATGGCTAAAGCGACGATACAGATACAATTCACTAAATACAATAGAATTGGTCGGTGAATTCATGAAATCTCCTTTATGCGTTGTTCAAAATTTTGCTGAATGACGTTTTACGAGTTTCTGATTATGTGGAAGGTGTCTTAGAAATGTTATTGTTTATTGAATTTCTAGGCACGGTTCGGAAATTTAACAGAAACATTTTTTAAGTAGGCACATTTGAGTATTTAAGATTTTTTTAAGATAATAATATTATTAGGTTTTGTTATAAGCCCAAATATAATCTTATACACCTTTCACAGTAAGCTGAAAGCTTGTGCCGTGAACGGGGAGTTTGCCAACACCTGGTATCAAACCGCGGACCCCTTGTTCATGAGGTTAACTCTACCTCCAGGTTACCGATGAACTCAGTTATTCAAGATAAAGCAGCACGAAATTAAATTTCTCTCAATAACTTTTTCTTACGATATCTCAATATATACATTATTTCATCGGTAGATGCTGCTCGAAAAGATGATTAGGTAATTTGGTATTAATATCTTATTTTCGAAAAAAAATCGAAAAACGGGAGAAAAACAAGCATGGATCCATAGAATTATTATCCATAGAATTTTTATGTATATACCCAGAACAATTTGAAAAAAGTCATTTTTTTTTACCCTGGCCAGGAATAGAACCCGGGACCCCGGGACTCAAAGGCAAGAACGTTACTTCTATGCCAAATCGATCGTCGGCTTTCCATCGGCTATGCCATTTGTGGCAGATGCCGGTACAGAATATAGATATATAAGCAGATATTTTAAATTGGCTTAATTATAATATTCTTTATGGGATATGCAGAACCTCTTCATCTCTTGGCTGCTGCAATAAAATTAATATTAATATTATTATTATTCTGTTAATGAAATTGTTTTATGGTTTGTGACAATAATAAAAATAATTCATGGGAATATAAAATGATAAAGTTGTTATTAATATCTTTGTTCTATTGTTATTATTATTATTAATACATTTTTATTATCATTTGTGATCCCGGGACGCCTCAAATATGGCAATAAATTAATTCATTTATCACACTGTGCCCTAGTAGGGTAGGCAATGAAGATGGAATATCAAATAGACATACTATTGCTTTATTTTTGTATAGTAAACATATTTTTGCCCGAGAATCTGGAGAGAGTAATTATAACTGGGGCTGTAGAAGGGAGGCGTGGAAGGGGTCGTGTACAAGCAAGACGGAGAAACGATGGTCGGGACCTTGATGGTCGATGGTCTACAAAACGAGGCATGATGGTTACTATCCTCAGGGACGAAGATGATGATGAAATGTATTTGTTGTGAGGTAAGCCTCCAAGATATTGAAACTAGCATTCTCACTGATATGAACTGTCTTCTTTGCGCCATAGACTTAATATTATTTTTAATTGAGACATCCAATTGTGTCAAAAATTCATAACATAACAAAAATGGTTATTTAAAATAGCTTTTGCAAACCTTGCAGTTCTGAAAGGGTTAAATAGCATTAAATTTTTATACCATACCTTATTGAATAACGATTAAACAAAACTGAACTAAAAATAACACTTCAGCAATTCACTTCGCCATTCGTAAATTATTTGAAAATTTCAAGTAAATAAACAAAACGAATTAAGAATATGACTTCACTTCACTTCAATCACTAAACGAATGTGTTTAAATTAAGTTAACACTGTTAATTATTATCAGTGCTAATAAGTTTATGTTAAGTTGGCCAAGACGAATCAATCCAGATACAGTGGCGTAACTATAGGGTGGCAGGACTGGCAAAATACCATGGCCCCCCAACCCGATGGGGAATCCCGGTCCGAGAGGTCGCAAGCTCAGTAGTAGGGAACCCAACATTTTTAACGAAATTTAGTAAAAAAAATTATAAATTTTTTATAAGTAATTAAAATCAATTAAAGTTCGACAAAACTAAAAACTTTCTAAAAATTAAAACAAATTACAATTTGTCGAAAAGAAAGCTCGAAAAAAGAATTTTAGTAATAATAATATCTTGTAAATATTAACTTATCCATTAAATCCATTAAAATTATGTAATACTTTTGAAAAAAGTCCCTTATAAGTCGTCGAAATAGTCGAAAGACGTCTCTCTGCGAATTAATAAACAATAGTAGAAAGAAACACTTGTTTCAAATTACATTATTATGGAATTCTACTACGTGTGCTCCGACACAATTAGTAAATATTCAAGTTAGGTACAATCAATATACAGAGGGCAAGTTTATCGAAAATGCACGATTTTTCCAATTAACCCAAAATTTAAAATTTATTAGATATTGGGTAACTTCTTAAGTTATTTATTAAAATTAAATTACAACGTGACGATTTTTACAAGGGGGGGGGCCTATCCAATGAATTCGCCACGGGCCTCAGATGATATAGTTACGCCACTGTCCAGATATAAAGTCGGCCCACACGATTTATTTCAGATTTATTTGGGAGCTAATCAAGATTTTTTGTTACGATTATTTTTTATATTCGATTATTTTATTGGCAATGTATGTATGTACTTATTGTTCTTTTATTACCGCGTAAATTTATATCGTTGAATGTGACAGCTGTGGTTCTGAAGTTCATGGGATCCCTGTTGCGAAGACCCCTTCCATCCATTCATAACATAGCGAAATCTTCCACAGGGGGGTAGCAAGTGGACCAACTAAATGTAATAAAACTGGTTGGTTGTTAGAAATTGCATGCAGGCAATAAACCCGCCATTTGTACCATGAAAATGTACAAAAAAAAAATATTAATAAACATGCATGTTGGCTTCTAAGTAGTATTAAAAATTAAGACATTCCGAATGAGTAGCATAACTCATCGCTGAATTGAGTGCCCGGTAAAGAATAGGCCTCCCACTTTTTTCTATAAGTTTTCGAATGTACTGTAAAAAGCAGGTATTTGTAAAATTTCACATAGGTATAAGACATTTGATATATCCAATTCAGCAATGAGGTTTGCAAATCACCCTGAATTTCTTAATTTTTATTGGCACGGAGAGGGCAGCTTGCATGTTTAATAGATGCAGCTGGCTACACCAATTGTGGGATATGCTGTAATGGTAAAGTAGTGGTAGCAATTATAATTGAACTGTGAAACAAATATTTTAATTGATTTCACAATCATCATCATCATCGCCCTCAACGCTCCTCTCGGGAGCACAGGGCAGAAACCAGCCTCCTCCACTCAGAGCGTCTCTGTGCCAATCGCGTCACCTCTTCCCACGACATTTCTGCGCTCTGATGTCGTTGTCATAGGAACGGTGTATTGTGAAAGAGGGACGCCCGGGTTATTTTATTTTTTTATTATTATTTTTCATAATAATAATTAAAAAGTTAAATTTAATATGCAGTTGAATAAACGTCAATATATTTTCAAATTGTGTAATTATTATTTTCATGAAACAGACAATGAGAAGGCTCTTCAAGTAAAGGGGACCTTTCAATTCAGCTACCACTTTATTTTATTCTTAGTAAAGATAATACTTTTTTACTACATTTTGATTGGATACATAAATAAAATAAAACATAAAATCTAAAACTGTTTATTAATTACACCATAAAACAGTTTCAACTTGAGTGTAAATAAATAAAATACTTAGAATACTTGAATCTTAATAAAATAACAGAGCCCGTAGACAATTTGTACTTGGCGATCGCCTACAAACGAATTTTCGTCAATAACTGCAACAATAACGCATAATTATACGGTACGTGTAGGTAGATTGTCGAAAAGTTCGCCAGTAGACGATCGCTAAGTACAAATTGTCTACGGGCTCAGGTGTTGCCATGTTTAAATCTGACGCGCAACGCAACGAAACAATGTTGTATTTATTTCTATTCCAGTCTGCTTGCCGCGTGTTGCAATGATGACACTCACTTGTTTTAAACAGAATGAATTTAAATTTTAGAAAAAAAAAACTATTCTATTTTCAAATTATGAAAGATGTTTGAAAAAGTTTTAATAAATTATGATGTTCTAAACAGAAAATGTATGAAAGCAGTGTGAATGTAAATAAAATTTGCATGAGATCATTGAAGAGAAAGAAATAATAAATTGTTAGAGAAAGTATAAACAAATGTTGAAATGTTTCATCAAAGACGTGGTGGGAATAAATAGTTTTGTTAAATCGTTTAAAATGAACAATGAAGACAAAGTGCAACTAAATATTTACTTAAAAGAGATAATCCTACATACTTAATTTAGTTTAAATTTTAAACTTTAAAAATATTTCGTTAAATAAGGCTGTTTGATTATTTGTGTGAATTTACTGATTTTCACTGATTATGTATACCTATTGAATATCTGTAATGCGCCTTGACATTAATAAAGCAATTGCAAACATTCTTATAGGTACTACTTAGTTTTTTCAAAAAATCAAGTAAGTTTAAAAGATGCCAAGATAATTTTTATACCTACAATTCAATGCAGTTAGAGAATTCCAAATATCTGCTAAGAAGTTTTAGAGAAATCATGGGTGTTACCAATGTGGAGGACTGCATCCACCCCCTCTCTCTCTAGGATCACGAAAATATTACGAGAGGCCAAAATAATAATTTCAAAGTATGAGAAGCTTCAACCCTATAGACTAGACAGATTAAATATATCTAAGGTAGTTTCAAAATCGTTGAACACAAACGATAAAAATGTGAAACTTGTCAAATTTCTATATTAAATTAAAAATTTTAACGATGGGGGGGAGGGGCAGGAATTTTACATTTATATAAAATTATTAATGAATCATTAAAACCGAGACAAAAAATGTAATCGTAAAATTTTGTTAATCTGCTGCCCCCTTCCCCCCCTGTCGCTCTCTTTTAGAGAAAATTCTGGATCCAGCCATGAGAGAAATCAGCAAAAATTTTATAAAAATTAAATAAAGAATATGTTGGGTTAGTTCGAAGAGATAGCGCCTTTGCGATAAACTCGCCCTCTGTATATTGATTGTATTTAATTTGAATGTACCTATACCTTTTATGTAATTGTTTGTAATCAATGTACATACAGTTAAAAATAAACAAATAAATATGAAAAAGTTAGGAAGATGATAAAGGTGTGAACAATATAAGATGTTCACAAGATATCAGAGGGCAGAGAGTGCAGGGGGCTTGTTTCTTTCCCGTGCCATTGAGAGGAATGTTAGAAGGTGAAAAAAATATAGTTTGATTTTCTGTTACCTATAAGAGGGACTTGATAAATTTACTAAAAATGTAGAAATTAAATCATTACCAAGAAAATGCTCAATAAGATTAGGTAGGTACCCCATATTTTTCGGTTAGCGTTCCAGTGTTCTGTAAAAAACAAGCATAACAAATGATGTTTAAGACATTAAACATCATTTGCATGCATGCCGTTTTTTCAATGGAGTGCACAATATTGTAAAAATTATGTCTTTGTACGCAATGATTATAAATTGTGTCATTTGGTCATAGATAATGAGTGAAATATACATCACATACGACGCATTTTTTATCTCCCTTTTCACTTACCGCAAAAAGAGAGACACTGATTTTTTAATGTTCGTAGTTTTTCGGACATAATATTAACTATACTATTATTATGTCTGTGTTAGTGACCAAGTGGTGTATAGATAATGAGTGAAATATACTTCATTTCTTTATCTCCCTTTTCACTTAACGCAAAAAGAGAGAGAGTATTTTTTTAATGCTTCGTAGTTTATTGGTTCGTACGTAGTTTCAAAGTTACAAATTTGGTGATAACACCTGCAGGCTTATTCTTGACGCTTTCTTATTCGATACTAATACTAGACTTAAGATCGCAAATAAAAAGACCATGACTAAATTTCGTATTCTTGACGCTTTCTTTTTCTCTTTCTTATTTGGAACTTCGATCTTATCCGATACTAGTTGAACGGCCCGTTAGCAACAATGTGAATTTTTGTCGTATTGTCTATGGTTTCGGCAAATTTCATATTTTTGCGAATAATATTTAATTTTCACGAAATATTTTTGAACAAATATGTAAAATATTTAAATTGACAATAAATTACTACATTTAATAAATTATTTGTAAAGTTATTTTCATTTAAATCGTTTATTTAATGTTATTTGATATTTCAAAGTTGGTCATCGTGATTCTTGACTTTTGACAGAACGCTTACGAACTAACCTTGAAAGGAAATGTCATTTATTTCGCGGCATTTGCTGTGAGTTTTTGTTGGTAAGTAAATATAAAGTTTTACTTGTATTATATGATATAACTTATTGTTTATTACTTAGATAGATAGATTATTAACTTGTGCTATAACTTATTAATTTATAAAAATCACAAGTACAATATTCTAGCTAAATGTATAAGTACATTTAAAAAGTTATACAAATGTACTTCCACTCTCAATAAGTAAATAAATACTTCAGTATAGAGCCAGGATGTTTGTGAATACATTAATACAATATATTAATATACATTATCATTGTTTAATACAGGTAACAAAACCTTTTTTAAGTGCATTAAGTATATATTTGTTCTGTTTTTTAGAAAACATGTCGAGATTGTCCTACATGCAATTAAACGCGCTGATGACATCGAAGGGAAGGTTCTAACCTTAAATAAAAGATATAATTGAATTCACAGGAAGTCCAACAAGAAACAGTAAACCACCTGACGAGGCAGCAAGACTTTCCAGTTAGTGTTTTTTTATATAAAAATTAAAAACTGTCTTTTACTAATTTACTATATTTGCACAACTTGTAGTGAAGATGTGCTTTTATACAATATGAAGTTGATTACACCATTATTATAGATTTCATCAATGAGAGATACATAGCATTATTACATAAGTATATGTTGCACTTTATGAATCTTAGATGGAGTATCCATTGGGCTTACAAGTTGCAGTCCTCTCTATCCAGTTTGGTTTGACTTAGTCAAAAACATTCACCATTAGGGTAGATATTATAATTGTTGAATGCTGTTTCATTGTAATCAAGACACTGTTATTCCTTTTAAGTTGGTTCTAATACAATACAATATATTGAAGTGACTGTCCTATAATACTCTTCTTACCTTTGAAATCTAAGTTTACACTCCATCTAATCACACTCCTCAGGCTCTCTTACACTTATCCAGAAATCAAGTATATAAAATGATACATTTGTTACATGATGTTAATTTTTTTTCAGCTCTACGACGTCAGCGTCCACCAACATGCACTCAATTTTCACCAAGGAGACCTCCCGGAAATGTTTTTGAGATGGAGTGTGAAAGAATCTTAAATCTAGAAGAAAGGCATATTGAGGCTGAGTGGAAGCGAGCTGGGGCAGAAAAGGAGAGGATGAAAATAGAAAGAGAGCACTTGAGGTGGATAAACAACGGGCGAAACGGACAAACGTTGGAAGATATTTCAAAATCATTAGAAATAATAATAACAATAAAACTTTATTCAATCAATATATCAACATTTGACAACAAAATAAATAAACATTTGGATCTCTGCTTATGAAAATATTCCACTTGGCACTCCCAGCCCATTCTAAAATGAATTGTGGTCCAATTTTCAAAATATATACAGAATGGGTGCTGTGGGATGAACCAAATGTTAATTTATTTTGAGATGTTTTTTAAATATACCTGTCTTTCCCATTATATGGTGTTGCATCTATCTGTCCTACCACACCATATCCCCTAAGAGGATATATCGCTAAAGAAATAGGTGTTGACTTACTTCTCTCGCTTCCATCAAATTCATACATATCCTTCTATTTCTGACGTCACCATCCTTCAGAATCCAGACAGTGATCCAACCATGTTACCCGAGGACAACCACACTTCCTAGATACCTTCCTTTTGGCCATGTAGATTTTTTCATCATTCTTTCAATTTGACATAACATCTCAACTTATTCACTTTCTATCTTTTCACAACACCTCAATTTACATTCTTCGCTCTATCAGTCTGTTTTCACACACTCTTCTCAGATTTCCATTTCATTCTAATATTTCTTTATGAATGTTTGTAATGTGTTGCCATTTCATTTTTGTTCGCAACAAAGTGGAACCAATAAACTTTTAATATATTATTTTGTTTTATTTTTTACCATATTTCCTTCCATGGCATGACTAGAAAAAAGGGTATGTATAAAAAAGGAACAAATTAAGTAGAAAATGTTTATATAATAAGAACAAGGCAAAAGTATGGTAATTGAGTTAAGAAAAAATATTTATTTACTAATATGTATATAATTATACTATATTATGTAGAGCAAAAGTTTGTTGCTATCTTTGATGTGTCCGCTGTAATGCTGCAACAAAATTTATCGCTCTGATTCATATCTCTCCTTAGTTCTTCAGTTTGGGTATCTTCAGAAGAAGTATGCGTAAGCCACATCTTCTACAGGGATGGTGGAAGAGACAATTTGGCTGTGTTACACTACAGGCATTATGTAATTTTGGCAACCATTGCCGAATTGTAGAGCAAATTATATTATATCATGAGCTATATTGTTTTAATGATAACTCACTTTCTTTTCGTTGCATTCTTTGCTTAAAGATTGGGATATTAATTTTTTTTTATATAATGTTAGCGTGGTTTAGGGCCAACGTAACTTCTTTTAAACACTGTTGTATGCATTTCTCAATATGTTTATCATTATCATATTCGTGAACCCTTTAACAAAATCAACACGTAAAAATATGTCAATATAAACACAAAATTTAGTTTGAAAAACTATGCTCACATATTAATACGTATTATATTTGCTTTAAACTTTATATTACGTTGCTCTAAAGAAGAAATAATGTAACAATTAATTTTTAAGTTATATTTCAATATTTAAAAATGTATAAAGTACATTATTTTCCTAAAATACTTACATGTTTTAATCATTTACCACGAAGTTTTCTTCAAATAAGACAACACTTTTGGTTTCTTATTATTAAACGTCATTTTATAAGTATCCGTCTTATTGGCGGTCTTAAGTTTATTTCAAGAATACCAATTTAGTACTAAATTAAGACGCATTAACGGATTTCTAGTCACGAAAAGCTTTCAAAAGTATTCGCATCGAAATAGCGCCACTACTTAATTTCAAGAATACCAATTTAAGAAAAGTATCAGAAAAAGTATTAGTATCGAATAAGAAAGCGTCAAGAATAACCCTGCTGTTTTAAGGCATTTAGCATATAGTCGAACGATTTCAAATTAAAATCTGGCTGTGGAGTCCTGTTAAGTTCAGCGATGGTTGGGTGGCATATCTCATCGCTGAATTCAAATGTTTTAAAACGTGTTTCAACTACGAATACCTGCCTTTTACGTGAAACAAGGAGGAAGCCTAGATATTGAAGACAAAATTTGAATATCTAATTTTTAATGATTAAAAAATACATCAACGCATTATGAACATGTGTGATACACCTACTCAAACATATTTAGCTTTCAATAGATCATAAGCTTTCATAAAGTTTGTAAATATTTACACATCGGTATGGTCATTAAGTTGTTGCGGCTACAATATATTTATCATGTTCGTCCATAAAATGCTTTTAGGATCATCGATCTACAAGTAATTATAATTATATTTTGTTATTCTGTGTATTGTTTTAGTGGTATTATGATAATAAAATTGGATCAAATTTATTAATCATCTGTTTTCGTAAATATTTCCCAGAAATCATATTATTATTTATAACTAGTAGCGTTTATCCTGGTTTCACTCAAGAAATTCACATCAGCTGGATAATTATTAGCATACGCAAATAGCATGAAAATTTTCCTGAGAAATGGCGAAAATGGGGTCAACTGACTACATCACGATTCAAATACTTTTTAGAGATGTAAAATGTTGTCGATTAATTTTTTAATAATAGTCTAGTTTTATTATCAACTTCGACCCATTGTTAGCAATGACAATGTGTTGAACAAAGTTGCTAGTGCACAATACCATCCTGGTACCGACACTAATAGATATGGTGGAAGAAGGACGAAAGTAGAATAAATTCTGTGGGGATGAGATCGCTCAGGAGGATGGTAGGTAAAACGTTGCGTGATAGAGTGAGGAATGAGGATATTAGAAGAATGAGTGGATGCAAGAGGAGTGTTGTGGATAGAATGCGTGTAAATAAATTGAGATGGTTTGGTCATGTGGAACGAATGGAAGAGGAAAGAATGACAAAGAGGATATACTTGGCTGAAAGAAGGGGTGTGAGGAAGTGTGGGCGTCCGAGAACTACATGGCTTGAACATGTAGATCAAATTCTCAAGGACGGCCGTGTTTTGAGTAAGCGAAATTGACGTGCATGCATGAGAAATCGTATGACTGTGGAGGAGGCGAAAGAAGTATTTAAGGACAGATCTAATTGGCGTTCCGTTCTCTCTGCCTTCCCCACTTGGGATACGGCGTGAGGGAAAAGATAGATAGGAATAGAAATATGAACAAACTTAAATTTTAAATCGGTAATTAATTATGGGTCAAATATATTTTAGATGAATAAATGTTACGAAAATAACTTTAAACAATGGCAAATGATATTCTAATAATTCGTGAAATTCCGAAGCTTAGACGGTTGTTCAAAAATGTCAAAGTCCTTTTTGCTTTTGATACAAAGTTGAGTGGTTTACCTTTATAGGGTCTACTTGAAACTTGGCTGTTATTAGAGCGTTTTTTTATATTTCCAAAGGCTAAGAATAAAATAGGTACATACTTAACTAAATATATATTCAGTTAGCTTTAAAATGGAGTATTTTGAGTTTTTTTATTGTAAGCTTATAATTTAAAACTTATTTATCGACAACTTTGCTATTTATCTTATCGAGAGACTTTTGGTTTCGTATCTGTAATACAGGAGAAAAATCTTTCTGACATGTTCTGAATTCTTTATGTACAGTTAAATTATATATTTAGTATACTGTCTCAGAACAGACTCAAGTCTAGTGAGGCAGTACATAAATGCCATATTATATAATTGTTAAAGGAATATATTTTAAAATATAAGTAATATTTAGCTAGTAAAAATTTATAGTAGTAATATTTTTTTTTGTTATTGTTATGTTCCTGGGAATAAATAAATAAATTTATCTATCCATCTATACTGGGGATTATTATCCAGTGGGAGACAAACTCTTAGGGGGGGGGGGCGTACTGAGATATTGAGGGGGCGCTAGATATATTTACAATTTTAAAAAAGTAATAGGTAGGACTGTTTCAAAAATATTTTTCAAAGGTACGAAAAGAGTTAAGGGGGGCTTCAAAATATTTTTTTATACGTACTTCGGAGAGGCTTAACAAAGGAAAGGTCGAAAACCCTTGATTTGTACCATTATGACATGTGGGGTAGCCCATGGACTAACCGCAAATAATAAACGTATAAATAATCCTTTCCGTACCACATTTTATTAATTTATTTATTTATTTTTTGGCACATCATCATCATTAACAGTGTTAACAAAACAATATAAAATTTAAATTTCTAGGACGATATACAGTAGCGAGATTATCACTATATAGTGATTTCTATTCCATCTAACCATCTATTTTAAAAATGAGACATTCATGATGAGCTGTATACCTCATCGCTGGATTAAAGATGCTTGTTTGAAGAATACCTTCCTTTAGTTAGACACTCGAAAACTTACAAAAATATTTGGAGACCATTTCTTTGCCAGGAACTTCACAGAACAGTTTAACTGATTTTTATAAATTTTTGCTTTGAAAAACTGTTTCAGATTAACATAACATAATGAGTAATTCATCACATTATTCAAAAAACAGTTAATGCATAAATAAATAAATGAAATAAAAATTATTTATAGACTATTCATCACATCGCCAGCCTCTTATAAAATGATGTCGAGGTGAGTCATCGATCATTATTTTCATTTACCTACCCCAACCTACTGTTAATATAAAGTTTTTGATGTTCTAACAAATCGCTTATTACCATGTTTCTCAAAGTTTTCTGATTATTCCTACTAGTTTCAATATAGGCGCTGTTTGTTATTTGTGTTGTAAATTTATGCATGATTGATTGATTGATAGTGTGAGGGTTCCGATACTTGTAGAATAAATCAAAGTAAGATAAAGCCCAATATCTCCCTTTGGGTTGAGTGAGTTGAATGAGCCTTTTGGGTTTAACGCTTATCTTAAGCTAATCTTGCCTTGCGCTTATATTAAGCTTATCTTGCCCATTTTTTGGTCATTTTTCAATAAATTAAACACTTCAATATTTAGTACTTCCACAATGACAGCAAATTGCTGTGGAAGTTCTTATCATAAAAATGTTTTTTCCAGATGATAAGACCAATCAGATATCTCAATATTGGTGAACCATGCTTACACAATATAACATTGTACAAAACTTAATCGGAAGAACTGAGAAAAGGGTTCCAACGCGTCTATGGTTTGCATTAGGTGTTTCTCGATTGGCAGATCTTATATTATCGTAACAGTGAAAATAGGACAATCGGTGAACGTTGTCCATGGATACCAAAAGTGATCACTTAAACCAGACTAGAGTCAATTCGTAAACGTTGTGACGCTTTTCTTGGATTTTGCACAATTTTACATTGAATCTCCCTCTTCTCGAATCGAGGTGTCCGATTGATTCTAAAATTGACTTGGATAAATTTATTTTTGCATACACTAAACTTCAATTCTTCAAGAATAACATTTTTTGCAATAAAATGTAAGAGATATAGAGTGTGATTCTCAGTTATACCTCTCAAGCCCTAAATTTAGGTGTAATTATCATTATTAACAATATTTGAAGTGATCACTCTAAGTTTGAAAATAATGATAAAAAAAATTAGCAAAAAAAGTTATTGCATGTCACAGAAAATCTGTCCCTTACATTGTGGCATTAAAAATCTGTGAAATTTGTAATGTGTTGAATGTAAAAGCAAATGTAATCAATTTAAGGGCTAGTTCAGGATAAGCGTCCCTCTAAAGGTATATTGAAATATTTTTCCTTAAATAATATTGGTACTGAATGTAGATTGGCTATCCATTGTATAATAGTCAACGAGGAGTTCTGATCAATTATATGAGATACAAATATTTCACTTTAATTGATGTTTATTTCAGAGTCTCTCGATTAGAGAAATTGAAGTCCATAAAATCAGCTTTTATTATGATTGTTTATTCATTCAGTTATACCGTCATTTAATTGTTTATTTATTTATTATGTATAAACAACAATGAGTGACATAGCAGTTGTTACCTTTGCGTCACTCAAAGTTCACAATACACAAAACAGTTTCACAATGATACATATACATGCAAACAAACAAATATCAAACAAAACATTATTTATTTATTTGATCTTCACGTACTAATAAAAAAACTATATTTCAGAGAACTAAATACTATTGTTTAATCTTTCGACCCAAGGTTCTTTGTGGAAGTTCATTGTTTAATGAAATACGTAATTCCGCTGTGACTTTATTTATTGCGAGAGCTTCCGCTCTCCCTGTAAATGTAAAGTGATTCAAGAACTTTTTTACATTAACCTAACGATAAGAGCGGAAGCTCTCGAAATCCAGCTCTAAAGGTTAAAGTGTCAGTGTGGAAATATTAAGTATCTTGTTTTGAATGAATTTGTGAGAACAAAATGCTTTTATAAAATCAAATGTTTTGAATATTAGGTATTATTTATTGTTATTTCACAGGGTTTGGGGATGACGTGCAGATGATAAAACCAATCAGACATCTCTATTGGAGAACCATGCTTCCACATTGGAACATTGTGCAAAATCTAATCGAAAGAAGTGAGATAAGAATCCCAAAGCTTAAAAATTGTTTTTAGGGTGGCTTAATTGATCACTTTCGGTGTCCGAGAACAAAGTTCACTTATTCTTATTACATTTTATACAATGTTACATTGTGTAAATATGGTTCTCCATTTGAGATGTCTGAGTGATTCCAGAATACCATCTCTATCCTCACGCCGCGCCGTATTCCAGGTGGGGTAGGCAAACCGAACGGAACGCCATGTTGATTTATCCTAACATACTTCTTTCGCTTCCTCCACATTCATCCAGTTTCTCATACATATTTCTTTACTCAACACGTGACCTTCCTTGAGAATTTGATTCACGTGGTCAAGCCACGTAATTTTTTTACGTCAGCGGTTTCTCACACCCCTACTTTCAGGTTAATCATAATACTTTTGTAAAATGTATTTCGATTTCTGATATTGAATTTCTTAATACCAATCGATTCAATGTTAATAAATAATGACTTTGTCTAGGAATAAGAGATATTCAACCATAAATCTATCAAGATTGTAATTCTTACTGAAATAGATACCAATGTAAGGAAGTACGAGTATCTACAATGAATAGAAACCCCCGTTTCCTTCCGGATGTTTGAGAGATGAAACGGAACAAATAATATCAAATTCAGACAATAGGTTTCCTGTATACGATTTAATGATTCCACTTTGAAAGTGATTTGCCATTAAATTTCATTGAGTAACTTATTAATATTCTACTCGAATTTTCACTCGTTGCTGCTTTTGCCGAAAATTATATAAATAAAACGATACAATCAACGTACTTTTTTATTCTTGGAGAATGATCACATGTACAGATTTGATAGAAATGATATTTTTAATCATTTACAAATACTGCATATCAAATATTTTATATCTGGCAAGAATTGTTTTTAACCAAAAATCTTAAATATTGGAATCTCCATACATTGACTTCAGTGTTAGGAAGAACCTGATTTAAGTCTTTGTCAGGAGTATTCGGCTATATTTAAGTGAGATGTGGACTGCATTTGAGATGTGGTGTTACAAACGCAAGCTGAAGATCTTTCAGGGTAAGCACCATAAGCAACTCTTTACAACAACGATAGAACCGTATTGACCACAACATCAGCCATACAAGGGTGCTCATCATCATCATCGCGGAGGGCAAGACCGAAGGCAAGAATTGTCGAGGTTGATCAAGAGACACCTACAATCTACATGGATTGAGTGATAACGGACCTAAACTGTGCCAAATACGTAAAATTAAATTAAAACTAGTAGAAAATGAGGAGGAATGGAGAACAAAATCTCAAAAAACTCAATGAACAGTCAAAGGGCAGACTTGTTATAATACAACATTTTTCATACTCGTACAACCCGTTACATGTTTGTATCGAAGGTAGCTATTGAATTACAAAGCTGACATGCACATCGTACAATTCTGAATCATATCGGTTGAAAATCAGAATTAATATTAATAAAAAATAGACCTATTACTCTTCCAAAGTTCCATACCAAAATATCGAAAAGTTTGTTACTCCACAACCACGTATTAAGTTTCACAAGGTTACTGTCTTACCGCCATTACTACGTTATTACGTTCCATACTTATATCATAATATATAAACTACTTTATACCTATACACACTTAACTTTTATTCCGAGTATAACGCCCTTATGTGTGCTTTATAAATATGAATTGTTGAATCATCAATTTAAGGAAGATTTTTTGTAAAAGCTTTTATAAAGTTAAAGGCGCTTAAAAAGCTACCGGTATTTAGTTATTTTTTATGCCCATTTCAGCTATATATCTTATTTACCTATACCCTCGCACCGTGTGTCACGCGGGAAAGGCAATAAGCATATTATTTAGAAACGTTTGATTGAGATATCTAATTTTAATATTGAGACCACAATAAAATGATTTTATGTTATGAATTTTTTGACACAATTGGATGTCGGGGACTGGATTTTTTACTTACTAGAAGTGTAGATGTCAAACATATTTTGAACTACTACAGATTAATCATTCCAACTGATCCATAGTCAACCTATTTGAAAAGGTATTAACTAGGTAGGTATGTTGTATATTATACACATACATATGTGAACTTCCTTTAAGCGTCGAAACTCTGTGTTGTGCACTCCTACAACATACCTACCTAGTTAATACCTATTCAAATAGGTTGACTATGGATGAGTGTGATCAGTTGGAATGATTAATCTGTAGTAGTTCAAAATATGTTTGAAAATGATTTTACGATCGCAGTTTTCTTATGCAAACTCCTTAGAATCAGAGAATATGGAAAAAAATTAAGGCCAGGAGTGAAAAAAGAGAACTGAAAAGAAAATGGAAAAAATCGTTACGAATATTTTCACGAATTTCGTTTTATGTTCAAGTGTTTTTTTTTTTTAATTATATAACTGTAATTCCTTTACAAAGTCTTTAAATTTACTAAATTCATGCACATATAAACATTTTGCATAGTAACTTATAAAAAATGTAAATATAAGACAGCGCTTTTTTCTCAGTTTTCTTTGTTATATTGTAAGTATGTTTATTGAAAGATGGTTGGTTACATCTGGTCGTAATTTTCTTCATGAAACAGTAATTACTCTTTCCTTTATAGCTAAGAGTTCTTTGTTGTACTCATTAGTCAAGTAAAAGACACGTATAATATGTAATTTCTCTCACCCACAACAATACGTATTAATAATATGTCGAGTTTTTGTTTTGTGTTTGTAAGACGTAGGCACCTTTCAAAAGCAAGAAACTCTCTTAACCCTCTGGTTACCAGTGTGTCCAAACACTGACACGAAGAGTTTTAATTGAAAAAAATCTCCAAACTAGAAAACAATTTATAATATTTTATATGAATAGTGGAGTAGCTACTTATATATTTGTTTGTGTATTGTTGTGATATTTATTTATTAATTTATTCTTATAATACTGTACATTTATTACAAACAATTACATAAAAGGTAAAAATTCAAGTTAGATACAATCAATATACAGAAGGCGAGTTTATCGCAAAGGCGCGATCTCTTCCAACTTACCCAAATTTATATATTTATAATATATGCAAAATTATTGAGAAAGGTTATTTTTACATATACGGTGAAATAAGTACATTCCTATTGGAATCACTAATTGATGTGTTATTTATTTCCAAACTTCGGATTTTATTATTTGTCCTCAATTTCTATGTATACCTACAAATTTTGATTAGAATATTTAAATTTATGCGTCCATATTTCCTATATTTTGAATATTGTTTATTTTTGTTATGATATTTGTGAATAAATATAAATTAGTAACAACTTCATAAAATTTGTGACTTGTCCTTACACTGCTGACATCTTTGTACAAACATATGGGTTTTCCTCAAACACGGTGAGAGGTAATTTAAACATAAAATTTATCAAAAATCATGAAAAATATAAATATTAAGAATAATTCCAAAACTTTTGATTTGAATTTGGTGGTGAGAAGGTTATTCATTATCCTCTGAGTAAATATTTTGATATTGGAGTAATATCAAAGAAAATCGTCAAGTACCTCGTCAAGTCAGTACACAATCATCAAAAGCTCTTTATCATGTAAAATAATACAAGATAATATGTTGATTGTTGACAAGTCTTTAACCTACCCTCCTATATCCTATAATTTCTAACCCTTATCAAATTATGAGAGTGCTCGGTGTGTGTTTAAGTGATACAGCAGAGATTATGGTTCATATTATGTTATATCATGTTTTGATTTTGTCCAATCGTCGCGTTAGTACCTTTAATACAAGATTTATATCTTAGTTTGGGACTAGTTCGATCTGTGTGAATTGTCCATGTATATATTATGTCACAGGTCTCCAACCTTTTAATCCACACGTACTGATCAATTATAGGGAAGCATTGATTTTTTGCAATCGAAAGTTGAAAATCGAGACCTTTTTTTTAGGTCTCAAATTTGAAGAATTTGATCATTTACCTTCCATTCTAAATTTCCACCCTCTCCTCCCGTCGCCAGATTTAATAAAAGGTATAGAATTTTGTAATATTTCATAATCTTTTCGGTTCGGAACATTTCACAAATTTGCTTCAATTAGTTTGGAATATCAAAACGGAGAATTCAACAAATAAGGGACTGATTTTCATGTTCCTTCCGTGGACCGGGGATTGGAGACAGCTATGTTGTGTTGTTTAATTATTGATCCAATATTGGTTTAAACAGTTGATTTATGATAAAAATATGTAGTTTTTGTTCATTCAGCATTTTCGCCTCAAGATATTTACAACTGGGACAACCCTCTTTCTCGATCCATGTTCTTAAAAAAAAAACGATATAATAAGTAAGTTCAAGAGGTCGAATGACATCTCCGTATTTCCAAGAAGAGCGAGGAGGGTGATTGATATTCTGCGTTTGAGCGTATGAACATTTGTAATACTATTCTTAGAATAAGTAAACGTAATAATTTCTGCTATTTTTGTTTTATTGGCAGCAAAGAGAACATGAAAGATGCGATCTCAAAGAGATGATTTCATTTGCATATTTAACCCTTTTTATACCGTAACATTCCCGCAAGCTATTTAAAACATTTTTTTGAATTGCAAAAAATGGAAATAAACTGAAAAAATACAATGAGATAACATAATTTATAATAGTTTTAAATAATTTATATTTATTTAAATAATAAATATTTAGAAATCTCGATTGAGAGTCCGATATTCTACTCTCTAACTAGCAACTATCTTCTAATAAAATTATCCTAGAAATTAAGGTAAGGCCCATATTTGTATGATGTTTAAACAAGTGACAGCAACAGTGCCTAAAATTTAAAGCTTAAATCAAATTAAATTACAAAATACGAAATAAATTATCACACTAAACTTTTATTTAGATGAAATACCTATAGGTAACGTTCGGGTAGTGAAATTATTAATGTATGAAAAGCTTCCATATACACCACAGTAATGGTGAAATCAGATAACTTATGTGAGGTATTTCTATTACAAATTATTTGTCAGAGAATGATTGATAATATGAATTTATAATAATGTTACGCGAGAAACATTATGTAAATTTATTCGAGATATTTTAAAATTTATTATTAATTATTGTTTACACTACCTGCCTGTCTGATATAAGGTAATTATGTATTTACTAAATATAAGTGTAGGTAATTAAAATGTCGAATATATTTATATTATAATTGAGTCTATCATTAATTCTGCTTAAAACTACAGACAGAAGCCTACGGTTTTCTTTTAAATATAACATAACATGTATAGACAATTCAATTTCGCATTCACCAATAAGTCTCAAACTAAAATATTACACATGTAACTTATTTACTTACACGGATACATTCCACAAAGGGTCCGGATCTACAACTTCAAATATTCAATTAATTATACAAAAAAAATAATCAACCAATTGTGTTCATTTAGCGTTTCGTCAATAGTGTATACGATTTCACTATTCTCCGGAAGACCAACACATCATTACACTTAATTGTATCAGGAAGTTTATTATAAAGTCAAAAAAGCTACGATCCAACTTAGAAAGCACGTATTCTATTGGTCTAATTTTACGCTTTGATCTTGTATTATGAAAAATCTTCATTGAATGGTGTGTTATCTCACTGCCAATATTAAACTCACCAAAGCGAATTAAATAAAACGAACGTTTTATTTTACTTTTCGGTTTATTAACAAGAGAGACATCTTTCGTCTCGTTTTTTGTCAATCTGACAAGACGAAAGACGTCTCCCTCTTTAATAAATTGAACAGTAATTTGCGACAAATGTTTTATTCAATTCGCTACGGAATTCTACTACGAGTATCTATACACCGACACAGCCAATTTAACTAACCACCTAGCCATTAAGAGAACTGGCTTATCTAACTATCTGGATGCGACACATACATAGGTGTACCAAATACTTACCTATGTTAAAAAAGCCTTTTGTGTTATGATATTAAATTTGTATTCTTCTCGCATAATATACGAATATTTCATTGTTCCTTTGACAGCGCAATTATTGTAAACAAATGGAAGGCTGCCAATCCAATAATAATATGAAATCGAGTATTACAATATTTTCTCAGATTCCATATACAAAATATAAGAAAAGAAATGTGTATTGAATTATAACCAATACGA